>OZ035882.1:115222803-115822803 GCA_964034835.1 Muscina levida
GGCCGTTCGTGAGCTGGACAATAACCTCTAAAAATTAGGTTTTTGTTCGATGAAATAATTGACGATACTTTTTTAAAGAAAAAAACAATGACAATAGAATCAGATGAAATACTTAACAAATTATGTGAAAAAAGTGATAAAACATTCCAATTAAGGTAGTATTTCTAAGGATTGTTATGCAATTTTGTATGCATTTTTATAAAATATATCATAACTTCCACATTTGTGCTCCTATAAAGAGGTACTGACGTCTAGTTTCCATTTCTAAAATTTACAAACCCATTTTAGGCTGTAGAATTTCAATTCAATTGTTGGTTGCAAATGGGTTAAATGGATAGAAACCTAAAATAATGCACACATATATACAATAGGCCTTAGCAAGAGTACGTAAATTAAATACTTCAAGACATTTTATATTTTTATAATAATTTGCTTTACAATATTTCCCTCAAACAAATACTATAAAACATGGAAAAGTTGGGAAACAAATACAATAAACTGGAGTATACGACAGAAATAAACAATGTAAATACAAATGCTCCCAATTTATTGAATTGATATTTGAAGAATTTGGTAAAATACTCGAGTATTTTGGTTAAATACTCAAGTATTTTGCTTATCGTTTATTGGATTTGTTGAAATTTTTGAACAATATAATGCAAGAAAAAGCTTCTGTTTGTATTAGGGAAATAAAAATGAGAAAAGATTTGTATTTTCTACTATTTCTTTTTTAAAGGGCATCCTTCCAATACATCCGATGGACAAAAGTAGAGCAAGAGGTCTTAGAGAAACGAATTTTAAGAACGAACCCTAATATGGTAGAACTATGCAAATTTTGACGTTTCAGCAAAATTTACCACACCCATCACCCACGTCTCACATGAATCATTAAATATATCGCTGAATTTCAGGAAAATCGTTTTTGTAATTTATTTTCAAATTCACTAAATCAGATTTATAGATAAATGTTCTAAGAGTTTAAAATTAACGAGAAACTTTTTATGTTGGGGAAAAAATCAACAACAAGTCCCGCAATTGCTCCCAACATTTTCTCAGAACATTAATGCATAAATTTTTTTATTTTATAATTTTTTTTACGAAATCAGCTCCTGATGCTTCCATGGTGCCTCCTAGAGGGGTAAACGGTATGACCGACCCCGATTAGTATTTCGCTCCTAACATTTTTCCCCTCTAGCAGATTCCATGGGAGCGGCAAGAGCTGATTTCATACTTACTTAATTTCATACAAATATTATAAAAATAAAAAAAATGTATAGGGGCCGCCATAAGGGTTGAAAATAGAGGGTCGATATGTTCTAAAAAACTGTTGGAGTTGTAAAAATATTGGGGGACTGTCATACATTTGACTCCTCTTAGGGTAGTTAGAGCGATGGGAATAAATTTTATAAAAATTGTATTTTTGTGTGGTATCCCCCTTAGGGGTGGAGTTGGGTATGTTTAGGTATGTTTGGGAAGACCCGGGGCAGTTGTGGGTCTTGTTGTGAATTAGTTACGCAATACGAAAAGTTGCTCGTCAATAACCGGGGGCTCGATTTTGATTTTGAACAATGGTTTCAAGGGCAATTTTTCCCAGAATTCATCGTAGATTACAATTTTGATAACCGATTGGTCGAGGAAAAAATTGACCCTCTTCATTATTAAGTACAGAGAAACAAACTCATCATCAAATTATATTCTTAATTTTTTCCCCATTTTAATTTTGGATTTACCAAAAAATATTCTACACCATGATATGCCCTATGTTGCATAATATTTTTTATCAATGATGCACATATTCAACAACCATAACTAACTTCATAAATCTCTATAAAGTTTTTATACATCTCACAATTTTTTGTTCCCTTTCAAAGGTAATGCCTTTAAAAACGAAACCAAAAATCAAATGTTTTTACAAATACTACAAATGTTTTCAAAAATACTCGAGTATTTTTTGTTTCCTTTGCTTACTTTACTTTTTTTGAAGCTTTAATTTATTGTGTTTGCTTTTTCCAAATATAAGTAAATACAAATTCTTCTGCACAATAAGACAAACACAAATTGTATTTGTTTTTCGTTTATATTTACTTGGTTTGGTCGTCGAACAGTATTTTAAAAACAGGAAGAGATATTAATATATATATATTCCAACTTTAAGGGGCGATATCTCCTAAACTATGTCCGTCCCCAACAAAATTTTATTCTCACTTTAGCTCAAATCCCTACAACCTCAAAAAAAAAAATAAAAATCTACGTCGTGTATATGGACACACTAGACTTTTTTATATAATTTTTTAAGTGCTTGGTCAGTTTTTATTGTCATGTGTTTTTTTTTCCTTCAAAACATGAATACTGATTACTTTATTTAACAATAACCTAATGTGAAGAAAAAAAATATACAGGGGTTCTCATATAGCAATTCTGTAAGGCTGGAGTCCATAGAGTACAGTGATACTTATAGTTTTATAGCAAACTAGTGGGCCCGGCAATGCTTCGCTATTGCATATTATCGAATATTGCCATTTTCACCCCCTAAATGTAGAAAAATCCAAACAATGTGTAGCCTATGTTACTCGCGGGGTTATTCGGAAGATTCCCTGAAAATTTCATCAAAATCGGTCCAGCCGTTTTCGAGTCCCTACGTTACATACATACACACATCCTCTTTTATATATATAGATTAAGTGTCTAAGCTTGCATTTAGACTTAATTTTTTTTAAGAAAATGAATTATATGAATTTTCAACACTAATTATAAATTGTGAATTATATCTATATATATAAAAATGGTGTAAAAACTGTATAGTAATTCATCAATTGAGAACGGCTGGACAGATTTTTCTGAAATCCGAAAAAACTCGAAAAATTTTGATGTTTTCGGAAACATTTTGCATCGCAAATTGAATTTTTGTATAAAAATGTGTGTGCAATTGTTTCGTAGTGGCTTTTCGATTTGAGAAATAGAAAATTTTGGATGAAAAATAATGGAAAAATTCCAAAAATTTGAATTTTGTTTTCGAAGAAATTGTACATTTTATTGTGTTTTAATATTTTTGGATGATGTAAATGTGAAAAATTTCGGATAATCATTCCGAAATGACTTTTCGAATGGAAAAATAGAAAAATTCTTGGTGGAAAACTTGTAAAATTCCGGAAAAAACTTTCTCGATGCTGCGGGTGGGACAGGCAAGACATTTTTTTTTTTGTTGATTCCGGCAACAATTTGGTCAAGATCTCAAATAACGTTGGCCACTGCATCATCTGGCATAGCTCCCAAATTGTTGGAAGGCAGTCGAACTGCAAATTCCGCTTTAAAACTGTCGATGAATCTTCTCACGATTGAAAAGTCAAAGTACACAATGCGGGAATGCCAAATCAACATTCCGGATGAATGCGCAATAAAGAATAAACGAGCATAGGAAGTAGTTGACCAAACGATAAAGGATTTACGAGGGTATTTAAAACGATTTGGTGGGGCTATGATTTTGCTCACAATGTCTAATGCTGCTGATTTACATAAACCATGCTTGAGATCATCGTCAATGTCAAGAAGTTGAAATTGACCAAAAAATTAGCTCATTCCAGAACCTCCCATCTTCTGCTGAATTCTCGAAACAACTGCCGGCGCTTGGCAATGGCCAAATTCATGTTGATGTTCCAACTGAATTGATATCGTTTCTTGCAAATTTTTGCGATTTCACATCGTTGGAAAAGCAACTCATGACATTGCACAAAATTATAAAAATCTCGATTGTTATGTTATGCATATGCTACCAGTATGTTACTAGCAGCGGAGAATAAATACGTCGATAGCTAGAATTTCAATTTAGATAGTTAAATGGCTGGAGAACTGCATTCGTACAAAACTTTTTACAGCGTGACCGACGTGGATAAAGCGACCAACAATCCGACCGAATTTTTCAACTCACTTAATGTGCCGCATAATTTACACATAAAGGTGGGATCGATCATAATCATATTACGGAATCTGAATCAACCGAAATTGTGTAACGGTACGCGGTTGTCCGTCAAGAATCTGATAAACAATGTGATTTAACCGACGATCATCAAGAACAAATCCAAAGAAGAAGAAGTCCTTATCATACGTATCAGAGAATTCCAACTGATCAAACATTCCAATTCCCTTATGACAATCACTAAATCGAAAGGCCAATCGTTTGAAGTATGTGGGATTAATCTCATATTTCCCTCTTTTACGTGCGGTCATCTGAACGTTACCTTTTTCGCGTTTTGGAGAACAACCTTAAACTAACTCTTCTTAAACTAACTCTTAGCTAAGAAGAAACCACCCCATTCAGTCCACTCCGCTCTCAAATTAAGACTTGTGTCACAAACACTTGTTCAAAGTGAAATGACGATTTGTTTCAAAGCTATGATTTTCGCCTTTTATGAAAAAAAATAACTTTGAAAATCGGTTGAAAAATAGTAAAACGGCGGAAGTTTAAGTAAAAGAAAAGCGAAAAAAATTGCGAATTTTAATTTTCTCAACGCTTTAAGTTGATCGTGAGGCAGCGCAATGTATTATTTTTTTTGTTTTTTTCTTATTTTTAATAAACGGTGAAAATCATAGCTTTAAAACAAAGGAAAGCTTTTGAAAATCGGTCTACAAAGAGAAGACTTATGATTTTTGGAACTTGTAATTTTAGGAATATCGTCATTTCACTTAATTTGGTATAAAAACATAACTTAACGAAGTGACCAAGAAAAACTATAAGTATCACTGTACTCTATGGACTCCAGCCTTACAGAATTCCTATATGTCAATCCCTGTATATTTTGTGTGAAGCACAGTGTCATTAGAGGTTATTTTAGGACTGTCCAGCGAAATATTTTGGGAATATTTATAAAACAAACCAAACTTTCATTTAAGTCGGGAACATGGTTATATCTTGGAGATTTTGACTCGAAATCGCAAACTTTTTGGATTATTTCACTATTTTTTTAATTTTGAAGAAGTTTGTAGCCACTTTTTTTAAGGCCACCCTAATGTTTATTGCTTTATTCGAAAGTGCATGCTTTTACGAATTAAATGCACATTTGCTTGTCAAAATCGGTTAACAGTGAACGCAATTTCCATATCCTATACTAAATTCTTACATTTGAAGAAAATTACCAACAACGCTAATTTAAGATTTTCCCATATCCTCCCATACAAATCTGTATATCTACTATAACAGGGACCGGTAAATGAAATAATCGGCATTTTTGCTCTCTCATATTGCTCACAAATATAGAAGAAGCGCAACAAAAAATCTCGCTCTAGCAGTCGATCGAGGTGGTTGTTTTACACTAATGAATATTTACCGAAAGTTTTATTACAAATACCCATCATCTGGTGGATGTGCAAATTTAAATCAAGCGAGAATAGATTTTGATTTCTCTTATTCAATGTGTGAAAGATAAAAAGCCGCTTAGTGGATTTCTTTAACGAACACAATATTTTTTGTAGTGCTTAGAGAGAAGGAGATTTTCGTCTCACATACAATGACAAAATATAGTGGTCAGTTAGTATCAATATATAATACTAGCTGACCGAGCAGACTTCATGCTGCCTAAAGAAGTATTGACTTAAATGTAACTTTTTTGGGAGAAATAAATCTTCGTAGTGCGTTATTTTCTTTTGATATTCTCACCGAAATTTAACAAAAAATATTAAGATATATAAAGGGATCAAATTTTTTAATGACAGAAATATTTTACAATGCATTTTATAATACAACTTCTATGGGAGAACCAAAAGAGTGTACATATGTTAATCATTGGGTCTTTCTACACGTGAATGTGCAACATAAAGCTGTTCATGCGAATAACATGCATTTTCCAAATTAAAGCCGCAAAACTTGAATACTTGAGAACTTGAATTATCGATTGTCACCGCAAATTCTAACCGAACTGGAAACTGTAATCATTTGAAATCAAACGGCAAATCCGTGGGTATCATTTAAATACATAGTGGCAATACATCGGTTCCCTTTTTTCCAGGTTAAATTAATCGAGGGGTTCCAACGATTCGGGGTTCTCAGAAAATTACAATTTATGTCGCTATTCTGCAACGTCCGAAAGAGTTGCACAATACAGAAGGATGCAGTAGCCAACGCAATACGTTTTGCTATAAAACATTTGCCAAGTCAATAATATCAAAACCGGTAGGGCCATCAATTAAAAAAAATCCTCCTCACTCATTCGTTATTGCTAATGTTATAGTGTTGTATGCCTTTCGTTGCTTTACTTGTAATTGATGCAAATTCGAGAAAAGTTTCAATTTGTCGGTATTCAATTTATGCACATGCACCCCTGGTCGCAAATAATTCTATACCAGATATCAAGACGAATGGTTCTATAGTCCTCCAGCTGTTGCGGTTGGAAGACAGAATTAGGCAGGGCCACTCATTTTTGGCCTGATCACGCATATTGTTGTTTATTCCACACCCTATTTCAAATCTGGCCCTTTTTCTGTAGAATACGTATGGTAACCTTAATTGAATCCACACTAAGACCATTCGCACAATAGTTCTTTTAGTACCTCAGATATGGCAATTCATACTTCAGATACCACAAAATAGTTCCTGTAGGCGGGGCCACGCCTAGTAATGTAATCCCGCCAGCTGTTGACCTGATCATATTGCATCTACACCCTATTTAAAGTCGCTTGTTGAAATAGTACGCACATATTGCATTTATATCAATCGGTTGAATGCTGTAGCATCCTATAAGCTTCAAACAAACCAAATTTAAAGGTAACTTCAAATTTATAGCGCTATTCTGCGCCATCCAAAAGTTGCCGCAATACCGGATTAAAAATTACTAAAGCGATTATGTTTTGTCACCGAACTTTTGTCAAAATCCATGATATCAGAACCGGCTTGATTTCTTGTGTTATTTGAACTTTATAAGCCTTAATACCCAAGTCTTTATGCAAAATAAAGTGTAATGACGTTTGTAAAATGCCCAATTCCAAAGAATGACGAGGAATGGACACCTGGGTTTTCTTCAACACTTTGGGCTACAGCAGCAATATTCTCAGTTGTTCTTGAGCGACATGCACAGGTTTTATTCTTCACATCACTAACTTTTCCCAACAGCTAAAATTTTTTCACCCATTTCTGTATTGCGGTCCGACAAGGTGCTTCACGACGACCAAAAAATGCTTTAGTTTTGCGAATTGTGACTGCAAGATCTTCACCATTTTTGTAGTGAATTTTGATTATTTCAATGCGTTGTTGAAGCGTGTATCGTTCCATTTTTAGTAATGGTGTGGTTTCTACTTGTCAAATGTCAAAGAATAAAAGCTTCAAAAGTGACAGCTACCGAAATAGCGGGCCATTCACAATAACACCTCTCATTGGAAAACCCTTTATAAAAGAGAGTGTCGGTATTTACTACGCTTATAACTCAGGAAAGCCTTGACGAATTTTGATGAAACGAACGCACCATCTCGTATTTAAGGCTTAAAAATACCATCACTCAGATCAAATGGCTAAAATTATCATCGAGATAATATATATTAGCAATCTTTTTATAGAACAAAAGATCTCTGAAGGGATTTTTTCGAAATTCGTACTTTTAGAGGTAAAAAATGCCAGAAAATTGAAATAAATGGTACCATCAGCCAGGTTATACCGCTAAAGATATCGTGAATATCTATATTGGTGTTTCCAGCGCAAGGACGGACGATTTCATAATAAAAAGTGCAATATTTTTAACTTTTGTTTTTGTAATCATACAATGAATTTGTTGAACTTTAAGTAAACAAACTATATATATCGTTGGAAAGTCGCTTCTTTTCAAATCCGCTGAGAAACTTAAAATCGGTTCATTTTTATCCGCTGTACTGGCTTATAAGTGCGTAAAATTACGAAAACCCGGTTTTTTACCCGTAACATAGGATTTTGGGGGTTTCGGGAAATTTGAAAAACTGATTCTGGTAGTGCTCAGCTGCACCTACCAGAAAAATAATATAATTTCCCAGGTATTGTTATTTTTTTGTCGCCCTGTGTTATCAACAGTGTCCGCAACGCACATTTAGATTGAAGTAGCATAAAAGGTAAAAGTACTTTAAATGTGAAGTAAGTTGTTTATCGAGCCCCAACATGTCTTTTTTATTTTACATAGAAGAATTCACTGATTACATAAGAAAGTTCGCTAAATTTCACAAATTTTCATAGACACTTAAAGTTGCTGTGGAAAATTGTGTGCGTCCGTAACGCACTTTATGTTGGTCATAATTTTGAATACAACATTTGAAATAAAGTTTCATTAATGGAACATTATAGTACCATCCAAAATCTACATTTTTTAATATAAACATAATCTTCAAAATAATTCAACTTTTCGAGAAAACTACAAAATAAGAAAAAAAACGTGCGTCTGCAACGCCAGGAAATACCCATATGAGTAATCTCCTTACATAATTAGAGAGGGGCACGAAACGGTTTTTCGAAATTCGTAGTTTTAGAGGTAGAAAAGACCAAAAAGGGATAAAAACTGTACCACTACACAGGCCAAGCTATTATCGCGAATACTGTATACGAGCGATATCTTTATAGAATTAGATAGCTACATGAAAGGATTTTCGAAATTCTTACTTTTTGGGGTTAAAAGGGTCAAATGGGATAAAACCGGTGTATAGAGGTGTGGTAGAGTGGACAGAGATGATTATGTTGTAGCAGTGGGGAATCCTCTGATCGCTCTATTACCTATCGTTGTTGTTGTTAAAGGAAGTTGTTGACTGTATGGAATGCGTTGCGTGCAATTGTTCCTAATTGGATTCTATTTGCAAATTAGAGTCAAGTTAGAACTTAAATCGATAATTTCTCAGTGTGTAAGAAATTATATGCAATTCAATGGACGGGATGAAATAATAGAAAAGTAATAAAAGTTTGGTTTTAGAATTCAGTGGTTTATATTTGGAGTAATGAGATGTTCACCAGTTGAGATACGTCCGATAAGTGACCCTTTTTTAGTGTCTGACTTCCGACCATATTTCATTTTACAAATACAATTCTTATTTTATCCGTTTTTTACGGTTTTAGTACAATGATTTAAATTGAGTAAAGTAACCATAAATTAACCATTCATTCACAATAGTGATTTATGTACATTATTTAGTACATGTAAAAATATAATAAAAAAAACAATTACTTTCATTATTTTTTGTCGTAAAAATATGGAAAATCGAAGTTTAGACATGCCGGCGGTCCGGAGTTATGGCAGTGTGAGTGGCACAGAGCACTGACGCTAATGATTTTACGGCCTCAGAAAGAAGGTGCTGGTCTGGATAAGCTGCCTGTGATGTTGATGTCGTTCCTTGTTGTTTAGCCTGATGTTGATGACCCTGCTTACATTGTGGCTGGGGTTTCCCTTTAGGATGACGCTGTGGTGAGAGATTCAATCTCGACCGTGCAGGTGCCTTCACTCGGGGATGCGGCTGATGTAATAGCGTGTGGTGGCAGTGGCGACATCTTCTGCATGTGTTTTTCGAAGTACAATCCCGAAAACTGTGACTCTTGGCCATGCAGTTGATGCAGTAGTGATGTTTTCTTACAAAGTCATTTCGCTCTATCGCCTGCATCCTCAGAAATCTCTTGCATACTCGTAGGGAATGAAACTGCTTACTCACAAAACACCAATATACATCCGAGTCCCTAGAACGAGTGTCACGAATTGCTCTGAAAGTTTTAGTGAGAAATGTAAATATTAGTAGGTGCATTGTTCTTGATTGGTATTTGGTTTGGGTTCGAAGTTTGTCTTTATGTGTAATAAAGTCTGATGAGGTTTTTTACACGACAAGCATGTGTTTTTGCTTTTACAAGCCGATTTGAGGTGACTTGGAGAAAGGCAGTTATTGCACACTTTATTTTTGTAAACGAAATCAATTTTTTCATGTGTTTTAAAGCTTTTAAACTCTGGACCCACTCGAAGGTTATGGTCACCTTGACAGAGCACGCATTGCGAATTTAGCTTTTCTTGAGAAATAAGGATTGTATTGTCTTCTGAATAGAATTAGGTAAAGAGTACCTTTGCTTTTTTGGACCTTATGCTTGGTAATCGTTCAACTACTTTGAATCTATTGACTAAGAAGTCATCCATTTCCGACCACTTTGTAGCTCTCGATGAGAGTTTAGAGATTGTTCCCACAGAGAAAGAGATAGATTAAGATTGGGTCCCATCCTTCGACTTTAACATTTAGTATCTTGAGTGTTGATAAACAGTCATTTACAGTAGATTAAATCTGTTGTATTGATTCTGAGCTTTCTACTGTCGCGACGGGTATATTGAACAGAATTTTGATCTGGTTATCAACTAGAACGCGTTTATTTTCATAGCGCGTGTTGGGTTGCCTAGAGGCTGAAAGTTACTGATTGTCACTCACTTGGGAGTGACCAGAATCGATTCCTTTGCGGCACTGTCCAAGCAGCTAACTACTTCCGGTCTTAGACCAAGTATTCCCTGGGCAATGACTTTAAAGCAACCGCTTAGAAGTTAGCTAGAGTTAGAAGGCGAAACGTTTGAGTAACCTAATCGGCATGCTACCACCGATGCGTCTTAGGAAGTAGGTAACAGAAGTAACTGAAGCTCAACACAGGCTCTCCTAGTGGCTTTGGCAGCCCCAAGAAACTAGGATCGGGAGCGGTGGCCTAATAAGCCACTCTCCTTACACAAAATTTATTATGAAAACACGGAGAATAAATATAACAAGAACCCCCCCAAATGTTGACGACCCCCGCAAACGATATAAGGACCATGATTTAAGGATATGCACCTGGAATGTCCGAACTCTTTACAGAGATGGTGCCTCTATCCAACTGGCGGATGTCCTCGACAAATACAAGGCTGACATCACCGCCATACAGGAAATGAGATGGACGGGACAGGGATGCACACGACGAAAGAACTGTGACATCTTTTACAGCTGCCATGCAGAAAGACACGAATTTGGATGTGGTTTCATAGTCGGCAAGAGACTTCGACACCTGGTCTCGCGGTTTAACCCTGTAAGTGACCGAATAGCCACCATTCGCATCCGGGCGAAATATTTTTACATCACGCTGATTTGTGTACACGCCCCGACGGAAGATAAAGACGATGAGATTAAAGATGCATTTTACGAGCGCCTAGAGGAAACATACGACCGCTGCCCTGGCCACGACATTAAAATTGTTCTGGGAGACTTTAATGCAAAAATAGGAAGGGAAGATGTTCTTGGTCGATCGATCGGTAAATTCAGCCTGCATACCGACACGTCAGACAACGGGTTTAGGCTGGTTAGCTTCGCAGTGGGAAGGAACATGGTAGTTAGTGGAACCAGATTCCAGCACAAAGATATCCACAAGGCAACTTGGCTATCCCCCGATCAAAACACCAAAAATCAAATTGATCATGTGGTAATTGATGGCAGGCATGCATCTAGTGTCATGGACGTGCGTGTGATCCGTGGTGCTAATATTGGCTCGGATCATTACCTGGTTGCAGCCAAGGTTCGCACAAGATTGAGCAGAGCGAAAAACGCACGTAACCAAACACAAAGAAAGCTGGACATCGCGAAGCTGCAAACCCCAGAGATAGCTACTGCCTACTCCGACCAACTCTCCCAACTTTTACGACACAACGCCTCTACTTCTGACGTTCCCGATACACAGTGGCAGCATATTGCGCATTCCATGGCAACCGCCGCAACAACCGTGCTAGGATATGAAAAGCGGCGCTCAGACGAATGCTGGTACGATGAAGAATGTCGCATAGCGTCTGAGGAACAGGATGCTGCCTATATGGCAACGCTACAGCCAATTGTAACCCGTGCTGTTAGGGAACGGCATAAGGAGAAAGTAAAACGGGCGAGACAGCTATTTAGGCGAAAAAAACGTCAGATGAAGGAACGGGAGAACGAGGATATAGAGCGATACAGGGATAGAGGTGAGGCCCGAAAATTTTACCAGAAAGTAAGAGCAAATGGATACGGTAATGGCCTCCCCACCTGTAAGGACAGTGATGGAAATCTGGTCACGGATACGCAGAGTGTGCTGCACATATGGAGAGAACACTTCCAGCAACTGCTGGTTCCAGAAGGCAGCGCACGTGAAGTTATCACGCCAATTGTCGACGACGGCTTAGATTGCCCACCACCTAGTCAAGCCGAGGTAAGAAGAGCAATATCGCGGCTGAAAAACAACAAAGCAGCCGGTGCCGACGGTCTGCCCGCAGAGCTCTTCAAGTCCGGTAGCGAGGAGTTGATAACGAGCATGCACCAGCTCCTGCGCACGGTTTGGCTTAAAGAGTGCATGCCCGACGATTGGAATGTAAGCGTATTATGTCCTGTGCTGAAAAAAGGTGATCCAAGTGTGTGCTCCAACTACCGCGGGATCAGCCTTTTACCCATCGCATATAAGGTCCTGTCGAGTGTGCTATGTGAAAGACTAAAGCCAGTGTTATCCAACCTGATTTGGCCTTATCAGTGTGGCTTTAGTTTTGTCGACTATAAAGCTGCCTTCGACAGCCCGATACGGCAGAAATTACTTGAAGCCATGGCTGAGTTTGGTATTCCAGCGAAGCTGATACGTCTTTGCGGAATGACGCTGACTGACACGAAGTCTTCAGTGAAGATTGGCAAGGACCTTACGGAGCCATTCTATACCAGACGAGGCCTGAAACAAGGCGACGGCCTATCGTGCGATCTCTTCAACATTGTGATGGAGATGATAATGATAAAAGCTGCAGTAAACACGAGTGACACTATATTCAACAAAAGCCACATGCTACTCGCGTACGCTGATGACGTAGACATCATCGGTCGAAAACTGAGGGATGTGATTGCAGTCTTCTCAGGTATTCAGAAGGAATCAGCGAAAATGGGCCTATCGGTGAACGAGGACAAAACGAAGTTATTAGTTTCAACGAACAAAGAATCTACTCGTTTGGGAAACTGCGTGAACGTTGACAACTATAATTTCGAGGTGGTAGATAATTTTGTCTACCTAGGCTCCGCCATCACCAAAGCAAATAATGTCAGCCTAGAAATCCGGAGAAGAATCCTGCTTGC
Source organism: Muscina levida (assembly GCA_964034835.1). Classification (NCBI taxonomy): domain Eukaryota; kingdom Metazoa; phylum Arthropoda; class Insecta; order Diptera; family Muscidae; genus Muscina; species Muscina levida. Next base: position 115,235,857 of record OZ035882.1, read on the forward strand.
AAATAAATGCTACTACGGACTAAGCAAGCGATTCAATGACAGAGCCCTCTCTCGACGAACAAAACTCAAGCTATACCAGATACTAATTCTACCTGTCTTAATGTATGGCTCAGAATCCTGGGTTATGACACAAGCGGATGAATCGGTTCTGGCGGTATTCGAGAGAAAAATACTCCGTAAAATATATGGGCCCATCATCGTTAACGGAGAGTATCGGCGTCGTATGAATCATGAGCTGTACGAGCTGTACACTGACATTGACGTGGTCAAACGCATTAAGGTGCAACGTTTGCGTTGGCTAGGTCATGTTGTACGCATGGACGAAAATGCTCCAGCTCGAAAAGTCTTCGACAATGAACTCGATGGACGGCGCAGAAGAGGGCGACCTAAACTCCGTTGGAAAGACCAGGTTACTGATAACCTTACAGAACTCGGTGTGACTAACTGGAGAAGAAGCGCAGAAGATCGAGGCGCTTATAATATTTTTCTACGTGCAGGATATAATCCACTGGGATTGCATAGAAGTACCAGCTAAGTGTTGGGTTGCGGGGCAATGTATCAAAATAATAACTCCGGCAAATTAGGGAAAAATAAAAACAAAATTAGAATTTTATGGGTTTTTAAGGGAGTTTATTGAAAAACGTACCTTCGGGTTTTCGGGTGGTTTTATTAGTCTTCTTCTTTTTTCTTCAATCCTTAAAACTAACAATTCATTTTAGTACTTAAAAATAACTTAGATCTAGGGTTTCCAACGTAAACATCCCGCCCCCCTTGCACGATTGCAACTAAGAGATAGAGAGAGTTAATATACGGGAAGACAGGATTCAATTGAACGGCGCTTTATCTTCCGAAATTCTGGGCAGTGACGTAGTGGACGGGTCTGATTGCAAAGATGGCACTTTTACGATGACGGACGCTCCAGGAAAAGTTCGGCAGATTCTTCATCGTGTAGGAAGCGGTCGTTAACCATTCGTTGTGGTGGGGAAGACATATTTCTGAGGAGAAAAAAAAACGGAGAACAAGAAACACAGAAAGAAGAGGGAAAACGGGGGAAAAAATATAATTTATTATTGTGGGTAAAACTTCTTTAATTTCCAATGGAGAGTACTCGGAGTAATGGGATTTTCGACAAAAAACCACAATACGAGTTTTTACGAGATTTATCTCTCGTTATAAATCTAACGAAGAGTATAAATAAGAGGTCTTGAACTTACGATGAAAGGATGATTGAGACGAAATATATACGAAAAATGAAAAACGATATAAAGTGTCTGCAGAAAAAGTCGGTTGAGACAAATGGGTTTGAATTTTGCGGGTTGCCAAGTTTGTCAAAACTAGAAATAGATAATTTTCTCGGGGTAAAATTAACCGGCCGTGGCATAGTGGTTAGAACACGCGACTACCATGCGGGAGATCGCAGGTTCAAACCTGGCTCCAGTCATCTTAAAAGAAAAAAATAAATAAAATTTTTCTTTCATTGTCGGCTCCCCTCGAATGTTGTTGACAGCAACTTCGCAGTATTAAGCGTCGATTCAATCGTCGTGTCTAGTAAGAGCTTCTCAAACAGTGACGTTCGCATTCGTCGATAAACAAGTAGGTGCCGTTAGTTGTGAATCTAAAAATAGAAAGCGTGTTAATTCACAACAACGCGAGAAGCTATCCCATACCTCATTCATGGGGTGCAAAGGGAAATTAAGTTAAGTCAAAAATTAACCAATTTAGCCCTTTCCACCACAGATCATTTGTCAACAAATCGTGCACAAGAATGCCACGACTTGATATGTCGACAGGGTTATCGGGTAAACCGACATGATGCCAGTTTTTAGTACTTACTTTTTCAGATTTTAACGCAACTCTGCTTGCTACGAAAGTGGGCCAGTGGCACGGGGGTTTTTGAAACCTGGATAAGACTATTGTCAAATCCGTCAAAAGGTAAGCTCTCAAAGTAGATAGGCTCAAGTCAGATATTAGAGAACTTACAGTTTTTGCCAAAAGAGTTGCACCGCAGAGCTCTAAACGGGGTAAGGTTTCCACCTTAATTGGCGTCACTTTAGTTTTTGCAGCAAGTAAATGGGTGGTATTAGTACCGAACGGGTTATGGATGCGAATATACAACGCTTTTTCAGAAGCATCACAAAAGGGGTGAAGCTCGACATTGTGGTCAGGGTTCATACAAACCCGTCGGGGGATGGCTATCCGTTCAATTTCAGCGTAATCATCCTGAAAAGCGAGCCAATTGTCCAGAGTTAAGGGTTTCGAGCAGTCGTTCCAGTTAGTCTTGTCTCTCCATATTTGCTGCATAATTATCTTAAAAACGATAATTTTCGGGGCCAGCCAAACGGCTGGATCAAACAATTTAGCATTTTTTGACAAGACATTTCGAATAGTGACAACCGATTTATCAGGGGTGGAATTAAGCTTGAAATAGAAAAAATCATGATACATGTTTTAGATACCCTTGGGTATTTAAAGTGTAGGGAACCAAAAATTGGTCTGAACAAACCATTTTTGAAAGACCTAGAGAAGAGTATTCTTCAATTACTCCATCGTATTGAGTATGGATATCAGGGGTTTTTAAAAAATGTGCCTCATTACGACAAAATTGAGAATCTGCTATATTACGAGTGTAACATAGTTGAATTTTCAAGGGGTAAGCGGGTTTAAAAGGGAGCGAAACAACATTTCGACTATCTTCATTTTTAAATATTGTCCGATACAAATTCTCACAATATTTGTTTCCCTCTGGCATCTTATTACCAGGAGGGACTTCTTCAATCTCCCAAGGACGAGTAAGTTGTTCATTTATCCTTATTTTATTAAAAAATGACACAACTGAGTGGATTGGTTTGGGTTGGGAGACCTTGCCTGTAACTATCCAACCAAAGACTGTACTTTGGGCTATTAACTCACCGTTCCGATGCTATTAGTTTCGGTGAGCATTATTTTTGAGTATATGTCCCCACCTAAAAGCATATCTACATGAGAGTACTTCAAATCGGTGGAAGTAATCTCAGAATCAATTATTTGGGACAACGAATAAATGGGTAAACGACCTGTAAGTGTATCAACTACATAAGCTTCAGTAGTCAGCTCAAAATCGGGATTTATGGGGGAGCGGAGAGATACAAGGCATCTCTTAGTCGATTTAGCAGAAACTGCTTCGTTAAGACCAACAATTTCCGCAGAAGGAGCTGCAAACGTTGGCAAAGACAATTTGAGCTGAAGGTTTTTATAAATAAATGTGGCTTGCGACGCTGGATCTATCAACGCTCTAGCTGAGTATCTAATATCGTGTCTAAAAATATCGACCATTATAGTCCCTAATAAGACAGTAGAATTGGGTAAAGCCTTAAAGTGTGGAGCAAATGTCTGAAGAGTGCGCGCTACAGTAGAGGTCCCATTATCATTACTAACCTGAGTCTGAGCGGACGTTGTATCTTGAAAAGCGATAGGAACGTCAGCCTGATAGGGTACCATTGCAACTTCAGATTTGTGAAGTAGCGAATGGTGTCTTTGTTTGCAAGTATAGCAAACATTCGAACTGTGACAATTCCTATGCTCGTGTGATATGGCCAAACAATTTGTACAACATTTTAACCTTTTAACAGTGTCAATTCGCTAATTCACTGTCATTCGGAGAAAAATCGAGCATAATCTTAACGGATGGGATTCGGGACAAAGAGAACACTTCATGTTTGATGGCCTTTGCTGCCTGTTCGGGAGTATAGTTGTGGTAAAAGTTTTATATTTTCGATTATCATTCGGGTTTCTTTTCGGCACGCGATAATTTCGGACCTGATTAGTGGAAGCGACCGGGCTGTGTGCGCCTAAAATATCCGAAACTGACTCTAAAGTCTGATATCGCGCGGTTAAAAATTTATCCATTATGGTCCATTTAGACAATTCGGAATTGGTGCCCTGGGATTGCTCACATAGTCCAAGAGTGACTTAGGGTAAGCGAGTGGAACAAATAAACACGAAAATTACATCCCAGTTTTTGGTATCGATACCCAACAAGGACAAATTGGTTATGCAGTCGTTCAAAGTTCGCTGCAACTGTTTAATATTTTGTCCAGATTCTTTCATAATGGGCACAAGATTGAAAAGGTTCTTTAACTGAGCATTGGCGAACTCTTTTATTTTCATATCTATCGACGAGATTTTGCCAAGCCATAGCGAATCCATAGTTCGTCATTGGACACGTTTTTATAATGTCTCGTGCTTCCCCTTCTGTTTTCTGCATTAGATAATACATTTTCTGTATATCACTGAGATGTTCATTATTTTTATAGAGTGCAGAAAACATATCCCGGAACGTTGGCCAAGACTTATAGTCGCCAGAGAAAATCTCAGTGTCACATGGCGGAAGATGGGTGGGAATAACGGACCTTGAAGCTTGTTTTATTTTATGTAGGGTTTCAATTAAAGAATCGATTTTTGAAAGTCCCCGGAAATATGTAGTATACACCGCTATATACTTCGATTTTATTTCTACTACTGGTGACTTTTTGGCTTGGGAAGTGTCTAAAACTTCAGTGTAGCATTCACGGAATGATTCCCATAAACGAGTCATTTCCTGTTTTTGAATGCTCAACGAGTGCACCGTATGGTCAGATTCGGGTAAGGCCGAAAGGAAAAATTCAAAGTCGACCAACTGATTGGCGCAACGAATTAAAGAGCTAAGGTCAGACATATCGACAAAATATTTAAAAGAAAACAACGACGAACTTTTTTTATGCAAACAAGAATGATTTGGACTCGAAGTTTAATAATATTAAGAAACGGTTTATTGAAAAACTTGGTTGAATTTTTCAAACAAATGTCTAAAATCGTGGCAAAAAAGAATTGTAATTTTTTGAGTAAAAGTAATTTTAACGAAGCAAAAAGAGTTATTTTCAAAATGGTTATTATGGTCAATAAAATATTTGGAAAAATTATGAAAAACTAAAGATTTTCTAGAAAAAAAATTATAAATTTCAAATAAAAGTTCAATGAGCAATAAAGATGAAATTATTTTTTAAAATCTTTATTTGTGGTTCAAAAAATTATGAAAAATTTTAAAATATCTGGGAAAAAATAAATTTTAGACAAACGTTCTTGAAATGAACTATAAAAAAACTAAAAAAAAATTAATTATTTTTTTAAAAATAAAAGATTTTTAAGAAAAAATAGCAACAATTACAAATTTTAAATAAATGTTCTTGAAATTAACAAAAATAATGAAATTATTTTGAAAACCATTTATTTTGGGTGGTAAAAAAATTTAAAAAATCATAGATTTTCAAGATAGTCGGGGTAAATATTAAATTTCAACTAAATGCTCTTGAAATGAACAATAAAAAATTAATTAATTTGAAATTAAATGTATTTCGGGTATTAAAAAGGATCAAATATGAAAATAGTATACAAAAAAAGTAATAAAATATTACAAAATTGATCACAAATTTTGTCAGTTCGACACCACTGTGCAAAACAAATGTCTACAGGGCGATAAACAAAATGCAAACATATATTTATGTATTCGGGTAGGAAAAAACGAGATATTTTCCTTTAATATCTATCAATATTTTAATCAAAATGTATGCAAAACAACAACAATATTCGTTTAAGTGTATAAATCTAATGATTTTACACAATTAATCGCTTTTCGAGTTAAATTCTCAAATAGAACAAATTTGACTACTTTTTAGTCAAATTCCACCCACTGTGCCACTGACGCGATCAAGTAAAACAAGAGAGTACTTAACGAATGTCACTCTCACAACATATATATATATATGTAGCGTTGTTATTATAATGAGTATGCGACGCGCCTACCAAAACGAATAAAGCACAAAGGAGAATAGCAATTAAAAGCTATTGACGATGGGTTTCGCGTTGTTGTTGTTTCACTAAACACAAGAACTATATATATGTATGTTTATTTGCACTTTTGTTTATCACCACACAAAATATTTCAAGTAACCTACCTTAGTTTCTTTGAAATAAATAGGGGAATACTTTTAGGCGAAGTAAAGACACACGGGTATTTTAATGTGGGGATAGCAAACGATCTGCAAAGAGAGTTTTGCACGGTTTATTATTTTGATATTTTGCGGTGTATAATACAAAATATCCGGCTCGAAGGACCAATGTTGGGTTGCGGGGCAATGTATCAAAATAATAACTCCGGCAAATTAGGGAAAAATAAAAACAAAATTAGAATTTTATTGGTTTTTAAGGGAGTTCATTGAAAAACAAGAGAGCTTTCCAAGCAAGCTCAAAGTTTTCATCGCATAACGTGTATTGTTTTACAATGGCGCCTGCAATATCTTTCGTTTTGTTACGAAGATGATATAATTTTTGTGCTGGGGAGAGTTTTGGGTGGTTTACGTAGACCGCTTGGAACATGTCACGAAACGGATAGTCTCGCACTGTCTGATGCAGTGGATTGCGCGGTAGTACCTCCTGTACTCATTTTTAAGATTTGATTAAGGTTGTAGATAGAACTACGTAGATTTCAATCTACGCCGGATATAAAGTTTGGTTTAAACTTTAAAAATATTATTTCTATTTGTTATGACGAAATTGTCGAAAGTGGACTTGCTAACGCGGCGGAATAGTTATAAATGTTGGTGTTAAGACTAAACTGTAATTAGTAACAGTGGTAAGCGAAATTTCCAGAATACGAAAATTTTTAATGTGACGAGTTTTATAGGGTAACTGAGAACCTTTGAATGTTACTTTCAAGTTGAAGAAAGATAATATTGATGAATGCGATATACCAAAATACTCTTCAATTGATGAGAAATCGCGAAAAAAAACAATAAAACAATGTATCACACGAGCACTTAAATTTCCTTGTGCAATATTGTAGATAGCTAAATAAAAGTAAATTTAGCTTTGCAACAATCAAATTGTTTTGAAAACAGGTTGAAATCAGATGTGACAAATCAGTTTCAATTAGATCTAAAGCCAATTAGTAATTAGTATAGTTGTAATTCCAATTTTAATGTTTTAGATGAATTTTTTTTTCAAATATGAAATAAAATTTTCTTAAAGATTTGTAGTTCAGAATGCACTGTATAACGTAAAATGTTCGAAACAGGTGTATAAAAGTTATATTATTTCCCAAATATTTTAAAAAAATTTTAAAATTCTGTGTATAGTGACGATTTTGTGTACACCACTGTGTTGTAATGAATCACTTGAGAAAAAATTGTTGTCAAGGCAGTATACGACGTATTTGTAAATGCTTGTATAAATGATGTTAAATTTCTTTAAAAGTTATTAATTGTATGCGAAGATAATAAATTTGAAAATTTCAATGATTGTGTATAAACATGTATGCAAATTTCCGTGGCGCAACTTTTCAGCATGTAATGTATTTTTCAGCATGAAAAAAATTAGTTGTGTGTTTGCAATTGAATTGTAAATGAAAAAATTTCATATAAATTTTTTTTTTATAATTTTAAAAAATTATTTATTGTTGTGCCAATGCAAACTTATTGAATAAACTATATTATCTTCCACTTTTTTGTTGGGATTGAGAAAAGCGGGAAATTTTTTTTTTTTTTGGTTATCAAATTTAAATTAATATTGAAAAATTTTAAATTTATTTTATCAAATAGTTCGACGCCAATGAATTAATTGCAATTTCCGATAATATTACAAAAAAATTATTTGGAGTAATGAGATGCTCACCAGACACAACAATCCATTCACAATAGTGAGTTAGTACATTATTTAGTACATGTAAAAAATATAATAAAAAACTATTAATTTAATTATTTTTTGTCGTAAAAATATGAAAAAACGAAGTTTAGTCAACTGGTATTTTCACAAAGGCCAAAACGCTAAAGCTATCATCGTGAAAATGTATATGTATGTTTTGGGTTAAGACACATTTACCAAAAATATTAGGGGAAATAAAAATGGGTAAAATTAGGTTTATTCCTTAATCATTATAAAACGTATAAAAAGTTTATTTATAAAAATAATTAGGGCTTTCGGGAGTTTAATTTGCGGGTAACGTACGCTCCGTTCGGGGAAACTTAACTATGTAAATATACAAGGGTAGCTAATTAATTATCCGGTATAATCGGTAAAACCAAAATGAAAATACTCGCTGTATGATTAGAAAGCTGCACGAAGGGATATTTTAAAATTTGTACTTTTAGTTTTAAAAAAGGGCCAATAAGGTATAAAACGGGTGTACCACATTATCCCCAAAATCCAAATCCCCAAACACAAAATCCCCAATTTCCCCAATCGCAGTGATTTTTAATAATAATAATTTGAATTGTTTTCACACAGAAATTGGAGATTTTATGTTTTACATTCTGAAATAAAAATTAATGATGAATTCACAAACAGTTAATAGGTTTTTAAATGAAAATAACATGACATTTTAGAAATATTTAAAAATATTTTAGGACACTTACTTAAAATATTCATATAAAATAAATTTACAACGCTGTATACAGCTATTACATAAAAAGTGAAATATTATGCGATACAGATGCCAAAAATTTCATTTTACAGTATTTAACGGATATGGGAACATCTTTTACAACAAAGAAACGTAAATAAGAATGTTTATTAAAACACAGAACATTAATTTTCTTTGGACAATAATTGCTTATAAGGACAACTCGCATAAAAAAAGATATATATTGTATTTTTTGAGTTTCTTATATTCGTAATCAACTGTATCTTAACCAGCGCGAGGTTGAAAAACATTTCATATTTTCTTACTTACTTACTTACTTAGCTGGCACTTCTTTGCAATCCCAGTGGATTATATAACGCACGAAGAGAAATATTATAAGCGCCTCGATCTTCTGCGCTTCTTCTCCAGTTAGTTACACCAAGTTCAGTAAGGTTCTCAGTAACCTGGTCTTTCCAACGGAGTTTTGGTCGCCCTCTTCTGCGCCGTCTATCGAGTTCATTGCTCGTACAGCTCATGATTCTTACGACGCCAATACTCTCCGTTAACGATGATTGGCCCATATATTTTACGGAGTATTTTTCTCTCGAATACTGCCAAAACCGATTCATCCGCTTGTGTCATAACCAAGGATTCTGAACCGTACATTAGAGAGGTAGAACCAGTATCTGGAATAGCTGGATTTTTGTTCGTCGAGAGGGCTCTGTCATTGAATCGCTTGCTTAGTCCGTAGTAGCATTTATTAGCAAGCAGGATTCTTCTCCGGATTTCTAGGCTGAAATTATTTGCTTTGTTGATGGAAGAGCCTAGGTAAATAAAATTATCTGCCACCTCTAAATTATAGTTTTCAACGTTCACGCAATTTCCCAAACGAGTAGATTCTTTGTTCGTTGAAACTAATAACTTCGTTTTGTCCTCGTTCACCGTCAGACCCATTTTCGCTGATTCCTTCTGTATACCTGAGAAGGCTGCAATGACATCCCGCAGTTTTCGACCGGTGATGTCTACGTTATCAGCGTACGCGAGTAGCATGTGGCTTTTGTTGAATATAGTGCCACTAGTGTTTACTGCAGCTTTTCTCAATATCATCTCCATCACTATGTTGAAGAGATCACACGAGAGGCCGTCGCTTTGTTTTAGGCCTCGTCTGGTAATGTCCTTGCCAATCTTCAACGCATACTTCGTGTCAGTCAGCGTCATCCCGCAAAGGCGTACCAGCTTCGCTGGGATACCAAACTCAGCCATGGCATCGAGTAATTTCTGCCGTATCGGGCTGTCGAAGGCAGCTTTATAGTCGACGAAAAAATGGTACGTGTCGATCTGTTTCTCTTTGGTCTTTTCCAGGATTTGCCGAAATGTGTTGTTGATTTACCAGGTCTAAAGCCACACTGATAAGGTCCGATTAGGTTGGATAACACTGGATTTAGCCTTTCACATAGCACACACGACAGGAGTGTGGGTAAAAGGTTGATCCCGCTGTAGTTGGAACACACACTTGGATCATATTTTTTTTTAGCAAAGGACATAATACGCTTAAATTCCAATCGTCGGGCATGCACTCTTTAGACCAAACCGTGCGCAGGAGCTGGTGCATGCTCGTTATCAGCTCCTCACCGCGATATTGCTCTTCTTACCTCGGCTTGACTTGGTGGTGGGCAATCTAAGCCGTCTGGAACCAGCAATTGCTGGAAGTGTTCTCTCCATACATGCAGCACACTCTGCCTGTAACCAGAATTTCATCCTTGTTCTTACAGAAGGGGAGCCCATTACCGTAGCCTTTTGCTCTATCCCTGTATCGCTCTACATCCTCGTTCTCCTGTTCCTTTATTGGACGTTGTTTTTGTTTGAATAGCTGTCTCGCCTGTCTTACTGTCTCCTTGTGCCGTTCCCTAACAGCCCGGACTAGAATAGGCTGCAGCGTTGCCCTATAAGCGGCATCCTGTTCCTCAGACGCTATGCGAAATTCTTCACCAGGATTCATCTGAGCACTGTTTTTCATATTCTAGCACGGTTGTTGTGGCGGTTGCCATGGAATGCGCAATATGCTGCCACTGTTATCGGGAACGTCAGAAGTAGAGGAATTGTGTCGTAGTAATTGGGAGAGCTGGTTGAAGTAGGCAGTGGCTATCACTGGGGTTTGCAGCTTCGCGATATTCAGCTTTTTTTGTGTTTGGTTACGTGCGTTTTTCGCTCTGCTCAATCTTGTGCGCACCTTGGCTGCAACCAGGTAATGATCCGAGCCAATATTTGCACCACGGATCACACGCACGTCCATGACACTGATGCCTGCCATCAATTACCACATGATCAATTTGATTTTTGTGTTTTGATCGGGAGATAGCCAAGGTAACTTGTGGATTTCTTTGTGCTGGAATCTGGTTCCACTCACTACCGTGTTCCTTCCCGCTGCGAAGCTAACCAGCCTAAACCCGTTGTCTGACGTGTCGGTATGAAGCTGAATTTACCGATCGATGGACCAAGAACATCTTCCCTTCCTATTTTGACATTAAAGTCTCCCAGAACAATTTTAATGTCGTGGCCAGGGCATAAGTCGTATGTTTCCTGTAGGCGCTCGTAAAATGCACCTTTAATCTCATCGTCATTATCTTCCGTCGGGGCATGAGCACAAATCAGCTTGATGCGGATTGCGGCTTTTCGATCACTAACAGGATAGAATCGCGAGACAAGATGTCTGAGTCTCTCGCCGACTACAAATCCACATTTAAATTCTTGCTTTTGGGCCTGGCAGCTGTAATAGATGTCGCAATTTTTACTTCGCGAGCATCCTTGTCCTGTCCATCTCATCTCCTGGATGACGGTGATGTCAGCCTTATATGTTTTGAGGACATCCGCCAGTCGGATAGTGACACCTTCTCTATAGAGAGTCCGGACGTTCCAGGTGCATATCCCTAAATCATGGTCCTTATTTCGTTCGCGGGGGTCGTCAACATTTGAGGGGTTCCGTTTGTGTATGCCTACGGATGCCAACGACATCTAGGTGTGAGGGGGCAAGACCCTCAATACAAACAACCCTGCAATTGGGAGTAGCACGTATTTTGGGACAGGGATTTTGAGTGGAAAGGGGAATGAAAGGTGAAGAAAATGTCGGCCGCCCAAGAGAGGTTCTTTTCCGTTTTTTTGATCGACTGGCAGCAAGAAGGAGGGTCCCAAGATACCGAAAAGATAAAAAGGGAAACAAATTGTAAAACACATGGTGTTAAACTTAAGAAGTTTGAAAAAAAAGACATCGAAAAATACTAAATACTTATTAATAACAAAGAAAAAGATCAAGAGAAAAGACATTTTTATACCTACCCTATCTTGGGACCTCCTCTGCCGCATCGGGGATCCGCCGTCCAAGGGCTCCAGCCAGCTCAGCCATTTTTATACGCCTCCAGACACGATTATCTACCTGCAGACGCCGGCCACCATTGGAGCACCTCCACGCCTTGGAGGTGCCGACGTATTTTAGAAGCTAAGGGGGGTTCACACAACCTAAAACTTACACGGGTACGGACGGACGGACGACAAAAAAAACTGGAAAAAGGAAAGAAATAAAAATATATTTTTAAAAAAAGCTGTGTTCAAAGGTCAGGGTAAACATTTCAAGATAAAACCATTTGCTGGACCTCTTGGGAATTCATAGAGAGGGTACCAACGATAAGGAGTGAGCGCTCAAACCGACGTCGTAGGTCTTAGTTTATATTTGCGCGGGAATGTGCCCGAAAATAAACTTAAATGTTCACCCAGTTTTTGAATTGGAATAAAGAGTTAAAGGCAAATAAGGCTTTTTAACGCCCACTATAATATTGGTATTTTTGCCAAAATTACAGTTATATAGTACTGAAATACCATACTAAATTACCATAAACGTTATACGACAGATTACGGTACAACCCCCTTTACCCGCTGGCCATACCCACTCAGCAATCGATTCCTGCTCGCGTGTTCGACACTGGATATGCATTTTGCCATTTGTTTTACAAACATTCTTTTTATAATTTAAAACACGTAACTACGCGGATATTGTTTTTATTTTATTGGTTTTGCCCATTGTTTCATTGCGTTGGATCATGAATTGATGAATTAAATAAAGCAGAATTTTTATAATGTTTTACCGAATTCCTTTCTGAGCGATTTTAAATGGTCAAAATGGAGGGCTAAATAAGTAAAAGGAGGGTAAGTTAACTTCGAAAACAGCTGGGATGCGGGTGTAGCGGAGAAGGGGTAGCTTGCAATGGGCCTCAAGTTACCATGGTTTGGGGACGGAGTATGCCGGGGCATAAACTACGACCTGTTATGTCTCCGCAAACGAAACTGTGCGTGTAAGTTGTAAACTGTGTAAAAGGTGTGACCGGACCATGTTTTGTGTTAGATTTGTCCATCCATAAGCAGGTTGAAAGTATTTTTTTGTTCGCTGCCTGAAGTTGATGTCGCTGACAAGAACCGCGCCCGAACCCCTGATTTTTAGTCGGAGCTTTAAGTGCCAGCAACCAGCGCCAGTCAGCTCATCTCCTTCCTCCAAAGGGCAGAAGGTCCAACTCCTGAATAGGGGACCGCGACAAGCCAGTAATGAAGCTGAGGCGGGTGGCTAGCCCAACCATCTGGGTTCGTCGCTCACTATCAGCCGCTGTTCATGATAAAAAATATCACGAACACCGTTGCCCAGGTGCCACCACGAAGGAGATTTTGAGTCGGCTTGAGGTGCAAGATTCACTTTACATCCCCAACGTAAGCGCCCCATAGACGAGTACTGCCGCTGGAATGCCAATATATGTGTATTGGTAAATTTGAGAGAACATGAGAGTGTATTTGTCACGCAGACAATGCAGTATAAAAATCAAAACATTTTTGATTTTCAAATAAACACCTACTGTTTGCGTAGCAAAAAAACCCCAAGGATGTGATGCGAGAAGAAAGAATAAATAAAATAAAACACAAGGGATTTAATATTAATTAATCAAAAGATTTTCCGCTTTATTGGGAAATTCGAATATTCAGTGTTGGTATACCTTGCAAGGTTGGATCCGCAACAAGAATTTGATGATTAATAGCTCGATGTAGCGAACAAAGCCGGAAGAGCGCGAAGGATCGCGGCAACTCGTTATGTTAGATCTACTGCGATTTTATACAAGCAATACAAATCAAAGTTGTATAGGGTGGTTCACGAATAGAGTTACGACAAAAGGTGTGAAAACAGCAATTTGTACGTAAACATGCCGGCCACCTTGCAACATCAAGCATTGTTGCAACATGAGAAGTGGACTGTATGATTCATTATTCAAAAATTAAAAGGAAATTTAAAGTAAAAATTATTTAGCAAAATCAAGCAAGGAAAAAAGTACAAAAATTAAATTTATCAAATTAGCATATTGATCTCGGCACCGGACCCGAAAGCACGTATCCAAAAATAGTGTATCGGGCTAGAGGGCGACCGGATCGGGGGTTTTATTAGCCGCCGCTAAATCTGGAGCCGTTAACGAGGATACGTCCATGACTGCCACTACCGTAAAGGGCGCTGTAGTCGTGAATGGAGTTCCAGCCTTCGTAATGGCATCCAAGATAGTTACTGATGCATCGCTGAGCAGCTCCTCCTCCAAAATATCTGCAGGTGCAAATGAAAAATTCCGTGCAACTACCAAAAAGGGAATAAAAATAGTGCAAACAAACTACAAAAAAGGTAAAATTCAAATGGTATATCGTCGTACAACAACATTTTCGACAAGAATATTGACGATTCGAGTGTGGATGGGCGATGCGTTTGTCGATCAATCGGTAGTAAGAGTTTCAAATATTTTGAAGCACTTGAAGAATTAACCAAATTGGAAGAAGTTTGTGCATTAAACGGTCTTGCAAATCACCGGTATTCGAAAGGTAGTGAACGAAGCTTCTCAGGAGGTGGAGTGGCAATAGTAACGTTTCTTAACGCGAGCCGAAATCAAGTTTGCCAAATTGTGGTTTTAAAACAGCAAAATTCATAGACACGCCGACTCCTTTAATATGGGTGAGTGTTATGAAATACATTAATATAAAAACGACCACGCCAGTTATGAGAAAAGTGTGTTGAATTTCTACCGATATTAAAGTAATATGGATTTTCTCCAAGCAGCTGGAGACGGTAATATGTTATTGGGCGTTTCTTTAATTCTCGAAAACGAAAGAGTTCTGTTAGAACTTTTCTTGTTAAAAGAATTAACCGTAGTAGTGAAGGCATTAACGGCCGGTTTATTGACCGGGCCAGTTACTATCCACTCGAAAACAGTGCGTTAAGCAAGTAGGGTTTCTAAAACTGGCCGTATTTCACCTTTAACTATACGAGGATAGAGATCAGCGCCAAGTAAGATATCTACGGGACGGCTGTCGCATAAGCGTCTATCTGCCAGTTGAAGTTCTGACAATCGTGTTGCCAATTTCAATTGCCTTTACAAGCGTGTCGTAACAAAAGATGCTTCTGAAGCCGGGTCGATCAGTGCTCGAACAGGGTACGCAGTACCTTGGTGTACTATATTTACCAAAGCGGTTCCTAATAGCACTGGACGATTTTGCGAACTATGAAAGACCTGTCGATGGTTAACATAGTTTGTAATGGCACCGCAAGACGTTGATGGTGAGGAATTCTGCGGTGCGGAAGTCAGACCCGACCTGTTATAATTCGGATTGGTGACCAACGGCGCGGGCTCTAAGGCCACAATGGGTTGGTTGCTCGCAATAGCAGAATTTGGATTTCTACTATCCTCCCTATGCAACAACGTGTGATGCTTTCTATTACATAACGAACAACTGTACCGACTAGTACAGCTGTTGAGGTCATGGCCTCGCGAAAGACAATTAATACAGACTTTATGACGTTTAACATTGCCGAATCGGTCTGCAACGCTTAGTTGTTTAAACTTAGGACATGAGCGAAGTGGGTGATTTTGTTTTGGACACATTATGCAGAAAGTGCGCGTAGGCTGAGCAGATGTGTCAAAAGTGGCGTCATTCGTAAAATGAGCTTCCACCCTCTTGTCATATGGCCGATTGGCAGAATTGGGTGTCAGAAGATCGCGTAGGCAATCAAGAGTTTGAATCCTTTCTAAAAGAAAAGCATCCAAATCTTTCCATTTTGACAGAGCCGTATTGTTCTTTACGGTGTGTTCCCATAATGTAACCGTTTCTTTCGGTAAACGTTGAACACACAAGAATACAATAATCGGATCCCAATTATGCGTCGAAACGTCATATAATGCCATAGACGATAAGCACGCGTTAATGCCGCGCTGCAAAGTTTTTAAACCAGCACTGGATTCAATGTCTAAATTTGGCAAAGCGAAAAGTTTCCTGAGCTGGTCGTTTACAAGGATACGTGAATTATAATAGGTGTCGTATAGATCACGCCATGCTAAATCAAATCCCCTATTGGTGAGAGGAAATTTGGAAACGATATCCTTGGCCTCCCCACTAGTTTTTCGAATTAAGTGACACATTCGTTCAATGTCACTTAATCTACCATTACGAATGTATACGGCGGTAAATAGATCACGAAAAGTGGGCCAAGATTGAAAATCGCCCTGAAAAATGTCAACATCGCACGGTGGTAAATTCATGTTATGCATCACTTCGCTGGCAGCTGGAAGTGCCGCTGATCTGTTGCTAATTGGGGCTAGGTGTGATCTGTCTGAAGATTCGGAGGCACTCCGATGGGAACGCTCGTCATCAGGGACCGGCACGCATGCCCGAACGATTTTGGCCGAATGACCATCTTTGGGTGCGATTGGCGAAGTTTGGCCCGGACCGTGTTGAGCTAACTGAAGGTGATCGGGGATCTATTTGCTGCGAAGACCGAAAATTAAAAACACGCTTGTTCATGTTGGCTAAGCAACGGACATACGACTCGAAAGTGGCGTTATGTTTTCCCTCGACAGAAGCTCTGATGAACATGTTGAGAGGAGTGCTGGCCATATTCGTTCAAAAAGTACTAAAATTTGTTTTCAGGCTAGAAAAAAAATATTTTTCGAAAAAATTTTAAAACTATTTGTTATTTTTACGGAAAAATCGAAAAAATTAAATGTAGAATTTAACCGAAGAGAAATTTCAACAATAATATCGCGCAAAGTAACGGAGCTACCCGGTATGGTTTGTTGAAAAACACGAAAATGTTTAAATATTTCCTTTGGCGGCAAAAGTTCTATTACAAATTTTCATTATTTATCCGAAAAAATACTTTAAAGGTGATTTACCGAGAGTAGGGTACACAAATACAACGCTCCTACTAATCTGTAATAAAGAAATCGACTTTTCCAAATAAGCAGACTGTAGGGTGTACTAGTTAAACCGCTACTCTAGTACCGGCCAATATTTCTCAAACAAAATTTGAAATAATTTGAAAAATCGCGTTAAAATCACTAATTATATAATATTCGTAGCTACCGTTCGTAGGGTGTACGAATTTATCAATGATAAATGATTTTCGAACGTACCGATGTCGAAAAAACCACGAAAAACCACACTGAATAATATTCAATATTGTGACCGAACTTCACGAACGACCCTCGTAGTACGTTTGAGGGTTAACACACACAACTCTGCAATCACCAAAGAAGACAAGAAAACAAATCAGCTTTATGTTAGTATGTGTACATTCTGTACACTGTACAATCACCGATCTATCACTGTTGTGGATTTTTGTTAAAAATGTATTGCTGTGTTTCTTGATTTTGTTGTGTTATCGCGATATTGGAATTTAGCACAAAAAATCGAAAAGCAACCGGCTAAGGGATTCGCGAATACACTTGTGTAATTAAAATTAAAAATATTAGTTTTAATTAATTGTACAACTACACTGATGTTGTTTATTATATACAATTTTAATAAAAAAATCGCAAAAATATCACTTGTGCTTCTTTTTAATGGCGACCGTGGGTGTATGTGTGTTATTTGTACCGGGATGTCGCTGTGTTTTTGTTATTGTTTCAAGACGACACTAAATGTTTTGTTGTGATATGTAATATCAACAATAATTTCACTTTTTTGTTTAAATTGTTTAATTTGCACTATTTTACGTACCTGTGGTTTTTGGTAGTGATACGAGAATTTGGAAGGAGTGAGGAGATATTAGTTGGTTGATATGCAAGCTGCAGCAAAAGATTTGAAAATTAGAAGTAATTTTCAAGTTGGTTTCACTATCCGTGGCTCGTAGGACCAATGTTTGCGTAGCAAAAAAACCCCAAGGATGTGATGCGAGAAGAAAGAATAAATAAAATAAAACACAAGGGATTTAATATTAATTAATCAAAAGATTTTCCGCTTTATTGGGAAATTCGAATATTCAGTGTTGGTATACCTTGCAAGGTTGGATCCGCAACAAGAATTAGATGATTAATAGCTCGATGTAGCGAACAAAGCCTGAAGAGCGCGAAGGATCGCGGCAACTCCTTACTCGTTATGTTAGATCTACTGCGATTTTATACAAGCAATACAAATCAAAGTTGTATAGCAGTAGATCCTTACGCCTATTCGAAGGAATATGGTGGTTCACGAATAGAGTTACGACAAAAGGTGTGAAAACAGCAATTTGTACGTAAACACCTACAAATCAGATGAACTTTGTGTATCTTTTATATTACAACTATGTCCGATTCTACAAAATTGTAATATGACTGTGGAAACAACGACATTTGGAAATTGTTTGGTGACAAAAATAAAAAGGAGGAATGGATAAGCGATTTACAATCTCTAGGTAAAGTATTCTTTGGGTCTAAAAAACCTTTAATAAGAAATTGTATTCATAAACGTTTGTTACCAGTTCTTTGGCCTAATGTGCTCCAGGGGCAACGACGACTGTTATTGGTTGTTTATGATGTACTAGCTGACCGGGCAGACTTCGTCCTGCCTAAAGAAGTATTAACTTAAATTTAACTTTTATGGGTGTAATATATCTTCGGGTGCGGTAGATTCTTTTGATATTCTCATCGAAACTTAGCAAAAAGTATTATGGTTTAGTAAATGATCATATTTTTTTAATGAATGAAATTTATTGCAATGCTTTTGCTAAAACATCGTGTATGGGAGAACCAAAGGAGTGTAAATATTTTAATCAGTGGGTCATTACACACGTGAACATGCAACATAAAGCTGTTCATGCGAAAAACATAGATTTTACAAATTCAAGCTTTAAATTTGAATAGACTGTCCTTCAGCTTTATTGATTGTCATCGCAAACTCTAATCGAACTGGAAACTGTAATTATTTAAAATCAAACGACAAATCTGTGGGTATCATTAGCAATACATCGGTTCCCTTATATTTTCTGTTTAAATTAATTTAAGAACAATAACACAATCATGTATTGCTTCCTAAATTTATTGCGCTGTTGTGCAACGTCCAAAAGAGTTGCGCAATACAGGAGGATGCAGTAACCAACGCGATACGCTTTGCGATCAAACATTTGCCAAAATCAACGATATCAAGACCGATACATGCATCAAGGAAATAAAATCCTCCACACTCATTCGTAATTGCTTATAAATTTGTATTACAATGTTGTGTGTTGTTTCGTTATTCTACTTGTAATAGATGCAGATTTGGGAAATGTTTTAATTCGTGGGTATTCACATGCACCACTGGTCTCAAATAATTCAATATCAAATATCAATATATTCCCAGAGCTATTGTGTTTGGAAGACAAAATTGGGCAGGGCCACTCATTTTTGTATGGTCACTCATATTCGTGTTTATTGCATACCCTATTTAAAATCCCGCCCTTTTTCTTTAAAATACGTATACTTACCTTAATTGAATACACAAATTACATGGTCATTCGCAAAATAGTTCTTCAGACATCACATTATAACAAATTACGTTTAACGGGCAGGGCCACGCCTAAAGATCTAATACTTCAGTTACCGCACTTTTACAAAGTATTTCCCATAGGCGGGGCCACGCCTAATAATCAAATCACGACAGCTTTTGAACTAATTATATTGTATCCACTCCTAATTTAAAGTCACTTATTGTAGTAGTAAGACAGATATTGCATTTATGGTAATGGGGGGAATGGGTGAACCACACCTGAAGAACATCGGTTGATTGCTGTACCATCCTATAAGTTTCAAATTTTTTATACATGATGAATTTCATATCAAAACCGATATTCATTGAATCCGACCCTCTCAGATTTTAATGAAATTTTGCATACAGCTAGATTTTAACTATAGAAACACAACCTCATTTTTAGAAAATGAATTTTTTTAAATATGAGGGTCGGGTTCAAATTGTCTCTTTTTTATGAGTTTTGATATGAAATTCATCACATACATATATGAAACATTTGTCAGAGCCTATTAAATATTTCAATATTTAAATCTTCACAATTTAAAAATTTGGATAATTTTTGTATGGGAAAATTTTATATATATAGATAACTTTTATATATATAGATAAAAAAGCTTTATAATCGGATACCAAACATGTATGTTATTTGCACTTATAATAACTAGAAACATTATTGTAGCTAAATTTTTCATTGACTGCGATTCTTATAACGATAACTCCAGGTCTCCACCTGAGTTAAAGTTTGACATAATATCTGAGAAAACGTCAACAGAATGAGAGAAAACATTTCTTCGTGTTAATCTAAATCTTAAACAAGGGGAATACGTATTTATGTTATTCTTATTACATTTCATTTTTGACTGACTCTCGTACAGTAAACTTGTGTTGTTCGTTGGAAGTTTTTATTGTATGCGTAGTTTGTTTGTGATTTTTTTTGTAAACAAATGCAGAATAATAATTAAATTAGTTTTTTGGCAGTATTTTTATGCCACAATTGAACACATTTCACAAGTATTCCATTTCAATGATGGCGTCTTTTCATTGTTATGAATGTATGTGTCTTTTTTTGACAGCTCTTCTTATAACAATTGCCTCTTAACATTTATTATATTATATATTTGAGAGTCTACACGTGAGATAATACTCTCTGCGATTGATTTTGACGTTCGCTGATATAAAAATCTTATATCTTATCTCAGGTGTAGACCCCATGTACAAAAGACGCTAAAGTTAAAATTATATTAAAAATTTTATTTTCTTTTCATGTTTAAATAGTAATCGGATACCGATTACATTGTTTCCTTGTTTTGATTGTATTAATATTATTTCATAATTTACAAATTATTTTTGAAGAATTTTGGAGAAATATTTTTTAAAATGGTATTCATCTGTCCATTTATATACTTTTATATGTGCGCAATGATAACAAGAAAATTTCCTACACAATGAATGCATGCAAGAACTCTTTCCAATAGCAAAAATGCCGAAAAACTCAAAATAAAGATCTCAAATTCATAAATATACAATAAATTGTACAAACGTCAAGTTATAGCATGCTTAAAGTAGAGACAAACCTACTTTAACTTATTGAAGAGATGTGAATCGTTTATGAATATTGTTTTCTTAAAAATGGTTTATTGAGGTTTATAAGTTTTTATGAATAAGGTCGTTATTCCACCTTAAGGGTTAAAGATAAAGGGTAAATATATTCTGACAAACTGTTCGTCTTGCAAAATATTGGAGGTCGGTCATACATTTGACTCCTCAAGGGGCACCTTTGGTGAAATTGCAGCATTGGGAGCAAATTTAAAAAATTGTATGGGTGCACCTTTAGGGAGTCAAGATATGGGGTAGGAATTTTTGGAAAAATTTTAGGAGGGAAAACTTAGTGGGGGTCTGTCATACATTTTATATCTCTAGGGGCTACTTCGGGGCAGTTGCGTTGCCTATTGTGGATTTTTCGATCAATATATGTTACTACGTCAATATATGTTAGTATATATCGAGAGACGGTGATTTGTAACCGAAAAAAGAACAACTATCGAGTGGTAAGTGGTTTAATCTAAAACAAAAGTAAAATCGTTAAAAACTCGAATTTTTAGTCTTTCGCCATGAATGATCATGGACCATGGATTTTTATTGTTGTAGTGTTGTTTTCTTTGAAAAGGTCAACTATATGTAAAAATGCAAAATTAGGGTTTGCATTTCTGTTTTTCCTAAGACAATAAATAAATTTTTCACCCCAAATTTTACAGAAAAATTTCAGTTTTTCAAGTTATTTAAATCGCTAGCATAGAAACGACATTACTTATTTTAAATCTTTCAAGGAAGAACTTGTGTAGAATTTTGTTGTCTTTAACTTAAGTGGTTATATGGGTCGATATCACGAAATGACTACAATCGAGAGTTGAAAACGGCCAAGTGCGAAAATGGGTTTAAATATTTATTTTTCGGTTGATACTGTTTTATAAGACCATTTTATGTATTAATAAGCAATGGGACAGGTTTTTTTTTTTTTGTTATAATAAAAAAAAATATTATTTAAAAGCAATGAAATATACATTTCAGAATGTTAAGGATTTTCCGCGCAAGTTTTGTTTCCTCTGATTATTACTTAAATTACTTAGATTATACCCATGCTAATGACTACACGGTACTGATGGAAAACGTGAGTATTCTTGGATTTTAATGTGGAAATCTTCAAAATTTGTTATAAGATATAATATAATTTAATGAAGCCTTAAAAAATTAACAAACCAATACCACAAATTTGGAAATTATAATATAAATAAAGGAAAAATATACTTACCACGGGATTGATGAAATTTTACGAACATGCGCAAAAAACACTAAACACTTCAACAGAGTGCAGCAGTAAAAACTTGAACCAATTGAGACCGCCAAAATCTGAAAACTTATGATCGTAGAAGAAATCCCCTAGCTGGGTTTTGAATTATTAGCTAAGGTTTTTTTATAATTAATTTTTGAAATTTTCGAAAATCATGTACTGATTCTTAAGGCTATATCTCGTGAACTATTCGAAATTTTGATGTCTCTCTTTGGTAAAATTATAGCTCTTAATCAGATCTAATAATTTAACCTTCAGATAAAATCACAAACACAACAAAATCTCACTCAAAAAAACAAAAATGTAAAAAAATCGTAAAATTTCTTCATAGATTTTTATTGTTTTTTGATTTATTTCTATTTTGTATTTATTTCATTTTGAAAAGCATAGCATTTTTAATTTCGATAAACGTACAATTGAAAGTGATTTCTTTACAGTTTTGCTGATTTGAGTAAAATGTTGTTATTTTCTTAATTTATCTCAAGGCAACATTTTTAGATCTGATTAAGAGCTAAATATTTGCTGAAGAGAGAAAAGCTATATTTGGAATACTTCACGAGATATAGACTACTAAAATCCTCCTCTCAGTCGAAAACTTCAAAAATTAATTAAAAGAAAACCTTAGCTAATAATTCAAAACCCAGTTAAGGATTTCTTCTACTATCTATCATAAGCTTTCAGATTTTGTGGGTTTCAATTTGTTCAAGAGTTTGAAGTTGGAAAATGTGCTACTGTGTAATTTACGACTAACCGAAAAACCGTTTTAAAGCATTTTTTTCTTAATAAACAAATTGGCCCACGGGAATGACGAAAAAAATTGGCCACGGACTAAAATGTCTCAAAATCATAAATTTTGAAATAATATTATATTTATGAAATTAAAAATGACTTGGTTCATTCTTCTTGAATAACTTGACGTACTTCATTTATAATATATATTTTGAAATATTAATGAAAATGTGTGATTTCTGAACACAAATAGATCGGATAGGTAATGACTTTTTGCACCGTGCGACCAAATTTTTTCATAAAAATATGTAGAATATTTTATTTTGATTTCTGTGCCTCGTTAATAGACATTTTGTTTTATTTATTCCTGTTCTTAGAATTTAAATTTTTCTATATTTTTAATACTAAATGCGTCGGGCCACAGAATGTAGTCATTTCGTGATATCGACCCATATATGAAGATCGGGTAAGAGGTACCCAGAATATTTGCAAAATATTAAGCGCACCTCCGAAAATTTAAAAAAGAAATTTTCTTAAATTTTTATGTAAAAAACGGCACATAAGAAATTTTTTTAAAAATCATTTTCGTGTTAAGAAGGTAAAAATCTGTGGAAAAAGTGTTTTGAAATCTTGTTAGCAAAAAATTATTGTTCTGTGTTATTTATCATTTTTCTGGGTTTCTGAATTGTTATTAATATCATGATTTCATATATGTTTTCAGATTTTCTTCATCAGGCCACTTTTTTAGTTATTTGGATTTAATTTTTTTCAGCTTTCTTCATGTTACATTGAAATACATTTTGCATAAATGTATTAACAACCTTATTTGATTCAACAGAAGCTTTACTAAATACAATAACCGATACTAGTAAAGCTTAAAAAATGTAAAATAAGAAAAACAAATATATATTTTCTTTTATTTAATAATGTTATTTATTTATTTTATGCTGAATATTCTTGCAGTTTCCTTAAATATTCCAGTAGCAGTCAGCGAGGATAGTAGGAGTCTATTTTCTTTCGTAACGCTTTTCTAAAGTTAGAATGTCTTTGTGTAACCTTTCACCATATTCATGGGACACATCGCTGCAACATTCATGGAAGAAATCCAAATGAGAATGAAAAAAATTCACTTTCAAGGACATGTTGCATCCCAAGTTTATTATTATTATTATTAGCCTTTAATACAACTTGACACATATATATATTTATATCTTAGTGCCTAAGTCAGAGGCCGAAATGATCAAAGATTTCCATTCGCTTTGATCTTGTGCTCCACCTGGTCCTTCCAACGTAGTCGCGGTCTCAATCTTTTGCGCCGTCCTTCGAGGTCTTGATAGAATACCTTTCGCGCTGGAGTTTCCTCATCCATTCTCACGACATGGCCTAGCCAGCGTAATCGTTGCACTTTGATTCGCTTAACGACATTAAGCGATTTTTAGATTCATAACTAGCGTCTCCTACTTGTTTATCGACGAATACGAACGACAATGTTTTACTAGACATGCCAATTGACTCGACACTTATACTGCGAAATTGCAGTCGACAGCAACGAAGGCGTCGGTAATGAAAGAAAAAAAATATTTTTATTTTTTAGAAGATTGGACCCGGAGTTTCACTAGAGATCTCCCGCATGGTAGTCGCGTGTTCTAACCATCATGCAACGGCCGGTCCCGAGTTTACGTAGAATATTAAAAAGAAAATAAGGTGATAATAAAATAGAATAGGGCGATAATTGCAGCCGAACAGGCATGTTGCTGATGTTGCCACCTGTTTCTTCTAAATTTTGCATCAGTAGCCTTCATACAAATTATTAATGGAAAACAAAACTTATTTGCAAATAGCCAAAAAACTATGCCTGATACCAAAATTCTGATTTCGTATTTGAATTTCCCATGTCAAAAATTCTTAGAAACACAAATTGCAATGAAAAAAATCCTGGTCGAACAGTGTTATTTGCAAAATTATTGTAATTTCTTTTTATTATGATAATATTATGGTTCAATCATGTATGGAACAAAATATAGGCCAATGGTCTAAATTTTCGATGACGCTGAGGCATAATTGTGGTTTTATGCCATTAATGTGCTGAATTGTCTCATCCTTTAGCTCTTGAATTATTGCCGGCTTATCGACGTACACCTTTTCTTTCAAAGAACTCCACAGAAAGAAGTCAAACGGTGTCAAATCACATGATCTTGGCCAGGGTTGCCAGTTTTATTTAAGGCCAAATCCCCAAAGTGAAATTTTTAATCCCCGAAAATTCCCCAAAAAAAAGCCAAAATTCCCATACTTTTAAACGAAATTAGAGCAAGTTTTAGGTTTTGGAATTAAAATTTATAATTTAATTCAGTTTAACAAAACGAAACGATATCTTCAGTACAAAAAAATCTAACTTAAATAATATATTAAATTATTTTAGTAATAATTAGGAATAGAATTTGTTTTTTTATTTATTTAAAAAAAAAAACAACAAAAAAATTAATTAAGTTGAATTTAAACTATATTTGTATTCAAAAACATCTTTAAAAAATTCATATTATATATATTATTATATTTTAATCAGTCAATTAAATTCAGTCCTCTTACATAAATACGTATTATTTGTACTCCATTTTTCAGTCATGTTTTTAATATAAAAAACTTCAGATTCTAAACATTCGATGTCGTCGCCTTTTGTACATATTGTGAGAGTTAAACCGCTTAAGCTTTTTTGGTGACGGATTGTACTTATCACAACATATTGAATTGGTTTTAAAATGGGTATTTATTCTAAATAAAATTAATAGGCTCATATTGAATTATGTTGCGTATGTTAGTTTTGGTGGTGTTCATAACTGATAATACTCTCTCCACGCAATCATTACTAGTTGGCACGCAGAGCATATTCAAAACCATTTCAGCCAACACCTTAAATGGTTGATTGCCTGCTGCATCCTGATAGGAATACAGTTTAGGCCGAGCTGAGTTAAGATGAGTAATGAAGTCATCGCCGAAAATGTTTTTCCAATTCACGAATGACATTTTCCTCCACTGATATTCGTACAAATTGGTGGGAAATCCTTCTCTAAGGACAGGCTTAAAATTGGTAAAATAGATCCAAAACTGCATTGAAAATAGTTAGAATGTTTAAAAAAAAAGTTAGTTTAGTAGAAACCTTTGTAGCATTTGCAATAGAAGAGATTTAGGATAAGAGAAACATGTTTTTTTTAATTCTGTGTTACGAATTCTGGCAGAGATTTAATTTCTTCTTCAAATTCAAATCCGAAATCAATAACTTTTAGTAACAAAAATCCTGAATCCGTATCCATCGATTTTTTTACCTTCTCTATGTCATCTTCATTTGCAAATGAGCAACAGCTGCCCGTTAAATCATTCTTGCAGCCAATGAAAGAAGCATGACATGAAGTTTCTCGTACATGCTTCAACCGTCCATTTTGTCACTTT
Source organism: Muscina levida (assembly GCA_964034835.1). Taxonomy (NCBI): domain Eukaryota; kingdom Metazoa; phylum Arthropoda; class Insecta; order Diptera; family Muscidae; genus Muscina; species Muscina levida. The sequence goes on from OZ035882.1 coordinate 115,262,118, forward strand.
GGAAATCAAGGTTTAATCTAATCATATCATTAAGAATAGGTGATACAAATGAAGTTTGTTTTTCTCTATGCACATTATGAGTGCTACATTAAACGCTTTAAAGCTTTATTTGTATTTGTTTATTAGTTGATATCCTGTACAACAAGAAAATTTCTTATAATTACAGTACAGGAATTATAAATGTTAAAATATGTATTAAAAATAAGTAAAATAAAATAAAAAAAACAAATCTTAAGCTAAAAATAATAAATTGGGAAATAAATATAAAAGTATGTATGTAAGTATTTTGAAAAATTCAAGAAATATATTGCAAACTATAAAGGAATAAGCTTCTTACCCCTATTAGACCTAGCAAATTTCAGTTTTTGAAAAAGGTATAATGGCTTTTGAGTAAATATTATTTTATGAAGGTAGATAAGAGTCTTTATCTTTAGAAGGTTGTTAAAAAAGACACCATATAGCGAATTAGAAACATGAGAGACAGGTTGGAATCTTTTCAATCCATATATATATCGAATAGTATTATTAAACACAACATTCAGTTTTCTTTTTCTAGTGGAATCACTGTTAGAAAATAGCTCACAACCAAAGAACAATCCAGGCAGTATGTACGACATTGCAAGTAGTACACGAAGCTTTGAGTATGTTTGACCGACAATTGAGCTAATGTGATTCTACAAACTTAATTTATTGTTAAAGACTATGCCAAGATTTTTAGCATGATTAACAATATAAATTTTTTCACCGTTTAGCAGTATCTCAATATATAGAATTGTAGAAACAAAGTTCCTTTTATGTATTAACAGACGTTTCGATTTTCTGGGATTTAGGCAGAGTCCATTTGCCGTTGCCCAGGTATGAATTTGAGATAAATCTGTATTAATTTTTTCAATATGCTCAACCATAGAATTTAATGGACAACTTAGATAGAGCTGCACGTCATCCGCGTTCTTTTTTTTTGTTGAGAAAATGACAATTGTTGCGGTAAGTCGTTTATATAAACAGAAAACAGTATGGGCCCTAGAATTGATTCCTGTGGTACTCCTTTTGTACATGGAAGTATTCCAGAAACTACATTAGTTGTGTGTACAGATTGTGTGCGTCCAGAAAGATAGGAATGTATTAGCTTCACGGCTGTAGGCGCGAAATTAAAAAAATGTGCCAGCTTCTTACATAAGGTGGTGTGATCTACTGTATCGAAGGCCTTGGAGTGGTCTAACAGGACTAGAATAGTAATGTGACGATCTTCTAACTCATTTCTTATATTTTCGGAAACTTCTAATAAGGAACTAGTACAGCTGTGGTATGGACGAAATCCAGATTGTCTTTCATGCATTAGCGAATAATAGCTGATGTGTTCACTAATTTGTTTATGAAGAAGCTTTTCAAATACTTTTGATAAGAAGCAAAGTATGGCAATTGGCCGGTAATCATTATTAGATTTCGGGATGGGTATAACCTTAGCATGTTTCCACATTGAAGGATAAGAACTAGTGATAATGATTGTATTAAAAAAATGAGTTATATGAGGTAAAAGAAATGGTAGAAGTATTCTTAAAAACCTCGGATCCATATTATGTTGTTGTTGTTGTTGTTGTAACAGCATGGTTATTCAAGGGGTTATTATTAGGGGTTCTTCTTCAATGTCCAGTCCTAGAAATTGGGCTACTTCCACTGGATTGGTCCATAGATCCAAAGGGCTAAGTGGAGTAGGGTGGGCTGGGCAATTGAAGATGTGGCAGGTATCGTGAGGACCCTGACCACACGCTGGGCAAATATTGGGGATGGCACGGTCTATGCGTGACCAGTAGGCATTGAGCCTGTTGCTCCATCCCGATCTAAGTTGTGCCAGGGCCACTCGTGTTCTGCGTGGCAGGCTTGTTTCCGTTTCGTCTACAGGGGGTGGGCGACCTCCAAGAACGACATTCATACGGTAACTTGAAACCGCGGAGTAGGTGGCATCTCTGTGAATGTCATTCAAAGCTGCAGTATATGAGGAGTGATCCAAGGGATCATGTACATAGTTGCGTATATTATCCTCATATACTCGAAGGTCCTTCCTGACATGCCTTGGGGGAGCATCCATCTGTGTGATGTTAAAGTTGGGATGACTCCTCCGATGACATCCCAGGAGGAACTGTTTTGTCAGCATGACATTGTGTTCCTTGACTGGGAGGACCTTCGTTTCCTCATGTAGATGGTGCTCAGAGGTTATTTGCATACAGCCCGTTACAGTCCTCAGGGCGGCATTTTGGCAGCTTTGAATATTTCTCCACTGGGTATCACTCAGCGAAGGAGACCACACTGGAGCAGCATAGTTAGCCACTGACCGGCCAATAGTTTTATAGGTAGCTAACAAGGTTTCTTTGTCTTTACCCCAAGGGCTGCCGGCTAGCGCTTTGAGGGCCTTGTTCCTACTTCGCAATTTGTGCGTAATTGCAGTGGCATGAGCTGAGGAGGTAAACAGACTGTCAAAGGTGACCCCCAAAATTTTTGGGTGGTTCACAATCGGAATTTGGACGCCATCGACTTTGACGTCTAAATTTATGTTTACCTCCTTTGTCCAGGTGGTGAATAATGTTGCTGATGACTTCGCTGGTGAGAGCTTCAAGTTACGTCCAGTGAAGAAATTATGTAGTACTCCGAGATAACCATTCACTCGATCACAAAGCTCATCAATGTTATGACCCGTCGCCATTATAGTACAGTCGTCCGCGTACGATATCACATCTACACCTTGTGGTGGTGTAGGGAGTTTAGAGAGGTAGAAGTTAAACAGAAGGGGGGATAGAACACCGCCCTGTGGTACTCCTTGTTTAACTCTACGGGGCTTTGAGCACTTGTCTCTAAACTCTACGAACGACCGACGACCACTAAGATAGTTAGCACTCCATCTCTTCAAGTTGTTGGGTAGGGTGGACTGCAGGATGTCCTGGAAGAGTGTGGTGTGGCTGACTGTGTCGAAGGCCTTCGACAGGTCTAGTGCCACTAGGAGTGTCCTTTCACAGGGCCTCTGCTGATTTAAGCCCTGTGAGATCTTAGTGGTTATGGCGGTTAATGCAGTAGTAGTGCTATGCATTTTACGGAATCCATGCTGGTGGTGAGCTGCTGTTAGGTGGCTGGACAGCTGGGGGAGGAGGAGTGCCTCTAGAGTCTTCGCGACAGGTGACAAGAGGGAAATTGGCCTGTAAGATTGTCCCTCTTTCGCGTCCTTCCCTGGCTTGAGTACCGGGATGACTCTACCCTTTTTCCAGGCATCGGGTATTAATAGGCTACTCCTTGACAAGTTGAAAACCATTGTCAGATATTCAACTCCCCGCTCGCCAAGATGTTTTAGCATCAGCATGGATATTCCGTCGGGTCCAATCGCCTTAGATGGTTTGGCTGCATTGATGGCCTCTGAGACTTCAGAAGGGGTGTAGGGTTGTGGTGTGTCCGAGACTGGAAGGTTGTGAAGTTTGCGAACAACACTTCGTTTCGCCTTTTCTCTCTCTGGGTGCTCAATAAATTGCATACAAAATGCATTCGAGCATTTTACAGGGTCGGAAATGGTGGTATCTGCAAACTTAATCGCGACCCTGTCATCCTTCTTCGTTGGGTTGGAGAGAGATCGAAACGTGGACCACAACTTACCCACTCCTGAGCTCAGGTTGCAGTTTTTCAGGTGATCAATCCATTTTCTCCGCTTGTCCTCATTTACCAACCTGCTGATATCACAGTTCAGCTCGACGATATGTGGGTCGTCTGGGTTGGTATTTCGGATTTCATCGCGCTCATCTGCTAACATCGCTGCCTCTGCTGGGAAGTGCGGCCGCACTAAGGGTAATCTTCCAGCAGGAATAAAGCGGGCTGCTGCTGCGATGATGGTATGGCGGAATTTGCTCTCAGCTTGGTGAACGTTGGTGGGAGCTGGGAGATCACTGAAAATGCGATCGGTGAACTCTCTGAAGCCGTTCCAGTCTGCTTTTTTCTGGTTGATGTAGGTTCGGCGTTCAGAGACGATGAAGTCGTTAGGTCTATCCAGACAGATGATTATGTGTAAGTGGTCTGATGCCAGTGAAACTACGGCTCTCCAAGTTGCGTAGTTTATCAGACCAGTTTTTCATCCCTTTTTTCAAATAAAAATCCCCAAAAAGGGGAAAAATTCCCTAAACTGGCAACTGGAGATAACACGGCCATTGAATTTGTCGCGCAAAAGAGCCATTGTTTCGTTAGCTGCGTGGCAAGTGGCACCGTCCTGTTGAAACCACATATCGTCCACATCCATATCTTCCAATTCGGGCCATAAAAAGTTTTTTATTATCTCACGATAGCGAACACCATTCACAGTAACTGACTGCCTCATTTTGCAAAAAATACGTCCCAATGATGCCGCCAGCTCATAAACCGCACCAAACAGTCACTCTTTGTGGGTACATTGGTTTTTCGACAATCACTCTTGGATTATCATTCGTCCAAATGCGGCAATTCTGCTTATTGACGAATCCACTGAGGTGAAAATGTGCCTTATCACTGAAGATGATTTCTTTTCGAAAATTTATCATCCACTGTTGGCATTTCTACCATTCTGACCATTGACGACGTTTGGAATGTTCAAGAGGCTTTAGTTCTTGAGTCAATTGCAATCTGTATAATGTTCATCAACGGCTAGCGTGAGAGGTGCAATTGTTGGGCACGACGACGACTTTAGGCGGACGGCTCTTCAGCCACACTATCGAGAACAGCAGCAATATTTTATGCAGCAATATTTTATGCAGCAATATTTTATGCACTGGTGTTTTCACATTTCCTACAGACCCGGTTTTCTCAAATTTTTGCACGATGTTTTCGATTGCACATTTAAACGATTTAATTGACCGAAAAAAATCACGAAGTGCACGATATGCATTTTGATAATAGGCTTTTCATAATAAGGCTGAATAACTTTAACGCGTTGCTTGAATGTGTATCTTTCATTGATTTAGTCTGAGTTAGTCTGAAATTGAGAAATGTCAAATATATAGAATAGAACTTGACGTTTAGTTGTGGTTCACATTCAACATCGGCCCTTACAATTTTACCATCCTTTATAATCGCAAAAATCTATATGGGAATGCTTCCTTAAGAATTAGAGACCTGCACGAAGTGGTTTTTCGAAGTTCGTACTTTTAGTGGTAAAAAAGGACCCAAAAAGTGTACAACTGGCACCATCACCCAAACCCAACAGATAAACGTAGAACCCCAAAAATCTGGAAACGCTTTTTATATAATTAGAGAGCTGCACAAAGGGATTTCTCAAAATTTTTATCCATAAAAGAAAAACCATACCCAGACCTCACGGCTCAAGAGCATAGCGTAAATGGATCGATATATTTGTATAGGAAGTTGTTGTGCGCTGTCAAGGGATTTTTAGAAATTCATAATTATAGCGAAAAAAAGGTATACGAAATGGTACCATCACCCATATTAAAATTATGTTTAATACTTACGAATGTTGGGACAAAAAATTATTTAACGAAGGAATGAAGGGATTTTTCGAGTTTTAAACTTTTAGGGGGACAAATCTTTTAGATACATAAGTATTTGTTTTGGAAAATCTCGCCCTTTAAATTGAAATTTTTCGGAGGTCAATGTTATGAACCAACAATTAAATTGCAACAACACTAAACATCTTTTAGTCTGTCGGGTCAGCGAGTAAATATATGAAAACAAACAAAAGATATGGAAAAATCAACTGATCTCAGAATTTTTATAATGCAACAATCTGACGTCCGTGTGAACTAATAATTTTTGATAAATATGTTGTCTGGCATTGAAATTGTAAGGTTTTCTTACAATCGTCTGAACTGACAATTTACCGTTTACAAATAACTTTTAATTTTCAGTAGATTGTCAGTACATTGAAAAATCTAATAGCATTGTAAGATGTGACAACCTTCTTCACATAGATTTAGTAACTCGACCTCAAAGTCCCTTGTTTTACAAAATTTATATCGCAATATAACTTAAAATAATAGCTAAAAAGTATTAAAATAACTTAAAATAATTAATTTATGACTTAAAATAATCATACAAAACTTTAGGTATAAATTAAACACACCATTGAACAATTTTTACCGCCGCGCTCTTTTAGAAAACAAAAAAATGTTGACTCATCCTTAAGTACATTAGACCGTAAGGCGAAATTGTTTTTTTTCTTAGTTGCACAGATTTTCCAAAAATGTTATTATTTTATTTGAGTTATTTTTCGAATTTTTCTCACCGCCATAATTGTACCAAACTCGAAATTTTTACAGTTCTTTTCATATCGACATTGGTGGTGCTTTTTGGTATCCTATATAGGCGACCGTTAACAAAAAGAAATTACTTGGCAGCACTGTAATTTATGTCAAATAATTTGTTGTTTTCTTTTCATTCATTCGTAAATATTTTATTAATTGTAGTTTGGAATTTTTTTTTTGATATTTTTGAAAAATGTAATATTAAAATAAAACTGATTCACATGACCCTTCTTAGGATCTAATGTTCCGCATGGACCTTAAGCTACAAATCTGAACTTTTTTTCTAGTGGTTGCATAACAAAATTGCTGTAAAATAACATCTCATTGAAAAAATATCATTCAAAAGCAATTTGTTTTATTTGACGTTCTCTTTTCTTTTTTATTTTTTGTTTACGCCTGCAATTAAAAATTTGGTCACATTTTTATTTTTATTACTATTTTGAACAACTTATCACCGTTTAGCTAAGCATGTAATTTTATCCCCGTTAGCTTATATAGGATAACATTTGTATGGCTAAGCGCGTATAAGTTACCAACAAAACGCAACCATTGTTACAAATAGTAATGAAATGCATGTGCCACTATTCATATGAGACAGAGTGTGTGAATGTGAACATTATTAATATATCCGCTGACATGTGTTCACGTCTGAACTTATTAAATTTAATTGTACGTTGCTCTTAAAACATCATACAAAATTTCAAACACGTCGCACACGCATCGTAAAAAGAAGTAAATTTTAGTTCGTAGTATGTATATTTTTTAGTAAAATGTGTATTTTTTTTGTTCATAACCATCAAATATTCGTGAAACATAAATATTAAACAATCATTTGCAAGAAAAGAAAATGTTTTTAGATTTAATAATTTGAATTTATAGCTATTAATTAATGTGAGTGAAAAAACTTGTCGACCTCAAATTACAAAAGTAATATGTACTACGTGTTGACCAACGTTTACTCCGTTTACGACTTTCGTGAAAATAAAATTGAATATACATGCTTAAAATTTCGAACGTGTGTTTTTGAACTGGCGTTTAATAAATATCAGGAAGTTGAACATTTCGTGTTTTTTAGAATATTACTAGTGCGTTTTTTGTAATCTAAAAGCAGAAATTTGGGTTTTTAGACAACTTTTAAATTAGGATGTATTTTGTACGAGGTTATTTTGGTAAAATTCTTGATGGTGACAAATAAAAATACCTGAAAAAATGTATGGCTATGCTATTTGACGGCCAGATTGAGAATAAGTGTGTAATTTAGATCAAAGCTTTCCAATAAGTTTTGTTGGCGGGCCACATTTGAGTTTTAGGGCAAGAGTGCGGGCCGCATTTAATTTTGCATCTGTATTAAGATGTTATTTGCCCACTTATGTTGGGTCCCATTTTTTTATTTTTGTTTGTTTTTATTTTATTTTGTATTACAACATCTAATGAGAAAAGTGTGCTTGGCTTTGAACCTTAAAAAAAAACTTAATTTCCCTTTGCACCCCATGAATGAGGTATGGGATAGCTTCTCGCGTTGTTGTGAATTAACACGCTTTCTATTTTTAGATTCACAACTAACGGCACCTACTTATTTATCGACGAATGCGAACGTCACTGTTTTTGAGAAGCTCTTACTAGACACGACGATTGAATCGACGCTTAATACTGCGAAGTTGCTGTCAAACAACATTCGAGGGAAGCCGACAATGAAAGAAAATTTTATTTATTTTTTTCTTTTAAGATGACTGGAGCCAGGTTTGAATCTGCGATCTCCCGCATGGTAGTCGCGTGTTCTAACCACTATGCCACGGCCGGTCCCGCTTTGAACCAGTTTACAAAAATCTGGAACATAGCTTGTTGTTGTAGTAATCTGAATCTTTCACATCTTTCAACAATTGAACATATTGCTCACCAAGTAATAGCGCGTGTATCCGCGTTTTGAAAGTTTCCATCTGTGTTTCATTTTAGGGGGAATTTCCCCCAGGTGCAAATTTTGTATTGTCAATCGGCATAGAAAATCGAGTAAAGCTTACGTTTAAAGTGTATGGTGTGTTCAGCAAAGTTGTGTAAAATGTTACGTAGAACAATTTTGTAGAATATATTAATCCTCTAACCCCTAAAAGTATGGGTCTTTTTTGTCTTTCTTTTAAAAATGAGCAAAAAAACACTATTAAAGCAGTGAGTTAAGGGGTTAAATGTTCCGCAAAAATATTCGCCATGAAATTTTACCATAAGTCCCCGAATAAACCAAAACGGAAAATTCAACTAGAAAGTCAGAAATAAGACACAACAAAAGAGAGCTAAGGGTTAATTTTGTTTATTAAGAATTTTATTTTACAGTACCCCAAAAATGTATGTTACTTTTAAACCAGTACAAAAATGTCAATCAGATAAACTGACTGAAAATTACCATCACCCAATATAAGATATTGTTGAAGTCTGTTTTTTTTCTTCCTTTATTTACTCCGCTAGGGAACATAGGCTTTCTTAATGATATCAAAAGTTAGCTCTTTTGGTCTTAGTTCTTTCATTATGGTACGGCGCCAAGTGTTTTTAGGGCGGCCTGGTCGACGGGTACCTTGGGGATTCCATTCTATTGCTGCTTTGGTGATGCTGTCTTCTGGTTTTTGTAACGTATGATCTATCCATTTTCTTCTTATTTAATATATAATGGGTTCTTCGTTCGCCAAGCTCCATAAATCGGCGTTGGTAATTGTGTTGGGCCAAAATATACGATGTATTATGCGTAGACATTTGTTTATGAACGTTTGCAATTTCTGAGATATTGCAGTTGTCATTAGCCATGTTTAACTGCCATATAAAAGGGTTGATTTTAAGCATGAGTTGAATATTCGTATTTTTGTTTTTAGTGTGTTTTGAGGTGACCTCCACTCTTTATTTAAACGACCAAAAGACGCTCTGGCTTTATTGAGTCTGATGAGTTGATATCCTCTTCTACTCCTCCACCTGCTGTCATCACACAACCAAGGTAGCAAAAAGAATCGACATATTGAATGGGCTGTCCATGGAGTATAATGGGCGTCTGTATCGAATTGTTTACACGCATAGCTTTGGTCTTTTCCACATTTACCTCAAGTCCCATATTCTTTGCTAATAAAATCATTTCATCATTTCATAAGCATGTTGAAATGCTTATGAAATAGGAGACAGATATGGTCAGCAAAATTCAGGTCTTCGAGGTGGCGATGAAGGGTCCATACAATTCCTCATTTTTCTGGCATAGTTTACGCATCATTTCGCCCAATACGACGGCGAATAAGAGCGGCGACCATATAGCTGTTCGAATATGGAATCAAAAGCTTTTTGAAAGTCGACAAATACCATATATAAGGGTGTACGCAGCTCGATAGATTGTTCTATTATGATACGTAGTGTGTTTATTTGGTCTACACAACTACGATGGGGTCGAAATCCTGCTTGTTCGTCTCGAAGCGATTTTTGCACTATTGCTAGTCTGGTGTTTATTATTGTTGCGGTGAGTTTATAAATTGTGTTGAGCAATGTGATGCCTCTAAAGTTGTTGCAATCCGTTAGGTCGTTTTTATTCGGCAGTTTAATTATCGCCCCTTTCACCCAGCTGTTGTGAAACCGTTCATTTGTCCATGATTTATTTATGTAAGGATGGATGACTTCTTCGGCGTTTCTTGGATCTGTCTGAAGAAGTTCCGGGGGTCTGCCATCCTCTCCTGGTGCTTTGTTGGGTTTAAGTTTTATTATAGCATCTGCAATTTCTTCTAGACTGGGGGATTCTGATGAGATTTCGTCTATAACTGTCATTTGCGGGTTTGGATCCGGAATGTTCTCGTCATCATCGTTTCTATATAGGAAATTCCTTATTTCCATAAAGTGGTCTCTCCATCGTTGCGTTTGTTCTACAACATTTGTCAGTAGATTACCTTCTGCATCTTTTATTGGACGATTTGGATTTTAATACTGACCTGTCAGTCGACCTATAATCCGGTGCAGCTTTCGCATGTTGTTCGCGCCCGCTGCCTGTTCAGCATCGCTCGCCATTTCTTCCATGTAATTTCTTTTGTCCTTCCGTGCGGCCTTTTTAACTTTCTTAGCGGTGCTTCTACAATTGTCATCTAATTTCGGATTTCAGATTTTTTTGTACCTTTAGGCTATTTCTTTCTTCTATAGTATTCCATGTACAAGGTGGCGCAAAAGTAATCCTCCTATCAGAAAATGCTATAAATTTTGCGATTGGCCCCTAATGTCAGTTCTGTTTTGACATTTGTGTAGTAAACACATGCGAAATACACATTAATAAACAATGTTACGCTACACTGCTCCAGAACGCGGAATATTGCTGACTATTTATTTGACCAATAATCGGTCGGTGACTTTGGCACAACAAGAATTTCGTCGCAGATTTCCTGGCCGTCCAACACCTACTGGTGAAACACTGCGACGTTTAGCCGCTCGCCTCGAAGAGACTGGCACAACACGAGATGCTGCCAGGCGTGGCAGACCCCGGAGTAGCCGTTCTGCAGAGAATATTGCTGCTGTAGCCGAGGATGTCATGGAAGTGCCGTCGACATCGACCAGACGACGTGCCACGCAAATGGGTATCAGTCGACGGTCTTTACAGCGAATTTTGGTACAAGATTTGAAGATGTTTCCGTACAAAGTCCAGACGGTGCATCAGCTGTTAGCTGCTGACCGCCAATCGCGTCCTACATACGCTCAAGCCATCCTTAATCACCACCAAGAGGAAGATGATTTTTCATCGAAAATAATCATGAGTGATGAGGCCCATTTCCATCTTAGCGGGTACGTAAATACGCAAAATTTACGCTTCTGGGGCACTGAAAATCCGCGTGTAACCCACGAAGAGCCATTACACCCGCTCAAAGTCACTGTATGGTGTGCTGTTTTCGCTGGAAGAGTCATCGGACCTTTTTTCTTCGAAGACGTCGCGGGCCAAACGGTTACTGTGAATGGTGAGCACTACAGAGCAATGATCAACGAGTTCTTTTTGCCGCAACTTGATGAATTAGGATTGGAAAACATGTGGTTCCAACAGGACGGTGCAACGGCACACACTGCACGTGCCACAACCGATATGCTGAAGGATGCATTTCCCGGGCGCCTAATCTCCCGTTTTGGCGATTTGCACTGGCCAGCAAGATCGCCTGATTTGACCGCTCCAGACTTCTTTTTGTGGGGCTTTTTGATGTCGCGGGTTTATGTCAACAAGCCTCAGACTCTTGCAGCTCTTAAAGACAATATCCGTCAAGAATGTGAGGACCTAACGCCGGAAGTTTTGGCCAAAGCGATGGAAAATGCCATAAAAAGGGCTCAAATGACAATCAACTGTGGCGGCGGCCATTTACATGACATCATATTCTCGACTTGATGTAAAAAAAATTAAAAGACCAAATAAAAATAATCCACAAGAAGAATAAAAGTTTTTAATTTTTTTTTTTTAAATTACAGCCAAAAAACATCGGAAGTTTACTTTTGCTCCACCTTATATTATCTAAAATCCATATTTTTCTTTCAGGGTTTTGGTTGTGGCCTAAATATTCCTCCGCGAAGTTACTTAGTGAGTTGTAGATTTCCTCCCATGTTGTGTTTCCCGATGGGATGCAATTTCTTAAAAGATGGCCAATTTCTTATTTTTTCGTGTTGTTTCGTAGTTTACCGACGTCAAAGTGTTTACGGATTTTTTGTTTGTTTTGCCTATACTTTTTGCTTAACTTTATTTTTATAGTTGCGATCACTAGCTCATGATCGCTATTAATATCCGCTCCTCTTTTTGTGCGTACGTCTCTTAACAAACCTCTCCATTTGCGGCGTATGCGAATGTAGTCTGTTTGGTTCCTAGTGTATCCGTTTGCAGATGTCCATGTGTACTTGTATCCTTATGGGGAAATAATGATCCACCTATAACTAATTGAAAAGTCTGCCAGAATTCGATAAGTCGTTCGCCATTATTGTTTCTATGTCCCATGCGGTGTTTACCCGGTTCGCTATTTTGTAGACTGCAACAGTTAGTTGCTGATAAAAAGCATCTTTAATATTATCATCCGCATCTTCAGTTGGTGCATAGCATTGGACAATTGTCACATATCTTCGTGTTTTGGTGTAGAATCTTGCTGTTATGACACGATCCGAAAAATCCTAACTTTTTGACACACCTCTTCTGGTACCTTCCATATAAAAAAACTAAAGGAAAGTCCTATCTACAACCGTTTAGGTTCCACAGGCAGGCACATAATGATACATAAGGAAATTTAATTAAAAATCGGTTCATTTAAATAACTCAAGACTTCAACAATATCTTATATTGGGTGATCGTATTTATCAGCCAGTTTATCTGATTGACATTTTTGTACTGGTTTTAAAGTAACATACATTTTTAGGGTACTTTAAAATAAACTTCTTAATAAACAAAATTAACCCTAAGCTCTCTATTGTTGTGTCTTATTCTGACTTTCTGGTTGAATTTTCCGTTTTGGTTTATTCGGGGACTTATGGTAAAATATCATGGCGAATATTTTTGCATCAACACCTTAAATCTCTGTTTTAATGGTTTTTGCTCTTTAAGGAGCAAAGGTAACATATTCTACAAAATTGTTCTCCGTAACTTTTTACTTTAAACGTAAACTTTACTCGATTTTCTATGCCGATTGACAATACAAAATTTGCATTTGGGGGAACCTTTACCTCCCTCTAAAATGAAACCCAGATGTAAACCTTCAAAATGCTGATACACGTGTCTTTTTTCTGTCTCCTCTATCAAAATTTATAGGTCGAACCTTGTTATTTTTTTCTTTTGTAAAGTGGGTAATTTATCTTTAAGTTAAGATTCAGTTCGATCTACCATAAAAGCAATCTACAAAAAGTCTACCATAAAAGCAATCATAGAAATGTTTTTCACGCCAGACAGAAACTCGAGATACTCCGCTGCAACTTGTATTCTTATTTTAAAAAATTCCCGTATTTCAGGAACGAAGGGAAAAACATCTTTCAAAACATTTCCTTTGCTCAGCCAGCAAACACTGTTGTAAGCTAGCAAATCTGGATGGTCAGCATTAGACTCTTGAAGAAACGAGCTGTATAAGTGGTGTTGCAAAAACGATTTGTTCACAATTTTCATAACTGTGTCCATAGTCTTTTTGAATTCACTGACTGATGAATGATGCAATGAAAACCCAAAATATTTAGATTTTTAATTTTTTGCCATGGCCACAAATATATCAAATTTTTTAGTCTTTGCGAGGACGCCTGTCAAAGAAATAACGCTGCTTTTTACAAATCGGCAAAAAGAGCGTCATGAATTGATTGCGAGCATATTTTAAGTCTACGATTAGAAGTTTTATTGGGAAGTGGGATCTTTTTGAAACGTTCCATTGTTTTTCTTTTATTGTCACAAAGCCCCTGATGCCTCAAGAATGCATTCGTTTACAATTTCTGAATACAGAAATGGTGGCAAATTCTTTGCCAAAATCCACGATATGCGAAAAAAAGCTTCTAAACATTTTTCCTGCTCAGTTGAATAGTTCTACAGTATCGATTTTGAGTATACATTAGGGTTTCTCTCCCGGGATTTCTCGGGATTCCCGGTCATTTTTAATTCCCGGGAAATCCGTCCGGTATTCCCGGGAAATTAAAACACCTTTGGCAGAGCATTTCATATTTCAAAAATTTGTTAATCAAATATTGCCCAGTGAAGGACTACTTATTGATAGAAGCTACTTATTGATAGATTAGAAGCTTTAAAGAAGCGAATTGAAGAAAGAAGGGACAAGCGACTTTATTCTTTAGTGAAGTATCTTAAAGATCCAGAAGTATTTGATAAGAATGCTAAGTACTTATTTCAAACTGCTTCTTATACTGCTTCTTATACTCGACTTTTTAAAGAAGACGTTATCGACAAAGTTCTGGAATCGGACGAAATTCCTATTTGTGACATTAGTACCGAAAGACCATTTGAGGACCATTTGCATCATAGACTACATAATAACTCGATAAAAAAGGATTTACAATTTTACGAAGCAAGTTTAAAAGCAACGGAATATGTCACCATTTAATTGAGTGCTCTTTGACAATAAGCCCAACATCAGTTGAATTGTTATTTAATCATTATTTAATACTCCATGTTGTGTAAAAAATTCATATTAATATCTTTCATACACACCGCACGAGAGCTTTTTATATTCCTCAATTTCGTACAAGTTGGGTGTAAATTGAAAACTTTAAACGCGTTTATCTCGAAATCGATTTTTTTGAGTTATTCGTTCTTGCACCAAATGAGCGATATGTACATACTGCAAAATTGAAAAAATTAACATAGTTTGTCTTGTTTTTCTACTGCGCGAAATTTCCCGGGAATCCCGTGAAAGGCAAAATTTTTTTCCTGTTTCCCGGGAAATGAAAAGTCCGGGAAAAAGAGAAACTCTAGTATACATACATGACTATCACAGATGAGATTTTTTTTAGAACGAAACTGTGAACCATCTGGATAACAATTTGTCATTTCTTGTGTATTGATTGAAAAGCAAGCACGAATTTATTTTTTTTAAATTATCAACTGCGTACTGCTTTTTTCCCTCAAAATACTGTTTTTCGATACATAATAGAAATAAAAGCGGCGAACAGCGAATTCACCAACATGAAATAAAGTCGAAGCCGTTATGAACAAGTTGAGCGAGTACTATTTGTACAATGCCAATGAAAATGCGGTAAATTTGCACACCCAATTTCGATATATCAAAAACTATTGTACGAGCGACAAAATTATGCAATAGAGAGAAGGCAATGTTGTGATTGTGGATCGGTGGGTGGAGATCTCAATTACGCTGATTGCGAATTTAAAGGAATGGGCACGACCGTTAAATATATTTTATGTTTGCTAGGAACTTCAGCATCAGTGGAACGAATCTTCTCTGCAGTGAAGATTGGACTTGGACGTCAGAAAAAACCCGATTAGATGTGCAAAAATTGAAGGCGATTCTGACCGTCAAATGTAATATGAAATACAAATGCGTTGATTTCTACAATTACTTCAAAACGAAGCCGGAATTGCTTATTCAAATTGCTTCAAACGATAAATACAAAACAGCCACAAAAGCTGATTCTGATGGATATGATTCAGATGATGGAAATGATTGTTAATTTTTTTTTTTATATATTGAATAAAATAAAAGTACTGTTTTTCCAAATCGATGTACTGTTTTTTTTTAAAATTTCAGTGAAATGTAAAAATATACGAGCGTTATTCATGAATGATCTTTTAGACATTGCTGCAAGATTTTGAGTAAATATTATTGAGTTACATATTTAATAAAAATGTTATATTATATTCGACATTTTAAAACTTGGCACACCCGAGGTGAATAAATTTTTGTTGCACCCAGTAGCTTTAACTTCGTAGTTTTTAATATGTGAAATATGGTCAATACAGTAGACGCTCGCAAATTAGAACCACTTGGTAATTAGGGTAATTCTAATTTCCGAAAAAATTCTAATTTCTGAACGTTTTCTTTTTTACCCCAAAAAGTATAGAAACGATACAATATGATAGTAAAATTTTATTAATATGTAATTATTTAATTTAATTTTGGCAAATAATCAGTAATACTTGTTTGCTTTTGCGGTTTTCGTACGCTTTCTGAGACGATATCGTTTCGCAAGGCTAAGAGACTGCTAGTGTGCTTTGACGAACAAGGCTCATGATTTTTGCACCATTTTAACAAATTATTAACGCTTTCGATAGCTGTTAAGTGAGATATAGCTGGAGTGGCATCAACAACATCGTCGTCGCCATCATCTGATGCCTCATTATTGCTACTGAGTTTACTTTCAGAAATGTCTTCAAAGGCATCGTTGTTCCATGTGTCAATTTCGTGAATGCTGACTCCAACATTTTGGTTTGGATAACTTCATCGTAAATCTCGCAGGTGTGCCGAAATTGTGCCAGTGGCAACAACCACTTTTATTGATCACATCAAACACTAACTGCGTCACTAAACAAAAAACATATGTCGCTCCGAAAATCTCGGCAGCGACGCCAGTAAATTTGATGAATATCTAACCATACGTGTGAGTTTTTTCCCACTAACTCAATCATAAAAAAGAGAGTTTCATCAGTTAGTTTGATTGATGTGCTTCCCCTTTTTAGTTTTATTTCAGTGCTGTTCATTTTATTGCACAATTGTGCTCGCTCAATTTACATGTATTCTTACGCTCTTGCTTCAGTCAGGTCACACTCAAAAAAAATTTAGTTATATGAATACATATAAATATTCTGTTTTTCAACCTCTTACTGACATTATGTTTTGGCTGTAAAGTTGTCAGTTTCATCTCTTCACTAACACAACTACATTTTTCCATTTGCACAGCACTGTTTTATTTGTAGATGCGAAAAAAGTAATAACAAACTCAAAAATTCGTCAAATAAGGTAAAACGAAAAAAGCGCTCAGAAATTAGAATCAAGTTCTAATTTTCGAGCGTTCGTTGCTTGATTCTAATTTCTGGAAGATTCGAGCGTCTACTGTATATGAAAAGACTTTCATAGGTAACTGCATTATTCGATTCGATCCACTGCGCATTAATGGACGATCAGAACTAGATAAATCTTCACTACGCCTCGACTGCTTGAATGCACCGTACTACTCATATGCACATCATTGTAATAAATTTGATGCCACATAGAGCATTATATATCATTTTCGGTGACTCGCATAAGGAAATTTCTGTTTCAACAAGAAGAATCTCAGTGGCGGAAAATGCCACTCGTGAATTGGAAAAACATTTTCGGCGATGTCATCATTCCCAGCGTTTGAAAAAACTCAAAAATGTGCACAAAATGTATGCAAAACTCGTTCCATGAGAGTGTTTGAGAGGCAAATGTGACACAAACTTTGTACCGTTGAGCATGTTAACGTGCAAACACATCTTGCTAAGTGTCGGAAAACGATGTTGCTCTTTTTTCCTCACTCCCGTCGTGTGTGCGATAATGACGACACAACTCATATGTGCACTGAGAAACGAAAATACCCAAACACGGAGTAACATTCATATGGAGAAACAACACATACATACATATACTTATACATATACAGCTATATTTCTACTTCTTCTCTACCAATCTTTTAGTGCCGCTCGTTTATGTGTGCACATCATCTTTGAGTGCTCAGGAAAAAATTGTAAAAAAGAGTTTTGTTATGTGTTGACTCTGTGTGTGGAGCATCTTCGATCATTAAACTCTTGTGTTTTGAGTTCGCCTGCGCTCATTATCGACGTTTAAAATGTGTTGAGCAGAGTGTTTTGGAGTCTTTTTGATCCCTGGTTCAAGATGAATATCGCAAATTTGGATTGATTACACAAGGGAACAAAATGGAACTTTTTGAGTGTTGTTTGGAATTCTATAACAGTGTTTTACTAATTTGAGGTCGCTGATTTTAAATCTAATCTCCATTTTTCTCCATCAGCTCGAATTTTTAAGTTACTGGTACTTATAGCATTTTCGCCTTTTTTCCAAAAAATTATAGTTCAAAAAATCATAAAAATTTTTTCATAAGCCGGATTTAAAAATTTTGTTTTTTTTTAAGATATGGTTGTTACCTTTGAAAAAAAATCAAATTTATTACTATCACAAAAAAAAAAATTACTGAGTAACGGCTGTTATATTATATATAAAAATTACACATTTTAATTTTCTTCACGCTGAAAGTTAATCGGTTGGGGGCAAATTGTTCTTTTTATTAGCTTTATTGAATATCATATTAAAGTAGCTTTCTAAAACATGTATGTACATAATAATCGATTAAAAACTGAATGAGTTATGCTAAGTTCGGTGATAACAGATTTTTCGCATATTTTTGTTTCAACCCAAAAAAATTAAAATTTTGTGTAAAAAAAATAAAAATTCAGAAGGGGTATGGCAACGGTTTCGGTTTTTTTAGGGTTTGTCTACTTTTGCAAGATAAATAAACTGACCAAATTTAAATATTCCGCGGTAGTCTTTTTGGCAGCTATCGAAGATATATTAATTATCCAAAAATAGGTAATTTTGTATGGGAGGTACCAGAAGGGGTGGGGGTATTCCGCCCATTTACAATCCCATTCGTTTCGAAAAATATTAATACTGATAAATTTTCATAACGATCCGTTAAGGTTTGCTCGAGTTACACTTTCACAAACATATTAATAAATGTTATTTCTGTATGGAAAATTTAGTTATCTCAGTAAATTGTTGACAAAATCAAAAGTTGTGCACAGATTTCAATGAAATAAAGATCATTTGATTCAAACTATATTAAGCTCAATGTTTTAAGACCAACACCGTGATTTTTGTTGCATTACAAAACTACATGTTGCATACATAAAACTACAACGATATCTCTAAAACTACTAGGCCAAATTAAAAACAATGTAGGCACGGATTAAAGATAATTTTGTTGACGAGTTTCAGTGTTTTTTTTTAATTGAATATGGTGAACCGTTTTCAAGTTATTTTAAATTTGTAGTGGAGGTGCCTTAGTTTTGGACATATCGGTATATCGCGAAATGTCGAGCTGATACAAAAAAACCAAGTGCAGATTTGGATTCAGCGTCCCAAATTACCTTAAAAACAATATTCAGTTCTTAAACAACAAATACCTTGTTCCCTTGTGTTATAGATCAGCCAAAACAAGGGTCAGGCAATACAAATGATGGCAATACCGCAAGAAGATTCTTTTCAGATCCAGAAACAGCATCTGAAATAGCAGGAGTGGATTTAAACCTTTAACATTTTAGATTTAAAATAATCCTAGAAGTACTTGCGTGCAATGAAGAAATTAACTCTAGAAAATTTGGGGATTATGCTAAGGAAACTGCAAAAATATATATAACCAACTACCCGTGGAGAAATATGTCTACAGCAGTTCACAAAATCCTTGATTATGAAGAATATGTCATTAAATATAATTGTTGCCACTTGGAGATCTATCAGAGGAGGCTCAGGAAAAAGGATTACAGATTATATTAAACAAATCTACAAATTTGGCAGAAATAATTTTTCTGTAATAATAGCAAAATCTCCAGTTGATTTTACTATTTTTTTGAGTGTAACTTTAAAAAAATTCCATTACTACAAAAATATTTATAATTATTATTAAGTTCCAAATATTATTTTTTTAATAAATAAATAAATAATAAACCCATATTTCACACTAAAAGTTAAAAAAAAAATAAAAAGTTCAACTTTGACCTAGAATCCCTTAAAAAGTCCTCAATAAATTTTAATCTATCCATAAAAAAATTACTTCAAAATTTTGATCGGTTCAAAAGTTACAGAATTTTGGCCAATGAAAAACGATTTTCAGCCACTGTGCGTCGTGCCCAACAATTGCACCTCTCACGCTCGTCGTTGATGAACATTAGGCATGAAGACTTGCATTTACACGCTTACAAGGTTACTCAAGAACTAAAGCCTCTCACCATTCCAAACGTCGTCAATGGTCAGAATGGTGGCAAGAAATGGCAACAGTGGGTGATCAATTTTCGAAGAAAATCATCTTTAGTGATGAGGCACATTTTCACCTCAGTGGATTCGTTAATAAGCAATATTGCCGCAGTTGGGCGAATGTTAATCTAAGAGTGATTGTCGAAAACCAATGCACCCACAAAGATTGACTGTTTGGTGCGGTTTATGTGCTGGCGGCATCATCGGGCGTATTTTTTCCAAAATGAGGCCGGTCAGGCAGTTACTGTGAATGGCGTTCGCCATCGTGAGATGATAATGAACTTTTTATGGCCCAAATTGGAAGATATAGATGTGGACGATATGTGGTTTCAACAGGACGGTGCCACTTGCCACTCAGCGTCATCGAAAATTTGGACCATCCGATGGTTATTAATATGTTTTAAAATTTTTTTACAGGCACAGTTTGTTGGTTATTTGGATTTAAATTTTTCAGCTTTCTTTAAGTTGCAGTAAAATACATTTTGCATAAATGTAGTGAAAACTTTTTTTGATCCAACAGAATCTTTTCTAAATACAATAACCGATACTAGTAAAGCTTAAAACATGAAAAACGAGAAGAACAAATATGTATTTTCTATTTGTTAAGAAAATTTTTTATTTAATTTATGCTGAATATCCTTGCAGTGTCCTAAAATGTTCCAGAGCAGTCAGCGAATATTTTTCTGGGTATCTGAATTGTGATTCTAATGGTCATTAATATCATAATTTCAAATATGTTTTCAGATTTTTTTCATCAGTCACAGTTTTTTAGTTATTTGGATTTAAAATTTTTCAGCTTTCTTTAAGTTGCATTAAAATACATTTTGCATAAATGTAGTGAAAACTTTATTTGATCCAACAGAATCTTTTCTAAATACAATAACCGATACTAGTAGAGCTTAAATCATGAAAAATAATAAGAACAACTATGTATTTTCTATTAGTTAACTAAGTTTTTTTTTTATGCTGAATATCCTTGCAGTGTCCTAAAATGTTCCAGGAGCAGTCATCAAATGTAGTAAGCATATATTCCTTCGTAACGCTTTTATAAAGTTAGAATGTCTTTGTGGAACCTTTCACCATATTCATCGGACACGTCGCTCCAGCATTTATAAAGGAAATCCAAATAAGAGAGCAAAAATGCACTTTCAAGGACATGTTGCATCCCAATTTTACGTAGAATATTAAAAAGAGAATAAGCTGATTATAAAATAGAATAAGACGATAATTGCAGCCGAAAGGGTATGTTGCTGATGTTTTTCTTTCTACTTAATTTTTTTAACAATCGCTTCCATACAAATTTTTAATGGAAAACAAAACTTATTTGAAAATATCCAAAAAAACTATGCCTGATAGCACAATTCTGATTACGTATTTGAATTTCCCATGTCAAAAACTCTTAGAAACACAAGAAAAATCGCCTCCATACAAATTTTTAATGGAAAACAAAACTTATTTGAAAATAGCCAAAAAAAACTATGCCTGATAGCACAATTCTGATTACGTATTTGAATTTCCCATGTCAAAAACTCTTAGAAACACAAGAAAAAAAACCCTTGTCGAACAGTGTCATCTACAACGTCGTGCCTTTGCTGATTGGGTCCGTGAAATGCATAAAAATGATCCGGAATTTTTATATTGACTGATGAGGCCCATTTCCACCTCGGTGGCTACGTCAACAAGCAAAATTGTCGCATCTGGCGCTCGAAAAACCCAAGAGTTATTGTTGAGAAGCCTCTCCATCCTTAACGTGTGACTGTTTGGTGCGGTTTATGGTCCGGCGGCCTTATTGGACCTCACTTTTACGAAAAAGAGGTTGGATCAACAGTTACGGTGAATGGATTGTGCTATCAAGAGATGATTAATAATTTTTAATGGTCGGAGTTGGATGGTATTGATCTGGGCAAAGATTACTATCAACAAGACGGCGCTACATGCCACACAAGCAACGAAACCATTGATCTTTTGCGGGAAAAGTTTCCGGACGATGTTATCTCTCGAAGAGGTGATCACAATTGGCCACCGAGATCTTGTGATTTAAAACCTTGCGACTTCTTCCTTTGGTCTACGCCAACAGCCCAGCGTCGATTCAAGACCTCAAAAATAAAATTCATGAGGCATACCTTACTCTTTATTATGAAATAAACATCCGATCATTTATCTAAAATAATTACATATTTCTTCAAATACCAAAATAACACCTCTTATTGGAAAATCCTTTAAATTAAAAAATTTAACCACCTTTTATATCTATCAGCTGTTATTTGCGACAGGGTGATCAAAAAAAATCAAAATTCCCAAGCCCAATATATTATTACAATTACAGTCAAGTCGAGTGTTTAACATAATACCGATGAAATGTAAATTCGACCGCGACTACTGTGGTCGAAAGTCGACTACGAAATACGTAATAAGTGGGAACATAGTATATATATGTATATTAGGGCAGGTCGATTTGTATGGGACTAAAAAAGTGTATAAGCGTATCCCACCGCACGATAGCTAAGATGATTTCAAACAATTTTGGTGAAGGAAACATGTGTCAATGTCAATTTCGATTTTAAATTTGTCGAGAAAAGTGTGTCCGTCTTCCGCCTTTTTTTGCTGAAATTAATTTTTTCTCAATGTAACACTTTCTTAATATTTTTCTCAGTTTTTTTACAAGAACAGGCCGTGGCATGATGATTAGAATACGTGACTACTATGCGGGAGATCCCGGGTTTGATTCCCGCCTCCAGTCATCTACATTTTTATACCATCACCCTTAGGGATGAGGGTATATATCATTTGATACGACCCAAAGGTGTAACACATAGAAGGAGTGACTTTAGACCCTAGGTTTCTTTGAACCAAATTCGATTCATGACTTTTTAAGTTGTTTGAGCCATGTCCGTCTGTCTGGCTGTCCGGCTGGTTCGCACGATAACTTTCGAAAGACGCAACCAAATGTTTTGAAATTTTGCACGAGTTAATATATCCCCAAAACTATTTACGGTATTGAAAATAGGGCTACATGACCATGCCCCTTCTGGTACCTCCCGTAAAAATGTACCACTCCGCCCACTTTAGAGATGGAGTTATAATATCGATACACTCGACACGATCGTGCGCAAATTATGTATTTTGTTAAGTTATAACAGGATAAAGTTTTGGAAAAAAAATTGGAAGGCTAGCCACGCCCTTCTGGTACATCCCATACAAATATACTTTTCCGCCCAATTTAGAGATGGAGTAGTAATATCAATAAATTTAAGGCGATCGTACCCAAATTCTTTGTTTTAGTAAAGCTATAGCAGGATACAGTTTTTGAGAGAAAAAACTGGAAGTCTAGCCACGCCCCATCTGGTACCGCCCACTTTAGAATTTTTTTGTTTTATTGAGGGTGATGGTACATGTAAGTCGGGTTACCCGACTGAAACTTTCTTACTGGTTCTTTCATTTCCGGCCCCTTCGATGTTGTCGAACGCGAGGTCGCAGTATAAGAGTCGAGTCAATGGGCATGTCTAGTACAAGCTTCTCAAACGGTGACTTTCGCATTCTTCGATAAACAAGTAGGTGCCGTTAGTTGTATTTAAAAATCGAAAGCGTGTTAATTTACAACAACACGAGAAGCTATCCCATACCTCATTCAAAGAATGTAAAGGGAAAGTTCACATACTTTGCAATAAAACCCATTAATTTTTAATTAAATCTATTTGTTGGTTTTTAAAATAAAATATTTAAAAAACTGTGTGGCACAGTGGGTTGGCCTCATACCTTTTTGTGCAGAATCTATTAGGAGTTGTACCGAGCTTTAAATTGACTAAATTAAGATTGAGAATTTGACAAAATTCGGTCACGCCCACCGCCCGTCATGCTTAATACCCTTGAAAACAAATTAAATTTTAGGAAATAAGAACGAAGGACTGATATACTTTTAAAGAGTCGGGGGCTCGAAATCGACTTTTGACGTATGGTTCCTTCACCAAAATTGTTTGGAATCATCTCAGCTTTCATTTGTTGGGGTACGCTTTGTCGACAAAATATCGATCTGCCCTAATGTATATACTTACTAAGCTGGCACTTCTTTCCAATCCTACTGAATTATATACCGCACGTAGAAAAATATTATAAGCGCTTCGATCGTCCGTTCTTCTCCAGTTAGTCACACCAAGTTCTGTAAGGTTCTTAGTAACCTGGTCTTTTCAACGGAGTTTTGGTCGCCCTCCAATGCGCCGTCCATCAAGTTCATTGTCGAAGACTTCTCGAGCTGGAGCATTTAAGTCCATGCGTACAACATGACCTAGCCAACGCTTCACCTTAATGCTTCTGACCACGTCAATGTCAGTGTACAGCACTTACAACTCATGATTCATACGACGCCGATACTCTCCGTTAACGATGATGAGCCCATATATTTTACGAAGTATTCTTCTCTCTCATAACAATACATCAAGACAGGTAGAACCAGTATCTGGTATAGCTGGATTTCTGTTCGACGTGAGAGGGCTTTGTCATTGAATCGCTTGCTTAGTCCGCAGTAGCATTAATTAGCAAGCAGGATTTTCTCCGGATTTCGAAGCTGACATTATTTGTTTTGTTGATGGCGGAGCCTAGATAGATAAATTTAACTACCACCTCAATGTTCTAGTTGTTAACGTTCACGCAGTTTCCCAAACGAGTAGATTCTTTGTTCCTTGAAACTAATAACTTCGTTTTGTCCTCGTTCACCGTTAGACCCATTTTCGCTGAATCCTTCTGAGAATGCTGCAGTCACATCCCGCAGTTTTCGACCGATGATGACTACGTCATCAGCGCGAGTAGCATGTGGCTTTTGTCGAATATCGTGCCGCTCGTGTTTGCTGCAGCTTTCCTCATTATCATACCGATCACTATGTTGAAGAGGTCACACGATAGGTTGTCTTTACAGAATGCCTCCGTAAGGTCCTTGCCAATCTTCATTGAAGACTTCGTGTCGGTCAGCGTCATTCCGCAAAGGCGTATCAGCTTCGTTGGAAAACCAAACTCATCCATGGCTTCGAGTAATTTCTGCTGTATCGGGCTGTCGTAGGCAGCTTTATAGTCGACGAAAAGATGGTACATGTCGATCTGTTTCTCTTGGGTCTTTTCCAGGATTTGCCGAAGTGTGAATATCTGGTCAGTTGTTGATTTACCATGTCTAAAGCCACACTAATAAGGCCCGATCAGGTTGGATAACACTGAATTTAGTCTTTCACATAGCACACTCGACAGGACCTTATATGCGATGGGTGAAAGGCTGATCCCGACACACACTTGGATCACCTTTTTTCAGTACAGGACATATATTACGCTTAAATACCAATCGTCGGGCATGCACTCTTTAAATCAAACCGTTCGCAGGAGCTGGTGCATGCTCGTTATCAGCTCCTCGCCACCGGACTTGAAGAGCTCTGCCGGAAGTCCGTCGGCACCGGCTGCTTTATTATTTTTCAGCCGCGATATTGCTCTTCTTACCTCGGCTAGACTAATGTAGAGATTTTGGCTCACGCTCACATGATTGAAATGGTGTTTCATTGCAATCACGCCAAATAAAAAGTAAACAATTTTTGTTGTTTTGTTTCTATAATTATTTGCCTTCTGTTATAAAGTATATTTTGATTTTTAAAAATATAAGTAGTTGGTAAATATGGAAATAAATAAATTAGAGAGTTCATGAATACCTACATCAAAATAAAGTAAAATATTTGTATACGTTTATTTTACAAAAAAAAAACACAGCATTTTTGTGTAAAAAATTAAATTTTATCAACATTAACGACTACTTATTTCTGTTGATATTCTTCCTGACGTAGAAAATGCCCGTTCACTTGCAGCTGAACTGCATGGGATACATCAAATATAAGCTGCGATGTTTTATAAAAGAGGAATGTCCTAAGCGGCCTTCCAATGTTTAAGTGTTGCAATATGGTTCAATATTTTTTTAAATATAATCGATTTTCATCCTTAATTTCCTCTTTGATTATAAATTTTGGTTACATGTAAGGTATCCATGGTGGATTTGAGATAGAAGAAGGTTCGTCAATGGGTAGCACATCATTGTCTTTTTCAAATTTAGTAATTTCTACTGATATAGTTTGCATATCTGAATAAACTAGTTCTTTTTGATTCCGACTACTAAATTTCAACTCTTTAAAGGCGGGATTTAGAAACAAAGAAACATACTGAATATTATCAGGTCTTTTTGACAATGATTTTATTTTAATATTTTGAATTCAGTTATGACTTTTGGCTCACACATTTCTTCTGAGCAAATTTTATATAGTTTTTCGTATCATAAAACGTATCCGCTTATTATTGGACTTTTTTTTCCAAACTTAGGGTTGTAGAGAAATCTTTGAGTTGATTTAAAAAATTTAAAAGATTGTTTATTAGATCAAAATTTATTAAACTATATTTTAAAGGAGATTTTTTCTATTAACAACACACTGTGACAAAATTAAAAAAAAACTAGTAAGGCGGTTATCTTCGGCTATGCCGAAGCTCAGATACCCTTCACCATTTGTAAAAATGGTGGTAAACTGGTTATTTGCACTACAACTATATTTTATTAAACTTTGTACCGCAAAACAGGGGAGTTGGTGAGAAGTGGACGTTACTTTTAACTTCACACATCCATTTTGTCAGTAATTTTGTATAGATTTTATTCGATTTTATGAATTTTGTAACTCCCCAAAAATGGGAAGTTGTGTGGGGTGTGGGAGTAGTTTAAATCTGATCATGTCTATCTTAGAACTTAACCTCTGCTTCTGGACACAAACTTACATACCAAATTTCAAACCGAAAGCTCATAAACTATAGGGATATACAGACGGACACCCCCAAAAAGGGGGAATTTGTGTGGAAGGTGGGAGAAGTATTGGTCCGATATTGCTCATCTTATAACGTAAGCTCCTATTATAGGATTAAAGCTTGCATATACAATTTCAGCTGAATATTTTCTAACCTACGGCTATAATCGGGGGGGGGGGCAGTTACGCGGACACCCCACAAAAGGTAGTTTGAATGGGAGGTGGGAGTAGTTTTTGACCGACATTGCTTATCTTAAAAAGTAGCCTCCGCTTAGTTATTGAATCTTGCGTACAAAATGTCAGCTATATAACTTAAAATACGGCTGCTATCGCAGGGACAAACCCAAAAAAGGGAGATTTTGTATGGGAGGTGAGAGTAGTTTTTGACCGATCGTTCTCATTTTAATACTCAAACTCCGCTTAGAGTAGGGAAGCTTGCATACATTATTTCAGCTTGATTGCTCTTAAACTACGGCTGTAATCGCAGGGGAGTTTGTATGGGAGGTGGGAGTAGTTTTTGACCGATCGCGCTCATCTTAGAACTTAATCTCCGCTTAGTGTAGGGAAGCTCACATACAAAATTTCAGCTTGATTGCCCTTAAACTACGGCTGTAATCGCAGGGACAGACCCCAAAAAAGGGGAGTTTGTGTGGGAGGTGGGGGTAGTTTTTGACCGATCGGCCTCATCTTAGAACTTAAGGATATCCGCTTTGAGGATAAAAGCTTGCATTCCAAATTTCAGCTCGATATCTCTTAAACTGCGGCTGTAATCGCGGGGACAGACGGACCCCTTTAAATCGACTCAGATTTCGATGACGATCATTTATATATATATATATATTGTCATACCTACCACGCCTCCTTATGGGCGTTACAAATGGAAGAACAAAATGTATACCCTTCACTCCGTTCATGCGCATGGGTATAATAAAGGAACTTGGGAAGTGACCTAGTTCACTTACCCTAACTTTGATTTCCTAACGGTTTTTGAAGGAAGAGTCTTAGACCTTTCAAAAGATATATAGATTTATATTGACAACTTGACACATCTGTCTGTTTTTGCATCGAAATCGCATTCTTTTGTGTTTTGTATTTTATTAAGATACACTATTTTTTATTTTATTCTGAAAGTGCATGCTGTTATGTGTAAAACACATTTTTGTTTTTAAAAAACGGTCAACCAGAGATTAAGTTATTCAATTTTTTTGAGGAACTCAATTTTCATTTTCCAAATGACTGCCACATAGTGTAATTTAATTTCAGATTTCATAGTATTTACGCTTTCCACATATAATAAATTGAATTTAAACGTATTTAAACTGAGTTTGCTATTAAGTTCTGAACGTTTAAAGTATCCGAATAGTTTATTGCAAGCTTCTATTAAAGCGTAAATATCAAGTATAGTTTCCTTTGCAAAAACATCGTCCAATATTGAATTAAGATTGCGGCAGGCACACGATAACACTCTGTATTTTTTGAATGCTGCTACGACATTTGACCCAATAGTCAATATGTTAGTCCTGAAATATGAAAATACAATACTCAGTTTTCGTTGATGAACTAAAATAACACAGACTGGAGTCCATAAAGTACAGTGATACTTTTAGTTTATCTCGGTCACTTCGTTAAGTAAGTAATGTTTTTAAGTAATGTTTTTAAAATCGGTTTACAAAAAGAAGACTTATGCATTTTGGTACTTGTAATTTTAGGAATATCGTCATTTCACTTAATTTGCTATAAAAACATTACTTAACGAAGTGACCGAGAAAAACTAAAAGTATCACTGTACTCTATGGACTCTAGTCAAACAAAAATGCTACATGAGAACCCCTGTATATTTTGTGTGTAGCACAGTGTAATTATTATTTTTTTTGTAGAAAAAACCTAGTCAAAATAGTTGTTCATGTATTCATTTCCAATTAATACCAAGAAAAGTTTATTGAAATACAAAATTAATTGAATTATGGTCTGGTCTTACTCTACGATTTTCCACTGTGCACAGTGGAAAATTTTAGTCCTTAGAGTTCTGAAATTTTGCACGCATAATCTTAATTGTATTCGGTATAATTCTATTAAATATGAGCCAAATTAAACCAGAACTTATTTCAGAATAAAGGTAAGAAGTTTATTTTTAACATCTAGAGATGACTTGTACATGTATTTGGTAAAATTTTTGATACGAAAGAAAGTGCATTAAAGGAGACGAGTTAGACCCCAAGTATCTTAAGACCAAATTCGTTTCAGGACTTTTTAAGACGATTGAGCTATATCCGTCTTTCTGGCAGGCTGGCTGGTGAGCAGGATAACTCGAGTAATCCTTAACTGATCGGTATAAAAATTTACCAGTATTAATGTTTTTCAAAACGAACTAATGGGATTGTAAATGGGCAGAATAACCCCATCCTTTCTGGTACCTTCTATACAAAATTACCTATGTTTGGATAATTATTATTTCTTTCATAACTTCCAAATGGACGACCGGAGAATATTTGAATTTGTTCAGTTTATTTATCTTGCAAAAGTAGATAAACCCTAAGAAACCGAAATTTTGCCACGCTCCTGCTGGTACTCCCATACAAATGACCAAATTGACCCTCATAGTTTTACATACATATCTTTTTTGTAAGTACACTAAATTTAGTAATATGTTGGGTAAGGTTTCGCATATAAAATTGGACTCAAGAATGAATATGGACTTTATCGGTTCACGCCTCTGGTACCTCCCATACAAAATTATCCATTTTCGGAAAATTACTATTTCTCCCATAACTTCCAAACGGACACTTGGAGGGTATTGCAAATTGGTCGGTTAATTTATCCTGTAATAGAAGGCATAGCCTTAAAAAACCTAACTGTTTGACACTCCCCTTTTGGGACCTCCCATACAAACGACCGAATTCACTCTTATATTCTTATATGAAAATCTTTTTTGTAAGAACAGTGAATACAGTCAAATTTTGCGTTATTGGAACGGTTATGAAAATTTAAATCGAGAATGAATATGGACTATATCAGTAAACCCCTTTTGGTACCACCCAAACAAAATGATCTATTTTTGGAAAATAAATATTTCCCCCATCACTTCCAAACGGGCACCTGGGGGATAATGACATTTGGTCAGTTAATTTATATTCGGCCTTATTCCCGTAGACGTCGTCGACGCAAAACGACGTCGTTTTGTGACGACGCTGTAAAATCGGTATTCTCGTAGTCGTTTTCGATAACTATCGGTTACTATTGACACAAATTTGGTATTCTGTAAGGAAATGTGACGACGACGTTGAATCGAAACGACTCTGAATCTGTCGTCACAGTTGTTAGTAACGACTTGAAACAATTTGAAAGAATAACTTTAGTTTTTGTAAATTTAAAAAAAGGTTTTGTTTAATGACGTCAAGAATAACAACGTCGAGTAACAAATAGGGGCTTGGAAACAAAATCCCTCATAGGTACAAGGATTTTGTCTAATTTTAAGGGGCAATGTGAGAAAATTGGTGAATAACAATTTAATTCCTTTGGAGCGCCTTTAAGAATCCTTTGCGGTTGTAGTTACGAATCTGGTCTTCTTTATTTGTAGCAAAAATTTTGATATGGGTTCCATCGACATATCCAATTACTTCAGTAAATCCTGTTTTGTTAAAAAAAATTTAGTTTATGCTTCCGATTTGTCATTTTCAGTTACTTCCAATTGTATCCAAGGTGGACAAATCACCTCTCTAATGCATTCAGACAGGAATCTTGCAACTACTGGCTGCACTTACACTTAGGTTGTAAGGTCCCTGTCCAAAAGACCTCAATGTTGCTGACAACTTAATTATGACTGAAACATATGTCCTGAGTTCACTTTTCATGATAGGAACTATTTCTATAGGAACGATTACATAATTAAATGCTGCCTTATTAAGACTTAAGTAGTTCTAGAATCTAAAAAAAGTTGGAAGGCCGGCCAACAGATAACCTCAAATTACGATTTTAACACCGATGAACATACTCATTATTTGGCAAGTTTAAGATCATCGGATCATAGTCGAAGTATTATCCTTTCCAGTATAAGATTATTTTTACTTTCCTC
The DNA here is from genome assembly GCA_964034835.1 of Muscina levida. NCBI lineage: Eukaryota > Metazoa > Arthropoda > Insecta > Diptera > Muscidae > Muscina > Muscina levida. The sequence goes on from OZ035882.1 coordinate 115,292,728, forward strand.
ATCGCTTGAATCTGAATCGGACACAAAAAACATTTCTTCACAACAGAAAATAAAAGTCAAAATGAATCAGCTGATGTACAAATGTTACATCAGCTGTTGTTATTTCTTTCATGTTATCGATTACTAGTCGACGTCGTCTCATAGTAGTTACAGAATACGAAATAGCATTGATGTGACAACGATGTTGACTCGAAGTGATGTTGACATAAAAACGACGACGATGTCGACGACGTCTACGGGAATAGGGGTGATTGTAATGAGGCAGAACCTCAGAAAACCTAACTATTTGTCACACTCATTCTGCTATCTCCCAAGACTTAAACAAAATCGTATATTGGGTGATGGTATTTATCAGTCAGTTTACCTTGTACCTTGTACTGGTTTGTCGGCACAAGTGGTAGGTTTTTCAATTTTTGATCACCACTAGTCTAGAGTAAAGAATTTATAGTCAAAATCTTTTTACGAGTTTTTTTATACCATCACTCTTAGGGATGAGGGTATATATCATTTGATACGACCCAAAAGTGTAACACATAGAAGGAGTCACTTTATACCCTAGGTTTCTTTGAACCAAATTCGTTCATGACTTTTTAAGTCGTTTGAGCCATGTCCGTCTGTCTGGCTGTCCGACTGGTTAGCACGATAAGTTTCGAAAGACGCCACCAAATGTTTTAAAATTTTGCACGAGTTAATATTTCCCCAAAACTATTTACGGTATTGAAAATGGGCTATATGACCACGCCCCTTCTGGTACCTTCCATATAAATGTACAATTCCGCCCACTTTAGAAATCGAGTAATAATATCAATACATCGAACTCAATCGTTCCCAAATTCTATATTTAGTAAAGCTACAACAGGATAAAGTTTTGGACTAAAATTTAAAGTCTAGCCACGCCCCTTCTGGTAGCTCCCATACAAATGTACAACTCCGCCCACTTTAGAGATGGAATTATAATATCAATACACTCAACACGATCGTGCCCAAATTATGCATTTTGTTAAGTTATAACAGGATAAAGTTTTGGAAAAAATATTGGAAGTCTAGCCACGCCCCTTCTTGTACCTCCCATTCAAATGTACTTTTCCGCCCACTTTAGATATGGAGTAGTAATATCAATAAATCCAAGGCGATCGTACCCAAATTCTTTATTTTAGTAAAGCTATAGCAGGATACAGTTTTTGAGAAAAAAACTGGAAGTCTAGCCACGCCCCATCTGGTACCTTCCATACACATCTGGTACCGCCGACTTTAGAAATCGATTAATATTTTTAATAGAACTAATGCGATCGTGCCCAAATTCTGTATTTAGTAAAGTTCAAGCAGGATAAAGTTTTGGAGAAAAAATCTGGAAGTCTGGAAGCCCCTTCTGGTACCTCCCATACAAATGTACCACTCTGCCCACTTTAGAGATGGAGTAATAATATCAATATACTCTACACGATCGTGCCCAATTTATGTTTTTGTTAATTTATAACAGGATAAAGTTGTAAAAAATAATGGAAGTCTAGACACGCAACTTATGGTACCTCCCATACAAATGCATCATTCCGCCTACTTAAAAAACCGAGTAAAAATATCAATAAATCCAACGCGATCGTACCCAAATTCTTTATTTGGTAAATCTATAGCATGATACAGTTTTTGAGAATAAAACTGGAAGTTTAGCCACGCCCCTTCTGGTACCTCCCATACTCATCTGGTACCGCCCACTTTAGAAATCGATTAATATTATTAATGGACCTAACGCGATCGTGTCCAAATTCTGTATTTAGTAAAGCTTTGTCGATTTGAGATAGAAGAAGGTTCGTCAATGGGTAGCACATCATTGTCTTTTTCAAATTTAGTAATTTCTACTGATATAGTTTGCATATCTGAATAAACTAGTTCTTTTTGATTCCGACTACTAAATTTCAACTCTTTAAAGGGGGGATATAGAAACAAAGAAATATTATCAGGTTGTTTTAACAATGATTTTATTTTAATATTTTGAATTCAGTTATGACTTTTGGCTCACACATTTCTTCTGAGCAAATTTTATATAGTTTTTCGTATCATAAAACGTATTCGCTTATTTTGGGACTTTTTTTTCCAAACTTAGGGTTGTAGAGAAATCTTTGAGTTGATTTAAAAAATTTAAAAGATTGTTTATTAGATCAAAATTTATTAAACTATATTTTTTAGGAGGTTTTTTCTATTAACAACACACTGTGACAAAATTAAAAAAAATAAAGGAACTTGGGGAGTGACCTAGTGCACTTACCTTAACTTTGATTTCCTAACGGTTTTTGGAGGAAGAGTCTTAGACCTTTCAAAAGATATATAGATTTATATTGACAACTTGACACATCTGTCTGTTTTTGCATCGAAATCGCATACTTTTGTGTTTTGTATTTTATTAAGATACCCTATTTTTTATTTTATTCTGAAAGTTCGTGCTGTTATGTGTAAAACGCGTTCTTGTTTTTAAAAAACGGTCAACCAGAGATTAAGTTATTCAATTTTTTTGAGGAACTCAATTTTTATATTCCAAATGACTGTCACATATCGTAATTTTTGAATTTCAGATTTCATAGCATTTACGCTTTCCAACATATAATAAATTGAATTTAAACGTATATAAACTGAGTTTGCTATTAAGTTCTGAGCGTTTAAAGTATCCGAATAGTTTATTGCAAACTTCTATTAAAGCGTAAATATCAAGTATAGTTTCCTTTACAGAAACATCGTCCATTATTGAATTAAGATTGCGGCAGGCACACGATAACACTCTGTATTTTTTGAATGCTGCTACGACATTTGACCCATTGTCGGCAACAATTTTTATTTTATAAGCTAAATTCTTCTAGTAATTTATTACAAAAGTCACTGCGTTAGTCCTGAAATATGAAAATACAATACTCAGTTTTCGTTGATGAACTAAATTAACACAGTGATACAAATGTTAAGGAAAAAATATACAGGGGTTCTCATGTAGCATTTCTGTTAGACTGGGGTCCATAGAGTACAGTGATACTTTTAGTTTTTCTCGGTCACTTCGGTAAGTAATGTTTTTATAGCAAATTAAGTGAAATGACGATATTCCTAAAATTACAAGTACCAAAATTCATATCTTCTCTTTGTAAACCGATTTTAAAATGCTTACCTATATTTTAAAGCTATGACTTTTCATTAAAAAAATCATGTTGAAAATCGGTTAAAAAATAGTGAATCGGCGGCTGTTTAAGCAAAAAAAAGCGAACAAAAATTGCGAATTCTCATTTTCACAACGCTCTAAGTTGTAAAAAAAATATTGGAAGTCTAGACACGCAACTTATGGTACCTCCCATACAAATGCATCATTCCGCCCACTTTAGAAATCGATTAATATTATTAATGGACCTAACGCGATCGTGCCCAAATTCCGTATTTAGTAAAGCTTTAACAGGATAAAGGTTTGGAGAAAAAATCTGGAAGTCTAGACACGCTCCTTCTGGTACCTTCTGGTACAAATGTACCACTCCGCCCACTTTAGAAATCGAGTAATAATATCAATATAATAGAAATTTTTTTGTTTTACTGACGGTGATGGTATATGTTAGTCGGGTTGCCCGACTGATACTTTCTTACTGATTTTAATCTAAATAACGTGAGTTTTTTAACATTATTGAATGTAACTTCTGTTTATGCACGGATATGCAGCTAAAATTTATATAGTATTTTATTAATATATTAAGCTTTAACATTTTTTACATATGAGCGTATAGCTAAACACAGCTCCTAATTAAAAGTCTTACCAAAGTTTTGCATGCTGCCAAAACAACATTACATCATTCAGGAGCTAAAATTTCAAATGTTTCCAATAAAACCTGATCCTGATATTTTTAAAATCGGAATCTACATCAAATTACCTTTCCAATAAGGTATATAACTCCTTAATTGTAATGTGAATAATATTAGAAATATGTTTTATTTTTATAGTAATCAATCGTTGTCGTAAAAAGATGTGAATACGGTCCTTGTTTCCGAGTATTACTATTGACCAAACATCAAATATTTTCCTCAAATTATAAAGTTCGACATCTTAGCTTTTCGATAACAAAAAATTATGGTGTAAATCGAACCTTTTTAAAAATTAATTATGGGCTGGTCTTACTCTACGATTTCCACAGGTCAGTTAGAATCGCAAAATAGATACTTTTTTTAATTTCTAGTCTTAATTTAAAAGATATTTTGGAATAACTGAGTTTAAAATCATTTACGTGAACTACATTGTCAATGGAAAAAACACTGGTTAAGAAGACATTGTGTCCATTAGAAAAAAGTATATAAACATGCATATGTATTAGTCCGGTTCAAAAATGTATGGGAAAAATGATATGTCTTATTTTCCTAGGTGCGCGTCCATTTTCTGAAAGTTCTAGCCCTAAAGAGATGAAAAATATTTCAAGACCCCAAAAATGTTGATCCCTAGGTATTCCGAAAATCGTTTAAAGGTCATTTTAGGGCTGTTTGCGACTGAAAACTTTTTGAATAATGTGTTGTCCAAACCAAATGACGTATGGATAATATTTCGATGGGAGATCATTAATAATAATCCTGGCAATTATTGGTTTTTAAAATTTTTAAAAAAAAACTTTGTCTGTTATTTTTGGCGGAATTTTTAATCTGCAATTTAACTCACAAACGAACATTATCGTTTTTAACAGTAAATTTGTTTCTTATCTTGTCCTAGCAAAAAAAGTAAGAATTTTTGTATTTTAGAGCGAAGATTGGCCTTTCTAACGGTATATAATTTTATACATTCTGTGGATCATAAAATAAAAAAAATGAATTGTAAGAAGTTTATTTTTTGAAACGTTTTTGAAATTTTTTCTGTGGTTATCTACAACCTGCAGCAAATATTGTTTTTGCTCTTCATTCGATGTTATTCTTTTTCTTCTTTCTGCGGAATCGTTAATAACATTAAGCTGTGTGACAATTTGAAGACCATTAACATAAGCGCTGTTATTAAGCCACTCAGCAGAGTCAAGCATTAAGAAATCTGTAGATATTTTAAGTTTAAAAAATAACTGCGTGTTGATGGTAACGAAATCATACAAATTCAAAACAATGTTTGAATATGAAGCTTTGCAAGTTTTTTCAAAGTCTAAAGGAATCGATGATTATTACGTTGTTTAAAATATTGTTGACTTAATAGCAGAGAGTTTGGATTTCGCTAAAACACAACTTTGGTATATCTTTGATCTAATTATTTCGTAATTTAAAGAAAATTAATTGCAATTGTAGATCCATCACGCAAGACATGATTATGCCGAAGTAACATATTGAAACTTATTATAACCTTTCTTGGGGGGACAAAGAGAAAAATATACGTTTTAGATATCCAGGAGCAATGCACAGAGCAAGATGGATGACTAAAGCCATATATTCCTTAAAAATTTTTCCCCAAGAAAAGAAACTAGTTCCGATGTATGCTTATTTGTTGTTGGAGTGTACAACAAATATTGGTTTTTGTCTCCACCTCGATTTGGGGTTTCCGCAGAATCTTTAAAAGTACACAACGCAACTAAATTTATTATTTAACTCCCTAAAGCCAAATTTATTTCTTTATATAAGTACAACCGTATTAAACCTCAGATAGCAGAAATTGCAAACAAAAATTTGAGAATAACATGGTATCTTGGTGAAGAACTTGTTAGAGCTTAGTTAGTTAGGACTATCTTTTTTCAATAGATCACTAAGAGTTGACACACAAAAAAATGGCGGAGTCAATTAAAAACAATCCAGGAAAGGAATTTGTATAATTTCGTTACCATCAACACGCAGTTACTTTTTAAAAAAATCAAAATATCTACAGATTTCTTAATGCTTGACCCTGCTGAGTGGCTTAATAACAGCGCTTATGTTAGTGGTCTTCAAATTGTCAGCAGAAAGAAGTGTGGCATTAATAACTGATTTTAATAATTCAATAACATCGAATGAAGAGCAAAACAATATTTGCTGCAGGTCGTACATAAACACAGAAAAATTTCAAAAACGTTTCAAAAAATAAACTTGTTACAATTTTTTTTTTGTTTTTTTTTTATTTTATGGTCCAAAGAATGTAAAATATTATGTAACGTTAGAAAGGCCAATATTCGCCCAAAAATACAAAAATTCTAACTTTCTTTTGGTAGAACAAAATATGAAAAAAAATGTTATATGGAAAAGCGATAATGTTCATTTGTGAGTTAAATTGCAGATTAAAAATAAGGCCAAAAATAACGAAGTTTTTTTCAAAAATTTAAAAATCCAAAAATTGCATGGATTATTATTAATGATCTCCCATCAATATATTATCCTACGTCATTTGGTTTGGACAACACATTATTCAAAAGGTTTCCAGTCATAAACAGCCCAAAAATTACCTTTAAACGATTTTCGAAATACATAGGGATCAAAATTTTTGGGGTCTTGAAATATTTTTCATCTCGTTAGGGCCGAGGAATTTTAACAATTTTGAAATGTGAATCAATCTAATATGTATATAACATTGTAATATTAAAATGCGAATACAATACAAATAAAAATATGTATATACCGTTTTTGAGTGTTTTGCTGTTTATATTAATCAATAATATTTCACGGTTTATGCGATGAATATTGAAATTCAATTGACGATTTTTTAATTTCAATTTATGTTTTTGAATTTCAAGTGCACTTTGAATAACCATTGATGAATATTGTATTCAAAATCTTTTTTTTGCAACAAATAAAGGAGGAGACTTCTATCTTTCAAATGTGGTGTCGAACATTGGCCTTTCTGAAGAGGTACCAAGGTTATTAAGCTTTAAATGTAATATGTTATGGTTTCAACAATACCAGGAAAACCAGGAGTGAAGAACGTGGTTTTATAACATAAATCTGATAGATATTTCAAATAATTTAATTTTGAATTTGTACAAATAGTTGTAATTATATACATATATATAAACATATATAATAGTTATACAAATTTTTAGACAGCTACTCCGCACTTTTTACTCTTTGGACCTAATTTGAATATTAATGTAAATTTTATAAAAATAAGACGATTTGATATGAAAATTTGGCAAAAGTGCAGAAAAAGGGGCGTGAGCCCAAAAAAATAAAAAAAGACTTCCACCCCCTACCAAATACTCCCCAAAACACGAAAATCAAAAGGTCAAAGTTGGCGCTAAGGTGGGGCCAAAAAAAGGGGCCCCTTGGGTTCTATGATGACCCCCCATGTGTGGGTACTCAAATTAAAGATATTTTCGAGACGTTATTATTCCTACGGGTCTCCTGGACCGGGATATACCTAAAAAAAAAAATTAAAAAAATCATGGAAAAAGTTAGAAAAATTTAAGGAAATAAGTTGAAAAATTCTAAAAAAAAAAGGAAATCTAATAACCGAGCGATTTTTAAGAAAAACATAATTTTTTCTGAAAAACTCCGTAAAATAATGGGGAAAAATCATGGAAAATTAGAATAATTTAAGGAAATGAATTGAAAAATTTCATAGAAAAATTAAATGTCATCAAAAGTGTGGGAAAATTTTAAATTTTTTTGAAAGAAGAAAATTGATTAAAAAAAGGATAAAAGTGGAAAAAATTTGAAAAATATTTTAAAAAAGCTATGTATTGTAATTATATAATTTTTTTTTTGATATATCCCTTTAAAATATTATTTGTTATTTAAATTAGAGTTGTAACGGTTGAGATGGTTTCAGTAACGCCGCAGGCAAAATTTTCTTTTTGGTATATTCCGGGAAAAATATTTTTTTTTTGTAACAGAGTGAAAATGGATATGTTGGGCGTAAAAGCGCTACAGACATATAAATTTCCGGGATATACAAAAAAAAATTATTTTTATACAATTTTTTTTAAAAAAATATTTTTTTTTGGTATATTCCGGAAAAAATATTTTTTTTTTTGTAAATTAGAGTGGAAATGGATATGTTGGGATTAGTAGTGCCGCAGCCAAAATTAAAAATCGCGCGATTATTTTAAAAATATTTTTTTTTTGGTATATCCCGGGTCCAGGAGACCCGTAACATCGTTGGATTCGTCTCGAAAATATCTTTCATTTGAGTACCCGCACCTGGGGTCATCATAGAACCGAAAGGGGCCCTTTTTTTGACCCCCCGGGCCCCATGGGCCTGAGCGCCAACTTTGACCTACCATTCCGATGTTTGGGGAACAAGACGAAGACAATGACATATTTTTTTTTTAATCGGGCTCCCGCCCCATATTCTTCACTTCAGCCGAAAAATTCCATAGAAAAATGAATTGTCATCAAAAATGTGTGAAAATTTTAAATTTTTTTGAATTTTTGAGGTTTTTTTTAATTAAAAAGAAGATTGAGAAAAAATTAAAAAAAAATGAAGGAAACAAATGAACAATTTCAAGAAATATTTAAAAAAATTCAAGAAAAAGTCCAAAAAGAAATATTAGAAAAAGGAAATTGATTAAAAAAGAATAAAAGTGGAAAAAAATTTGAAAAATATGTAAAAAAGCTATGTTTTGTAATTATATTTTTTTTTATATATCCCTTTAAATTAATATTTGTTTTTTAAATTAGAGTTATAACGAATACAATACAAATAAAAATATGTATATACCGTTTTTGAGTGTTTTGCTGTTTATATTAATCAATAATATTTCACGGTTTATGCGATGAATATTGAAATTCAATTGACGATTTTTTAATTTCAATTTATGTTTTTGAATTTCAAGTGCACTTTGAATAACCATTGATGAATATTGTATTCAAAATCTTTTTTTTGCAACAAATAAAGGAGGAGACTTCTATCTTTCAAATGTGGTGTCGAACATTGGCCTTTCTGAAGAGGTACCAAGGTTATTAAGCTTTAAATGTAATATGTTATGGTTTCAACAATACCAGGAAAACCAGGAGTGAAGAACGTGGTTTTATAACATAAATCTGATAGATATTTCAAATAATTTAATTTTGAATTTGTACAAATAGTTGTAATTATATACATATATATAAACATATATAATAGTTATACAAATTTTTAGACAGCTACTCCGCACTTTTTACTCTTTGGACCTAATTTGAATATTAATGTAAATTTTATAAAAATAAGACGATTTGATATGAAAATTTGGCAAAAGTGCAGAAAAAGGGGCGTGAGCCCAAAAAAATAAAAAAAGACTTCCACCCCCTCCCAATTTTTCTTAAAAATCGCTCGGTTATTAGATTTCCTTTTTTTTTTTAGAATTTTTCAACTTATTTCCTTAAATTTTTCTAACTTTTTCCATGATTTTTTTAATTTTTTTTGTTTAGGTATATCCCGGTCCAGGAGACCCGTAGGAATAATAACGTCTCGAAAATATCTTTCATTTGAGTACCCGCACCTGGGGTCATCATAGAACCGAAAGGGGCCCTTTTTTTTGACCCCCCGGGCCCCATGGGCCTGAGCGCCAACTTTGACCTACCATTCCGATGTTTGGGGAACAAGACGAAGACAATGACATATTTTTTTTTTAATCGGGCTCCCGCCCCATATTCTTCACTTCAGCCGAAAAATTCCATAGAAAAATGAATTGTCATCAAAAATGTGTGAAAATTTTAAATTTTTTTGAATTTTTGAGGTTTTTTTTAATTAAAAAGAAGATTGAGAAAAAATTAAAAAAAAATGAAGGAAACAAATGAACAATTTCAAGAAATATTTAAAAAAATTCAAGAAAAAGTCCAAAAAGAAATATTAGAAAAAGGAAATTGATTAAAAAAGAATAAAAGTGGAAAAAATTAAGAAAAATTTGAAAAATATGTAAAAAAGCTATGTTTTGTAATTATATTTTTTTTTATATATCCCTTTAAATTAATATTTGTTTTTTAAATTAGAGTTATAACGGTAGTGATTGTTGCTGTAGCGCCGCAGGCAAAAATACCAAAAAGTCTGCGGCGCTACTTTTTGGTATATTCTGGGAAAAATATTTTTTTTTTTTGTAAAGAAGAGTGAAAATGGATAGAAAGCGCCCCAGGCAAAAATTATTTTTAAAAAAATCGCGCGATTTTTTTTTGGTTTATCCCGGGAAATTTTTTTTGTAAATTAGAGTGGAAATAGATATGTTGGGTTTAGTAGCGCCGCAGACAAAAATTATTATTATTTTTAAAAATATTTTTTTTTTGGTATATCCCGGAAATTAAAATGGCTCTAACTCGGTTCAGGAGACCCGTAGGAAATAAGATCGTTGGATTCGTATCGAAAATATCTTTCATTTGAGTACCCGCACATGGAAGGTAATCATAGAACCGAAAGGGACCTTTTTTGTCCCCCCGGGCCTTATTGGCCTGAGCGCCAACTTTGACCTATCATTCCGATGTTTGGGGACCAAGACGAAGACAATGGCATATTTTTTTTAATCGGGCTCCCGCCCCAGAATGCACTTCAGCCGAAAAATTTTTAAATAATAACTGTGATTTTTGGTAGAATAGTTTTCCTAACGACGTCACAGTTTTCAACTCTTTTAATCAATAACAAAATGTTGCTATAAATTACTATCTACGAAAAATAAATATATCGTGCTTAAGAAATAAGTTACTACCTCAACAAAATTTAAAACGATACACTTTGATAAAACCGCTAGATGTTTGAATAAATAAATATAAATATATTAATATGTTAATTAATTTTAAAAACATTAACAAACATCGAAACAGATATAACGGGCCTTGGCCAAATAACCACATATTAAAGACTTAAAAGTTGTTTACAGTGTATTCATCAAGTAATATTTTAAGCACCTCTTGCATAATATTAAGTTTATGTACCCATGAAATTTATACCAATATATATTTTTGCAAAGTATTTGTATTAATAAAGTACCCAAAAAGAACTTTCAGCTCTAGAAGCAAAGCAACCATACGGGAAATTGGATGACAATTGTCTTAAAGTACCTGTTCAGAGATTAGTGAAGATGGGACGTGCCCCAAACTGTTTGTTAGTTTGTTTGTTTGTATGTGGGGGGTAAACTTCTAAACTACTCATACGATTTTAAAAATGCTCTCACCAGTGAACAGCATTATTATTACTGCGTGCCATAGGCTATTCGAAATTTGTAATTTTATGGTAAAAAGGCCCCCTGTTCGGTCTGGTAACATCACCCAGACCAAACGGCTAAAGGAAGAAACGCGAAAATTGGGGTGCGTAATTATTTTATAGAGTAGTTGTGCATAACAAAAATATTTTTCAAAATTCGTACTTTTAGTGCTGAAAACCCAAAAAGGGACCAAACGGCTAAAGAAAGAATCGTGAAAAACTATATGGGCTTGTGTTTTACATAGAGTTAATTAATAATCAAAGTTTAATAATATAGTATTCAAGTTTTATTAGCACATAAATGTAGTGTATGAATTATGTGAAACTATTTGATATATTGCAGGAGCACAGCCTTACTTGTTGCTCTTGGTGATCTTGCCTTTTCAACAGCCAAAAATGGAGAGAGCTTGCTAGCGATGCAATAAATTCCATCAACCAAAATTGCATACTTTGCTAAACGTTGATGTTGCTTTAACTGAGCGTTAAGCTGTTGTTTTGCCTAAGCAAACCAAACGCTGGTTGCGGAGACTAAATAGGTTTAGAACAGCTATCGGCAACTAACACAACCACAATATGGGTTTGTGTTGGTGAGTTGTTCTCTTCCCTCTCTCACTGTAGTGAAGGAAATTGTTGTAAAGATTTTTTCATAACTATGAACAAAATTATAATATAATAATATAGGAAATATTACAATGCACATTGACATATAAGAACTCATTTTTACCGAAAAAATTCATTTCTTTTATTGTCTTGCTAACAACAAGCGTCGACACAACTGCGTCGGACGAATGCTCAAGCGAGACTGATTCAGTTTGTTTATTTTCGTTCAATGTGTGTGAGAATACATGTGTGGCTCTCTCGCTCATGTTGCACAAGTGCGCGCTCTCGCCGATCGCTGGTTTAGAACGACACTAAAGCCAAAGCGGCAAATGAGACATGAAATGATGAGATGATCAGCTAACGATCATGCAAGAAATCATAGACGTCCAAATGGTATTAGTGAGAGTGAAAGACAAACCACATTAAGAGCTAGCACTATTGTGCCAATCTCTGCAAACGTTTTGTGGATGAAAATCATCGTGTAAGATATCGTAATATTATCTTAATAGTAACTTCTTTAGTACTACATCCATGTAGTAACTTTTAAGTCTCTTTCAGAAGTGTATATTACGATTCTTTGATAAGTGACGCATTATAGTCTTAAGAAAGAGTCAAAAAAGTGTATTTTAAAAAAGTCAAAAAGGTGTTATTTTACGTAGAGTTAATTTAAAATCAAAATTGTCGATCTTGTTGATCTTGCCCTTTCAACAGCCAAAAATGGAGAGAAATTTTCCCTTTTGCCCAAAGCAAAGTTAAATAAAAAAAGCAAAGTTTTGTTGTATTTACTGGACAAAAAACTGTTGTTAAGGTTTTATTTGTTTGTTAAGATTTTGGTTGTTTACTTGTTGAAGATTAGAATAGAACTGAACCGCAGTTGTCAGGCGGCCACAACTTAAATATACAAGTATGTAAATAAGGTACCTATTTTACACTTATATTTAGGGCAATCGATATACACATAAATGCAAGTACCTATCCTAATAATATTTGGAGCAATCATTAAACATATAAATTTCAAGTACCTATTTCAATAAACTGTATAACTAAACAAAATTATGTATATTTAAGTAATTAATAATTAATAGTAATAAAAGAAAAAATTTAAATATTAAGAAATAAAATATAACAAAGAAATTTAATGATGATGATTTTATGTGTAGTTTTTATGATGATGATGATGTTAATAGATTAAGTTGACGGAGTGATATTTCCGCCAACATTCTCCCCCCTAAAGAAGGGATGTTCTTAGGTATACATATTGTGGTAAGGACGGCCTATCGTTGGAAGTACTTTTTTTTCGAGAATTAATCTCTGCTATGCTTCGGCTCACAGCATTTTCTGTAGGCATCCATCCTTAGTACACAAACCAACACTTATCATATGAAATTTAAATTTGGTTTTGTAACTGAATGTATTGTGGTGAATTGGTTTTAGTTAGAAAAGATACAACCCGTACGTGCCATCAGCACCAGGATGAATTTCCTGTATACGACCAAGTTGCCACTGTCCTGGTCCACATCTTTCGTTAGCAACCAAAACCAAGTCACCAACTTTGGCCTCAGGTTTAGGTTTTAGCCACTGTGGTCGTGCCTGTATTCCAAAAATGTTGTTTCATTTCCTCAACACACTTCCACCGAGTAAGATAATTAATATTGTTGTCTAACAGCGACTCCTCCTGGATGCAATTGGTAGGTTCACCAACTAAAAAATGTGCTGGAGTAATTGCATCAAAGTTGGTTGGGTCTGACGACAATGGTGCAAGTGGCCGAGAGTTCAGGCAACTTTCAATCTGGTCTGTGCAGGCACCCTTCGTAGGGATAAACCGGCGAAATGCAGCTAGAAATGCCTTCGTCGTTAAATCAGAAACTGCTTCCAAGTGTATGGCTTTAGTTACCATACATACAAACAGACAAATACAGTGGGCCCTCGGTTAACGAACACAATTCGTTCCAGAAGCGTGGTCGTTATGCGAAACGTTCGTTAAGCAAAACCATTATTTCCATATGTATCAGAGCAATGTAAAATAATGCGTCGGAAAAAGTACACACTAACATATTTTAACATCAATATTTATTGAAAGTAATATAACATATATTTATCAACATTTTTAAGGAACTGAGTATAGAACGAAATGAGACAATCTGCAATGGAAAAAACGAAAAAATAACAAAAAAAAAATAATTTTGTATGATACCTGAAGGCTAGAGTTTCTCTTTTTCCCGGACTTTTCATTTCCCGGGAAACCGGGAAAAAATTTTGCCTTTCCCGGGATTTCCCGGGAAATTTCGCGCAGTAGAAAAACAAGACAAACTATGTTAATTTTTTAAATTTTGCAGTATGTACATATCGCTCATTTGGTGCAAGACCGTCATAACTCAAAAAAATCGATTTCGAAATAAACGCGTTTAAAGTTTTCAATTTACACCCAACTTGTACGAAATGGAGAAATATAAAAAGCTCTCATGCGTTGTGTATGAAAGATATTAATATTAATTTTTTACTCAACAAATGAACAATTCAACTGATGTTGGGCTTATTGTTAGAAGAGCATTCAATTAAATGGTTACATTTTCCGTTGCTTTTCCACTTGCTTCGTAAATTACTCTATTACTTGGTGCAACATTTGCATTTGTGATGGCATCGATTAAAATATCCTCAAATTGTCTTTCGGTACTAATGTCACAAATAGGAATTTCGTCCGATTCCAGAATTTTGACTTCTTTAAAAAGTCGAGTATAAATAAGCAGTATAAGAAGCAGTTTGAAATAAGATATTAGCAATCTTTTCATATACTTTTGGATCTTTAAGATACTTCACTAAAGAATAAAGTCGCTTGTCCCTTCTTTCTTCAATTCGCTACTTTAAAGCTTCTAAAATTTGCTCTGCCAAAGGTGTTTTAATTTCCCGGGAATCCCGGACGAATTTCCCGGGAAACCGGGAGTTAAAAATGACCGGGAATCCCGGGAATTCCCGCCCGGGAAATCCCGGGAGAGAAACTCTACTGAAGGCATACCTAGTTCTTCTTTAACAAAAAACTGTCTATAGTCGTTTGTTTTTCGCGACGCTTAAAAATTTGTTGAAAATGCGACACAACATTATCATTGAATAAATCTGTTGAGCGTTTAGCCACTGTCTGATTGGGGTGATGCTTTTTAATGTATGATGCCACAGACTCCCATGCCTTAAGTTTAATTGCACTAGACGGTTGTTGTTCTTCTGTTACCTCCTCGGTTGATAAATTCTCCTCCACATCTTCTTGCTGTAAAGCACATTGCAAATCCATAAGCTCTTCGGTAGTCAGCTCCTTACTGTGCTCTGCCACAAGCTCATTGCTATCTACCTCTAGGCCCATCTGGTTAGCCAGAAATATAATTTCGTTGGTTACTGGCTCCGTGGACACTGCGTGGAGCCCCTCAGATGCGCATATGGCAAAGCGATGCGGTATTTCCCATTTTGCGTTGGTCGTTATACGAAACTTTGTTCGTTAAGCGAAACATTTTTTTTTTAATTTGTTCGTTGTGCGAAACGTTCGTTAAGCGAGGCGTTCGTTAACCGAGGGTCGACTGTATAGCCCTTGGTAGTAGATGCCGTCCTTAGTGATGACGTTTTATAGATATAGATCAACACCACTATGCTTAAATGGTTTAGAAATATTTAATCGGACTTCGGGTAAATTTCCCATAATTTGTTGTGCAGTCCTGGCCGTGTATTTAAAGCAACGAAGACAATTCTGAATAACAGATTTAGCTACTTGGTTCCCCCAAATTATCCAATACTTCCGATTTGCGAACGACATCGTTAAAGTAATTCCGCCATGAAGGGTCTTCTCATGAGAATCTGCAAAAATAAGTCTAGCTAAAGGGTTCGATTTACCCAATAATATTGGGTGTTTTACTTCATACGCCAAAGAAGAGTTTTGTAATTGACCGCCAACTCAAATTATGTAATTTTCATCTAAAAGGGCATTAATTTAGAAATAGAGCTGTTTTGAAGCTCATTATTTTTAGAAAGTCCAGACAGCTCGTCAGGAAAATCAACAATTTGTGTAAGGCGGACATAAATAAGTAAAGATTTTTGAATTTCTGAAAATGTTAAAGAATTCGTAAGTCTTCGTCTTGGACATTTGCAGTTGCAAACAAAGCGAAGACAGAGTGCAGTGACTCGAAGAAAAGTCTGCAATTTTGAGAATTTTGAAATCATTTCAGGATATGATGATTTATTTATTTAAATTATTAGATGAGACCTTAGCCTTCATTTGTTTTTCAGAGGTACCCAAATTGGACAAGTTATTAGGCCAACAAAAGGCAGGTTGGTATAAAAACTGTGGACCATGCCACCAAATTTCATTCTCTACTAAATACTTACTGAACCTTTAAATTTCTGCCACTCTATTAGCCACATACACTTTCCAAGTGGAAGGAGACTTTCGGACCCAGCTCAAAACGGTTGACCTATCACTCCAGTAAAAAATGTTTCCAACAGCCAAATTATTTAATGATTTCTTAACCTTTTCTAAAAGCTTAGCCAATAGGGTTGCTGCGCATAATTCAAGTCGTGGTATGGTGACTGTCTTAATAGGCGAAACTTTGGATTTTGCCTGTAATATATTAATAGAAATGCCATCAACAGACTCGATTCTAGAGTATACAACTGCTGAATACCAAGGGTTTTAACAGTGTTACCACGGTAAAAGTCAATAGTCAATGATGGATCTCTAAACTCTTTAGGAATTTTCTCTAAAAGCTGCTTTGAATTTGTTGTCCATTAACGTAATTTGCAGCCTCCTTTATCTAAAAGACTGCATAAATTCTTGTGTAAAATAAAAGCATCTTCTAATGAATCAGCCCAGATAATATGTCGTCGACGTAAGAATGCGACAACAGAACTTGGGCAGCTTGGGGATATTGAGATTCATAATCTTCGGCCAGTTGCTGAAGCACTCTTATGGCTAAATATGGAGCCGATGCGGTCCCATAAGTAACCATATTAAGCTCATAGATCGAAATCTCTTCGAAAGGGGTATTTCGCCATAGAATCTGCTGATATTTTCGGTGTTCCGGAAAGACCTCAATCTGGCGAAACATCTTTTCAATGTCCGCACTTAAAGCTATCGCATGCACTGTGTCATCACCGATGAAAGATCATTCTGAAGAGGAGGGCCTGGACAGAGTGTCTGGTTTAAAGACTTGCAGTCGTTAAGGTGGCTGCTGCCATCGAAAACGACTCTTAATTTTGTGGTCGTACTATCTTCTTTAAAAACACCGTGATTCGGTAAAAAATAAGAATTAGAACGAAATTTTTTTGGATATGTTCCAACTTTAGACATGTGTCCCAATGTCTCATATTCGTTCATGAATGTTTTGTAATTATCTGCAAAGAGAGAGCGTTTTGAAAATGAAATTTCAAGCTGCCTTAATCTTTTGAAAGCACTGACAACATTATTATCCAGCATGGGAAGTACGTTATCATGCAAAATCGATCTAAATGGCAGCTGCACCACATAACGTCCAGATTCGGTCCGTTTGGTGGTGGCTTTAAAGTGAGATTGACAATACAAATCTTCATTAGATAAATCTCTCTCTAAACACACCTCTTCTTGTTCCCAAAAAGCTCGGAGAATTGTTTCCAAATTTGTAGTATGTATATGGACTCTACATGCAGATATAGCGTGAGTAGACCCTGAGAAAACCCACCCAAAGTAGGTATTTTGGAAGAACAAAACGCCATGTACAAATGACTCCGTAGGAATCTTAACTTTGGAGATAACATCTGAGCCAAGAATCATGTCGATCCTATCAGATTGGTAGAAAAATGGATCTGCCAAACTATAAATAGATATTTCAGGCATTGAAATATATCTAGAAGATGGTTCAGGAGTGTATGAAAAAAAATTCGATAGCACCATGGCCATGCAATAAAGCACTTGTTTTCCCGTTCGAGAAAACAAATCAAGATTTACAGAAAATTTGGACACATTATCATGTTCGTCGCCAATTCCTATAACTCTGCAATGAGATCTATGTTTCTTGAGCCTTGAAAATTGAATAGCGGATTCTGTAATAAGGCTACCTTGAGAACCAGGATCTAAGAGTGCTCTCATAGGAATACGACCACGTTCAGTATTGACATAAAGTCGAATTGTGCACAGCAAAACGGACTGGAAAGAGTTTGCACTATGAGAAGTATCATGAGGGGTAATATTATGATTTGCACCGGATGATGGCATAGAATTTAAGTTTGAATTAGGATTCCCATGTCTGTCCGGGTGAAGTATAGTGTGGTGTTGTTGCTTACATATTATACAGCGGAATGGAGATCCACAATTATTAATATTATGTCCACTCGATAGGCAATTTTTTCAAATGATTTTAGCAGACAAAAATTCATTCTTTGCAGCAAATGATAGAGATAAAAATTTAAAACATTTTGAGAGAGTGATTTTTCTCGCAGTAAGAACATTTTGACTGATTTGGTTTCGCAAACTTGCCTGTATGAACCGAAGCCTTTTTTGTTTGTGTACTTACAGATAGGAAATCATCTCGTAGGGATTCGAGAGTTTTAAATGTCCTCTCCAGAAAATCAAACATTTCAGCTCTGGTTGGAATCTCAAGTGATGATCCCAACGATTGTTCCCAATCTTTACGGGTTTGAGCATCCAATTTTTGAGCTACCCAAATTACTCATACCAAAATTCTTGAGAGATGATAAACATTCTTTTGTGGAATCAATAAAAGTATTAAGAATTATGCAATTATGTGTGGTTTTCCCCTAATAAAGTAGACTTCAGCTAATAAGGCTGTATAAACTTGTTCGTTTATGCTTATTTTTACTTACTTTTGTACTTATCTTTATACTTACCTTTATAATTACGAAAACCGGCAAAAAAATATTTTTTTTTAAAAAATTCAAAAGTTTAGTTTTTTCTTTTTAAGCCTATAATTGTATTGAAATCATCAATTTGGAAAGATGTGTTTTAAAGCTGAAGTCCGTACGCTTCCAATGAGATATAACACGATATATTATATCTATGATTTGATGGCGGGATCATGAGGCAAAGAACGTCACTTTTAAAAAACCAAAAAACGGAAATACAAATCAAAAAATCCTTTTATCGTGCAAAAAATGTTGATTCAAGTGGATTTTTAATGTACAATTTACTCCCAACAAAACCCCATTAATCGTTTTTGTTGCTTTTTTTGGTCAACCTATTTATCATTGAGGATAGGTGTGATCAAAATATAATATATTTGGGAAAAATAAAAGACTTTCAGTTCTTTTCTGCATAGCTTTTTTTAGTGCCAAAAACTTAAATTTGGACAGAAGTGTCTTAAACCTGAAGTCCGTACATTTCCAATGAGATATAACACGATATATTATCTCTATGATTTGATGGCTGAATCAAGGGGCAAAGAACGTCACTTCTAAAACAAAGCGCAAAATGGTGTGAAAAAACGAAAAATCCTTTTATCTCAAAAAAAATATCAGCTAGGATTTTGATTTAAGTGAATTTTTAATGTACAATTGACCTCCAACCAAACCCTATTTACCGTTTTGGTTGCCATTTTAGGTCAACCCATTCGTCATTCAGGCGAGGTGTGTGTTGATTTTGATTAAAACACAAATTATTGGGTAATTATTGTCATTTATTTTATTATGATAATATTGGTATGGTTCAATTATGTATGGAACAAAATATCGGCCAAATTGCCTGCCGCGACATCGGCGGCACACCTCCATCGGATGGTCCAAATTTTCGATGACGCTGAAGCATAATTGAGGATCTATGCCGATAATGTGTCCAATAATCTCATCCTTTAGCTCTTGAATTGTTTCTGGCTCATCGACGTACACAGGGCCGTAGTCAGGATTTTATTTCGGAGAGGGCCAAAAATAATTGGAACAAAAAATAATTAAAAATAAAAAAATCAACAAAACATATATCGAAAAAATTAATTTAATTTGACATGAGTAATGAAACTTAACAAACAAAAAATGTTATACAGGCGAAACTCTCTATAACGAATTTCAAGGGACTGGATATTTACTTCGTTATAAAGAAAATTCGCTATATAGAAAAGAAAAACAATTTTGTTTCTTTTAAATTTTTTTATTTGTTGTTGTCAGTTATTTTGGTTTAAAGTGCATTTTTCCACTTTTCTTCTTTAATATAATTTTCTAATACATTTACGGCCATTTTCACAATGTACGATTAAAAATTAACGTGAACTTTAACAGAAAGTTAGGCAAATCTGAATTTCACAAAGTACGATTAACTCTAAACCGACACTATTTAACAAAAGAGTTGCTGTTAAATCTAACCGAACCAACTACGCCGGTTAGCATGTTAATTGTAAGAAAATAACAGAGAAAATGGAAAAACAACATTTTTCTTCTGCAATGTATTTATTTTAAAAATATAAAGCTGCAAAAAAGATGTTTTACGCGGCGTGATCACTTTTCTTAAAGTGATGAAGAATTTAAACAAAGATTCAGAATTAAAAGTCCACAGTAAAATACGTTGCTAACATTATAAGCAGCAACAACTATGTAAGGTGAAAAGGTAAGGTAAAAAAGTTATTCGTGGACAAGTTCTTGACCTCCTCTCGCAGGAAGACCACAAGCACAATTTCCATGCCACTTTCCACATTCGCCGTAGTCTTGTGTCTGCTCCCCTTTCCAAGAACTGCGTCAAAAACACAAAGTCCGTCCCATGCCTAAGGAAAGCAAAGGAATGTGTAAATTGTTGCTTAGTTTGTTTCTGGTTATAATTTTTACACTTTCTTCGAGTTGTTACACTTTTTTTTAATGTTGAGAGCTCCTTTTAATTAACAAATTATTATTAACAAATTTTTGTTTTGTCATCTTTTATTACACTATTTTTCGTAAACAAATATATGCAGTATTACCATACTTTCTACTGAATGCTTTTGTTAAGTTATCAAATGATGGTGAACGTAAATCGGTAACTGTCTGTTAAATGGTCCCTGTTAAGCAAACCAGCAATTAGTTAATTTTTCGTTAAAAAGAAAATAATTGTACATTGTGAAAATGGCCGTTAGAGAAGTAAACACAGTATATATCGCGATATGCAAAGGTAAACTGATAGCGACTGCAAGAAATGTGAGAGATGGTAATGATTCCAGTTGTCACTTGCATAGTTCGGTGGTTCCCCAAAATACACTTACAATGTTATGGTAAAAAAACGATTCAAAGCATCAGTCTCTGCTTGTGCTTTGTGAAATCAACAAAGTATACACAGAGCAACAATAACACACAACAAAGCGACGTCGATTTCTTTTTTGTGTGGAGATTGAAAACACTTCAATTTTGAACTTACGGTCGCAAAAATGCTTCGTTTTACGGAAATATTCGCTATAGGGAAATTCGTTGTATGGAGATTATAATACACTCAAAGTAGACCCAAAACACAGTGTTCTTATAATTGCTTCGCAATAAAGAAAACTTCGTTATATACTGTTATATACTGTTTCGACTGTATATACTTAAAAATTATTTAGCTATGTTGTTATGAGTTTTTTAGTAACTTATTTTCTAAAGATTACAACAAGACATTAAATACATGATATACAAATTCAAATTTCAGGTAATAACAAAACATAACCACCGGTTTAGAACATTAACGGTGGTCACTTATTGTCAAAGTTTATTATCCATATTTAAAGATTTATTTTTGTCTTTCTGAAAAAATTTCAACTTTCGTTTCTATGAGCCGACATAAGTGCTAACGGCGGAAAACTTTTATTTTACACGCTATTTCTTAAATATGTTTTAACTCTGAGCAGGGTTGAATAAAACAAAAATGTTAGGATACAAAAGTTCACTGCAGAGAAGTATAGCATCTAATGGGTTTCCAATAATCTATGCACAGAGATATTTCTGTAGTCCAAATATGGGATGAAGGGGGTTGCTCTGCAATACTCTTCTGTGTTGGATGTAGATATATTTGACCTATACTTCTGTGTTCTGGGTGTACTTGTAATGCCGAAAAATCCTGAAAGTTTTTGAACATCGCGAAAACATTTTTTAACGAGTTTCAATCAAAATTTTCTCGCAATTTTGTAAACTTTGATTTGCTCATACACCATGACAATTAGGGATGTAACGAACGTTCGCATTCGCATATGCATATGGAAGTGTCCCCAGCGAACAGTTAATTGCATAGCGAAAAACAGCGAAGCTTCTTTTTGTTAAATGGAACTTGGCTCTACTAAACTTTGAATACGTCAAAGTTTTCGAAAGTAAATAAAACTATTGTTTAGTTACCTTAAAGACGGACTTTCAGAGATTTATATATATTTTGTTTTTGTTTTACTTTGAAATAAATATTTTATGTTTAATTACTTAACTGGAATACAGCAGACTGGAAAATGCAGACAGTAGGAATGAAACTAAATTATTCGTTTACGTAAACCATTTCTTGACATTCGCTAAACAATTTTGGAATATTCGCTTTCTCATTAGTTTTCGCAAAAACCAAAAATAACTATTCGCTTTCGCAAAAAAAAATATTCCAATATTCGCTTTCGCATTCGCATTCGCTAAATCACATTCGTTACATCCCTTATGACAATGTCACAGTTTACAACTAGCCTGATAAAGAGTGGGAGAGGTTTCATATTCGACTGCTTTTAGCTACATCCAGAACAAAGGTAAACAAACAGACTTGATAAGGAAAGGTTAACGGACTTTTACAACCTATATGTTGAAATAAAATTATATAAATTATAATTAAGTAATCCCATGGGAAACGATCACATACATTTTAGATACTCTCTCCAATATTGATGAAATTTTGCAAATATGTAGCTTAAATGCGCAGAAAAGAATTAGTATTTTTTTTAACTCAGTGTTGGCCTTGCGAAAACTGTGGTAACTTTTTTAAAAAAATCTTCTTGCTTTGTTCTCGATTGAGGAAATTTTTTGTAATTGCTTGCTGAAAGATAATACTATTCAAAATAAAATATGTAGCATAATTTTGTATTTTTTGTTTTTTTTTTTTTAATAAAAACAAAACTATTTTGAAAAAAATCCAGCCCTATTTTTTTTAATTTTTTCCCCGTAGTAGATTGTATTGTTATTGTATTGCGGCTAACTGACATCGCCACCACGTGGGATAACACAGCCATTGAATTTGTCGCGCTAAAGAGCCATTGTTTCGTTAGCTGTGTGGCAAGTGGCACCGGATGAAACCATATATCGTTCACATCCATATCTTTCAATTCGGGCCATAAAAAGTTCGTTATCATCTCACGATAGCGAACACCATTTACAGTAACTGTCGGACCGGCCTCAATTTTGAAAAAATACGGCCCGATGGTGCCGACAGCCCATAAACCGCACATTGGTTGGTTGGCGCATTGATTTTTCGACAATCACTCTTGGATTATCATTCGCCCAAGTGCGGCAATTCTGTTTATTGACGAATCCACTGAGGTGAAAATGTGCCTCATCACTAAAGATGTTTTTCTTCGAAAATTTATCACCCACTGTTGCCATTTCTTGCCACCATTCTGACCATTGACTACGTTTGGAATGCTCAAGAGGCTTTAGTTCTTGAGTCAATTGCACCTTGTAAGCGAGTAAATGCAAGTCTTTATGCATAATGCTTATCAACAGCGAGCGTGAGAGTTGTTGAGCACGACGACGAGTTTAGGTGGACTGCTCTTCAGCCACACTACCGCGAACAGCAGCAATATTTTCTGCAGAACGAACAGTACGCGCATGCACTGGTGTTTTCACATCTCCTACAGACCCGGTATGCTTACATTTTTCCACGATTTTTCCGATTGTACGCACATTGACGATTTAATTGACCGAAAAAATCACGAAGTGCACAATATGCATTTTGATTTGAATGCCTATATTCATAATAAGCCTGAATAACTTTAACGCATTGCTCGATTGGCGAAACCGTCAGCATTATCAGGTGTATCTGGCCCTAAACATTATAATCCACATCGTATAAAACTTTCAACAACAAGAACAACCTAGTAGGAGATTGATTGAATTCAACGCTCTCTAACCGCTGAAGCTAGCAACCTGTTGCCCCTTTACAAACGCTTACGTTTGTTAAAAGGCATTATTGAATATCTAAGTTGGGAGCGGAAGAAATAGACGAGGCACTAAATCAGACTAACGAGCATTCCGATCAAAAGGTCGGTACTGGAAAAGTTTAAAATAAAATATTTGTCTAGCGAACAGTATGACCTATGTAATGGACCAATCTTTATCAATAGTTTTACAGGCAAGACGAATTCTGAAGGGTCAGCTAGTAGTATATATACATACGGCCTTATTCATAAAAAATTTCTAAAGTAGGTATGAAGCGTTCTCTAGCTAAAGTATTCTTTAGCTCTAAAGAACCTTTAATAAGAAATTGTATTCATTAACGTTTTTTTTATCACTCCTTTAGCTTTATGTGTTCTGGTGGCAACGCCGACTGTTTTTGGTCATTAATAATGTATAAACAAAAGCTTTACAATCGGATACAAAAGCTTTATAATCGGATACCAAACATGTATTTGCACTTATAATAACTATGAACATTATTTTAGCTCTATTTTTCATTGACTACGATTCTCATGACGATAAGAAAGACGTTAAAGTAAAACTTTTATTAAAAAATGTTATTTTCCTTTCCTCATGTTGAAATAATATTCGGATACCGATTACATTGTTTACTTGTTTTGATTGTTTATAAATCACGAATATTATTTCATTTTTTACAAATTATTTTTGAAGAATTTTGGAGAAATATTTTTCAAAATGGAATTCATGAATAAAAAGTGTCTATTTAGATACTTTTCTATGTGCGCAACGATTAAGAAGAAAATTTCCTACACGGTGAATACATGCAACAACTCTTTCCAATAGTAAAAATGCTGATAAACTCAAAATAAAGGTCTCAAATTCATAAGTATACAATAAATTGTACAAACGTCAAGTTATAGCATGCTTAAAGTAGAAACAACCCTACATTAACTTATTGAAGATGTAAATCGTTTATGAATATTGTTTTCTCCAAATTTGCTTAAAAATTGTTTATAAATTATTTATGAATAAGGCGGTTAGTTTATAATCGCACAAAATTTCATCTGCAAAAGCGTAGATATATTGTCTGTGAATTACATTTTATCGCTTTAGGCTAAAATACAGTTTTGTCACGTCCACCAATCGAAAATGTTGTCTGCATATCCATGTCTGTAGAGCCTTGTACTATCTATGAATGTTTAAAGTTTTATCACTCTAGGGCTAAAATATAGCTTTGCCATATCTGTAGTGTCGAATACTATCTGTGTATCGACTTGTACTACTTTAAAGCTAAATAAATTGCTGACATACCCTCATCCGCCTATAGACCGAACGTTCACAAATTATATATACGGTTTTTTCTACAGCATACGTACTAATTTTGATCCAAATTGATTCAGTCGTTTAGTCGTAATTGAGGCACTCAAAAATACACACGTTTATAATATTAATGGGTCCCAATCCACATGAGGAAACTTTTGTCTCCGTAACATATTGGATTATCTTTTTTCAAAGATAGGGCAACTTTAGTTTCAGCAACTCCTGACGATACTATAGTATGTGTGGATTGGGACTAGATTTTCAACCCTATATGAGGAAAACTAATTCGGTGCCTTTTTATTTTCAGCATAGTTACAATGGATACTAATACCATCTATCCAGAATCTGCAAGATTATTCGCAGCTTCATGCGCTTGTTTGTTCGTGATCATAGGAGTGTGTGGTAAGTACATTTATATAACGACACGATTTCTAAGATTTTGAAGGTGCTAGGGAACTTTGCTATGCATGCTCATTAGGGTGGCTCTTCGTTATATTTGGGAAAAAATAGTGTTATAATTTAAAGTTTCACACCCTAAAAATATATCAATAAAAAAAAAGAAATTTGAAATCGATTGAAATTATTAAAAACCACGATTTTTTGCCTTGCGGTGTCCATATAACTCGTGGTTTTATGGGTGTTTTGGAAATTTCAAAAACATGTGTTATCTTTATAGGCTTTATTATTATTTTTTGGGCAGGGGTGGCAACTATTTTAATTTATATCTTTACTAGATTACCCGGCAGATTTCATCCTGCGTCCAAAATTATTGATAAAGATGTTGAGTACTTGTAAGTATCTAATAACGATTGGTGTTTTTTCTTTGGCCTCTGAAATTTTTAAATTTAAAGGACAAGGGGTCTCCCAAATTTTTTCTAGAATAAAATTTAATTGTATACTAAAAGCAAAGAAGACTATAAGAAGTTCTTGTTTTTTTGTACCAAAGTGTACTTTTCTTATATCAAAAAGGGAAATATACTGTACCAAAAATATCAATTTATTGTACCAAAAAGTACATTAATTTTGGGTACAGTAAATTTTTTTTCTAAAAAGTACTTATATTGTATAAAAAAGTACAATTTATTATCTCACAAATTACTTGTTGTACCGTTAAGTACTTCTTTAGTACCAGAAAGTAATATTTTGTATCGACAATTATTTTTATTAAAAGTTCTGCTGTTGTAATAAAAGCGCACTTTTCAAATTTTTTTTCGGCAAACTTTTAGTCGGAGTAAATCAGCTGACTTCGAATACTTGAAATTTGTCACGCATGTTATTACGTGCCGCGAATGTTAAAAAAGAGGATTTTATTCTTGAGAAAGAGTAATTGCCAGGGACTTTTTTTCCTGTATGTAAAATATTCATTCTAAACTTTGAGTTACCATTTATTCTGGTACAGCTTCAACCGTTTGCTTTTACCGGTTGGTGCCATATTCACCTCTTTTTCTCCGTTCATCCTCTAAAAGTTCCAATTTCATATCTCCCGTCTAATACCAAAAAGTATATATGTATATAAACAGGCGGTATGCCATTAGGCCCCACGAAAATACACCCCAAATCAAAAATGAAATATGGCCCCAAAAAAATATATTGAAAACAACAACACCAAATTTTATGATATTTTGGGGCCTAATTTCATATTTTTATTGGGGTATATTTTCAAAATGCAATTAGACCCCAAATGTCTGTGTGACAATAGAACCTAAAAAATGATTGGGTCATAATTTCATAAAATTGTGGGGCATATTTTCGCTTTTTTGGGGTCCAATTTCATTTTAGGGTCAGGCTTAAT
Organism: Muscina levida; assembly: GCA_964034835.1. Classification (NCBI taxonomy): domain Eukaryota; kingdom Metazoa; phylum Arthropoda; class Insecta; order Diptera; family Muscidae; genus Muscina; species Muscina levida. The sequence continues at coordinate 115,319,541 of OZ035882.1, forward strand.
ATATTTGGGGTCTAATTTCCTTCGGCAAAATAAAAAAACCGTGGTTTTTTATTGAAAATTATATAGTTTACTAGTGGGCCCGGCAATGCTTCGCTATTGCATTTTAACTTGTAATATATTTCACATTTAGGTCTACAAAGTACTTTGAAAACGGTACTTAAGCTCGATAATGATATGTTGACTTTATTAACTAATGTAACTAATTTCAAGCAAGTCATATCTTTTACAAATCGGAAACAGACATTCCGTTTAAGATCAAAATTCAATGTAGTAGCGGTAACCGTCTGTATACTAACTATCTCTTTGGGCGTAAAAAACACTTTTGACATGCCTTCTCCGCCTATTGACCGAAAATTATTTTTCGTTTGAAGCTTCATGCCTTTAGCCATAAAAACCTCTTTTGCCATGTCTTCTTCTCACATGGATCAAGAATATTTCTGAATACTATTTTTGTATTGAATTCGTATTACCATTCTATGAGATAATTCGGTCACCAACGTTTGGCTTTACAAAGTGATGATCTCACGCGCTGTATGGCATTTTACGCCGTCGTGTTGGAACCATTTCTCCTTCAAATAATGTGCAATGACATTATAAATAAAAAAAATCAATTGATCGTCCACTGGTTTTAGTTCTTCTACCAGTTGGATATATGAATATAGGCCAAGATCTTTCCTCAGCATTTGCAGAGACCGAGTTGCAGAGAACGGCGTCGGTTCGATAAATTCGAGTCCCCTGTCACACTTACGTCTACAGCGTTGATGACTTCTATTAGCTGCTCAGATGGATGATATATGCACCGTAAACTTCGCAAACAGAACGCGCATTTTGAAAATAAATTTGCATGATTTGTAAACGTTGTTCTTGTGTAGTCTTTACATGGTGATTTTTCAAAGAAAGTCCCATGAAATTCTATCACACTTCACATACCTCGAATGACGAATTGGTTAACCTAAAATGGCAACAAAAACGGTAAATGGGGTTTTGTTGGGGGTCAATTGTACATTAAAAATCCACATGAATCAAAATCCTAGCTGATACTTTTTTTAAGATAAAAGGATTTTTCGTTTATATACTCCGTTTTGCGCTTCATTTAGAAGTGACGTTCGTTGCCTCATGATTATTGAAAGCGTACAGACTTCAGCTTTAAGACAGAGACCGTAACTGTTATAAGTTTTATTTATAAAAGTCCCTCTGTAAGAGTTATTTTCTGATTTTTATTTTATCTCTCCGAACATAAGACTTATTTTTGATTTATATTTTAAAAGTCCCAAAATAACAATTATTTCTGATTTATATTTCATCGCTCAGAAATAAGAGTTATTTTTGATTTCTATTTTAAAAGTCCCACAATAATAATTATTGAAGACTTTTTGAAATAGAAATCAAAAATAAAAATTATTCAATGAGTTTTTCAAATCAAAATCGAAAATAAAAATCAGCCTGAGACTTATATTTTTTCTGATGAAATATAAAACTCACTTGAAGACTTATAATTTTTATTTGTTTAAATAAAAGTCTTTTGGTTCAATCGATATGCAAACAATATTTATATTCTGGCCAAAATAATTACAATTGTGGGACGTTCGGACCATATTTAACTCATAGCTACACAATGCAACGAAAAAACGATGGTTTTTACCATCACCCTTGGGAATGAAGGTATATGTATATCATTTGTTACAAATAAAAGTTTAACGCATTAAAGGAAACGTGTTAGACCCCAAGTATCTTAAGATCAAAATGTTTCAGGACTTCTTAAGACCATTGAGTCATGTCCGTCTGTTTGGCTAGCTGGATGGGTCGTGGGCAGGATAACTCGAGTAAACTTTAACTGATCATTATGAAAATGTGCCAGCATTTTTTAGTTAAGTAGACAAACCCATAGATGACCGAATCATTTGACACACTCCTTCTTGTACCTGACCAAATTTGTTCCTTAGTTCTACAGGCATATTTTTTCTGTTATTAGAGTGAATTGTGTCAAATTTTGGACAAGGTAGTTGAATAATGGTTTAATATAAACCTATTTTGAATTTTTCTGTGTATTTGGAAAGGAGAGACTATGGCCTTTCCAAATCTATATATATGTATGTAACTTGTCATAAACTTTTGTTTTTTTTTTTTAATTTTGAAGAAGTTTTTAGCAAAAACTTTTTTGCATTATCCTAATGTTTATTATATTGTTCAGGAAGTGCACACTGTCATGATTAAAACGCATACTTGTTAATAAATATCGGTTAACAAATCGTTAAGTTATACATGATTTTCAAGGAATCTGGGGGATAATTACATTTGGTCGGAGAATAAATGTGATCTAACCCAAAAAAATGTAAAAAAGATCCCTTTGGCGTTAAAAATAAATGTCACAAATGGATTCCTTGACCCCAAAAACAGTAAGATACCTGTGATATCATTTAAGATTTTTGTTTAAATTAACAAGAATCCCATTCAAATTGACCCAATGCCCAGAAATAGTTAATTTCTATACATGAAGACTTTTTGAAAGTATATTTAGCTCACTAGCAATTTCTTCACTTGACTGCAACTTCACCACCGATTTGTTTTATATATAAAATCCCTTCTATAAATTAAGAAACACAATCGGACGGACAATCGGATGGAAACTGTATGTGCATGGATATAGCTTCTTATAACGTAATGTACTAAGTATGTTTGTATTAAAGCGTTGTATTGGAACAAAAGACAATATTATGCAATACAAATGATTCTTGGTTGAATAAAGAATCAGCTTCAAAGGACAAGAGTTCTATAAAGATTTCTACAGTACCTCTGAGCATTCCAATGAAACTATGATGCTCTTGTGAAACGATCCTTTGGGATTAACGCGAATAACGTCTTCAAGCTGAAATACCGGCAAATACTTAGGATTGATAAAGCATGCATTTGGTTGCATTTGCGAACTTGTAATCACTTCGTAATTTTTATTTCAAAAAGTTTTCAATAACTCTTATTCAAAGACTCAAAAAATTAAAATCAACAATAACTCTTATTTATTGAGGGATAGAATATAAATCAAAAATAACTCTTATTTGATGAGCGATATAATAAAAATCAAAAATAAGTATTATTTGGGACTTTTATAATAAAAATCACAAAATAAAAGTTTATTGCGAAATTCTACAGAGGGAGTAAAAACCAATGTAATGGTGTACTTAAAATAATTTTAGCACATTTCCTTCACTTTGATTTTTTTAGTTGTAAAATCGATCAATAACAGTTATTTTCGGTCCCTGCTTTAAGACACTTCTATCAAAATTTAAGTTTTCTGCACTAAATTAAGCTTTCCCAGCGCGAGCTAGGAATTGATATTACACACAAAGTTTATTGGTGACATTTTCTAACAATTCATCGTAGAATTGGTTACAATTTTTGCGAATAAAAAAACTGGCCCACCTTACTGTTTATATCTCTAGGCGAACTGCAATATACTGTGGAATTTTGACAGTTAGTTATTAACCACACCCCACTTCCACTCTTACTGTAATTTATACTGCAACAACAACATATGTAACAAATCTCATCTTCATACCTCTTATAGTTCATGAGATATAGCCCTTTTTATTTTCATGTTGTATGGGCGGTGCCACGCCCCTTTATCCAATCACAACCAAATATAGCCAGAGACTATCTACAGGTCATCAGTACCACTTGGTAAAATTTTTGTATCAATCTGTCTATGGCGAAAGCCTGCAGAGCGGTTTTGAAAAGGGGGCGTGGCACCCCCCCACTTCCACGCTGGCTGTAATTAATACTGCTCCAACAACATATATATTAAATCTCATCTTCATACCTCTGATAGTTCATGAGATATAGCCCTTTTGATTTTCAAGTTGTATCAGCTGTGCCACGCCCCTTTGTCCAATTGGACCGAATTGTAAATATAAACCAACCTGGGCGCCACCCAAACGCATACAAAAAAATTTATGCAAATCGGTCTACACGCTCTTGAGTTATAAAGTCACAACACACTTGCAACAATTTTTTATATATATACAGATAAATGTAAAGGTAATCACATTTATCTGTAAACTTGTATTACATCTTGCACGGAAAAAAAACCATCCATCTTTCTCTCAGGAATTTTTTCAACCGTTATCTTCGCCTCTTCTAACAACACAACTCTTCAACGATTACAGACTCCTTGCTTCATCACAGATGTTTTGGCAACGAAAGAAACCCAAAAATCGCTCGATATTTTGAAAATAATTTTTCGTCTGCGGCTCTTTTCTTTAAAAAACTAAAAACATGAAAAATTAAAATTTTCTTCCTTCTAAAAAATTTTACCATAGAGCAATTCCATATGAAAGCGATCACCTTTTGGACGACCCCTCTCCGATTTTAAAATAAATAGTCTCAATCGATTGCCCAGCAAAAAATAATGTACCTACATATTTTTTTTTTTTTTTATTGTGACTGGTTTAGTGGTGGTATACACCACTGTCATGTGACAAAATTGAAGAATTCTTCATAAGGGACCTCATTGAAAGTTGTTTAAAAAAAAACTACTAAAGCGATCGCAACGAGTGATAGCTCGTTGGAAAGGTATTGAATCAGGCTTTAATTGAAAAATAAAATTTTCCTAATTTTTCTCATAAATTTACCTTTTTTCCCATGAAAATTAAATTTTCCCATGAAAATTAAATTTTCCGATTTTCCACAGAAGCTCCTAAATTTTCCGGCTAATTTTATTTTTTTTGGATTCCTCATAATTTTTGCTTTAAGAATCAGCAATAAAAAAATGAGCCCCGACTCCTTGTTTGGACAGGAGAAGAGCATTTAAGAGACCACCTTGTTCTCATTGTTTTTATATTTTTTATAATTGAATTATTTTTAATTATTTAACATTATTTTATTTTATTATTAAAAATACATTTTAAAAATTATTTTACAGTTAAAAATACATTTATGAAGAAAAAATCAATTTTTTTTTAAGAGCCCCAAGTTGAGTGTGTAGTGAATATGGTCTGCCTGCCTTCACAAGATCGCACAGTGGTTCCTTTTTGGTTTTTTTTGGAATTAATTCTGTAACTTTTGAACGGATAATGGGATCTTGATGAAATTTAAAATAGTTAAAGCTGAGGTGTTTTCAAGATGATTTGGAAATATTCGGCTCCCTAGGGAGTGTGGTGGCCACTGCGTGTTCCTCCAAAGTTGGTCACCTCGGGTGTTTCAAAATTTCAAATGCTTGAGGAATGTCCATTTATGTACCGATTTTTTTGCATTTGGATAGTGCGTCGAAAAACCTTCAAAAAACATGCTTACATGTACATGTTATCTCATTTAGGTCAAGAGATATTTGAGAAAATAAAAAAAATTGTGTAATTTTTGGACGAGTTTAATTTAGTATTTTTAAGGGTGTGAGCTCAGTTGTTACTTGATTTTAAAGATATTTATATCGTTAGTTAGCTTATAAAATTCTGAATGAAATTGCTGAAAAAATATGTCAAATATTTTGTTCCAATCAAAAGTTATAAGCATCGCAAGTAAAAGTTTCCAAAAAAAGGCCTATTTTTACTGTTTTTTTGCAACAAGGCGACTATATTATTTCGTTTGTAAAAAAAAAATTTCTTCCGGGAGGTGGCAATTTCTTTATTATTCCTCATGGAAATGTTGATGCAGATGCATTTAATGCTAAATTTGAATCAGTTCAGCAAAAAGATTCCCCGGCAAGGGAAGTCAAAAATACCCCATTTTTGAAAAAAAAAAATTTTTGTTTTTGAAAATTCTCAAATCGCAAAGCGCCAACGAGAAAGCTCATTATATATTTTTTTGACCACATATGTGGACTAGTTAACCGTAACGTATTTCAATATCCCTGCCATAAACAAAGACAGTGTGGCCATTTTAGTAAAAAATTCGGAATTTTGGAACATATTTTCCCCGTATTGGGAATTTGGGTAGTTTGATGTAAGATATGGCAACATATTGTTATTCGTTTTTTTAAGGACAATTTTATGTACATTATTCCAAAATTTCGTTAAGATATTTCAGTCAGTTTGGATTTTACGCTATTTTTCATATAAGATATTATTTCTCCAAAAAATACGTTTTGACCAAATTTTATATTTGACTCAGAATTATGTCCAAAATAAAATGTGCTTTTAATTAATTTTTGTAAATTATTAAACCTTATGTAATTCCATTTCTATTGATATGCAATACTTGTATGTCAAAAGTTTAATTATACTTTATAATTATAATCAAACTTCACTACATCCGTAATAAAAGTATATATCGTGAAACACACATATATATGGGTGCTATATCTAAATCTGAACCGATATGCTTAGTTTTGTTACCACATCATAATAGTGTAAAAAAACTAAGATGTGCAAAGTTTTGTTAACACCAGAACAAAAATGTGGTTTTTGGCTACAATAATGTATAAAAGGTTATGCTAATTTGTATGGGAGGTACCAGAATGGGGCGGGGCAAGCGGACCCATTATTTCAGTATATACTACACGCTGTCAAATAATAATACCATCCAAATTTTAGCTTCGTAGAGCCCTCCATCAGGAAGTTAGTGACAATATAGTGGTTTTAGTGAAATAGGTAATTTTGTATGGGAGGTACTTGAGGGGGCGTGGCTATTTCGCCCATTTTCCAACCAACATCGCGACTAGTGAATTTTATGCCACTGGTAAATTTCTATTGAAATTCATTAAGAACTACTTCATTTATAGTCGTAACCATTTACCCAGCCGGCCAGACGGACATAGCTTTATTGGGTTAAGAAGCCCCGAAACTTATTTTTTCTGAAGGAATCTAGGGTCTCAGTTATATGCACTGATGGGCTTAACTTCTTCCCGTATAAAATTATATATTTCCTCTTCGATGTTACTGAGATTATACAAATTTTGTTCAAAATTTGTTAAAAATGGTTATAATAACAATAACATATGAGGTGGTCTCTTAAATGCTCTTCTCCTGTCCAAACAAGGAGTCGGGGCCCATTTTTTTATTGCTGATTCTTAAAGCAAAAATTATGAGGAATCCAAAAAAAATAAAATTAGCCGGAAAATTTAGGAGCTTCTGTGGAAAATCGGAAAATTTAATTTTCATGGGAAAATTTAATTTTCATGGGAAAAAAGGTAAATTTATGAGAAAAATTAGGAAAATTTTATTTTTCAATTAAAGCCTGATTCAATACCTTTCCAACGAGCTATCACTCGTTGCGATCGCTTTAGTAGTTTTTTTTAAAACAACTTTCAATGAGGTCCCTTATGAAGAATTCTTCAATTTTGTCACATGACAGTGGTGTACACCACCACTAAACCAGTCACAATAAAAAAAAAAAAAATATGTAGGTACATTATTTTTTGCTGGGCAATCGATTGAGACTATTTATTTTAAAATCGGAGAGGGGTCGTCCAAAAATTTGCCAATTTTGATCGTTTTCATATGGAATTGCTCCATATGCAAAAAAAAAAAAGCGTGATTTTTATAAAATAATTTTTCGTCTGTGGCCCTTTTCTTTAAAAACTAAATACATGAAAAATTTAAATTTTCTTTAGAAAGCTAAAAACATGACAAATTATTTTAAAAAAATCGCGCGACTGCGGCGCTTTTCACGGAACAGACAATTTACCATATGCAGTTAAAAATTCGTGATTTTTATAAAATAATTTTTCGCCTGTGGCCCTTTTCTTTAAAAACTAAAAACTTGAAAAATTAAAATTTTCTTTGAAAAACCAAAAACTTGAAAAATTATTTTAAAAAAATCGCGCGAATTTTATTTAAATCATTTTTGGCCTGCGGCGCTTTTCGCGGAACAGATAATTTACCATATGCAATAAAAAAACCCGTGATTTTTATAAAATAATTTTTCGTCTGTGGCTCTTTTCTTTAAAAACTAAAAACATGAAAAATTAAAATTTTCTTTAAAAAACTAAAAACTTAAAAAATTATCTTAAAAAAATCTATTTCACGAACAGACTATTTACAATTCTGCGCAAATCTTTTCCGCTAATTTTCATATAAATATAGGCAAGGTAAAAATTGCACTTAAAAATTTAAATCTTTTTTATAAATTCGCGCATTTTTTTTTTAAGTTTTGTGTTGCCTACTGTGTTTACTACTCAGTAAATATTAAGTTATGCAACTAACAATTTAAAACCCATACAAAACATCAAAAATATAAAATGACCTTTTAGTAACTAAAATTTATTACATGTTCTAAAGAATTTTTCGCCTACGGTGCTTCCACCTGACTTAACAATTTACATTACGCTGTATATTCGTATATATTCTTACCTTCTGGCCATACAAATGAATATAAAAATAGAAAAAAAAATAAGAACGTAAAATTGTACGTGAGGGCCAAAATATGTTTTGTATGCGAAGACATTACGGCCAGTATAGTTTTGCTAATATGCAATGATTTGAAATTGAAGAAACTACTAATAATTGGAATTATATATTTTGTTTGGTGATTTTTCATATGAAAAAATACTCTTTTTTTTGGGGGGGCAATGTTCATAATTGGTTTAGGTAAATTGTTATTTTTTATTTTGGCCAACTTTTTATTTTCATTTCTAATTTTGGGTAATTTTTGTTTGGGTTATATTTTCCACCGCCGTTTTGGTGCCTATTTGCGAGTTGTGATTTTATATACGAACTGCAATATTATTTTGAAAATTAGATCCCAAACACAAATATGAAAATATACCCCCAATTTATACAGAAAACAACAACACTATATTTTGGGGCATTTTTTGGGGTGTATTTGCAGGCTCCACGAAAAGCCCCCAATGAAATAACGCCAAGGAAATAACCCCCAATGAAATAACCCCCAAAAAATTGGAAATAACACCCAAAAAAAGTGAATGAAATAACATCGAAAAATAAATGAAATAAACCCCAAAGCGAAAACGAAACAACCCCCAATATTTGGGAGTTATTTTATATGAAATAACACCCAATGATGAAAATGAAATAACCCCCAATGAAATAAACCCCATCAGCAACAAAAATGAAATTATGCCCAAAATTCATAAAAGAGTCAGTTTCACCAAGGATTTCATGAAGTCAATATGGTCCAACAGCAAAGTCGCAAAATTATTGAAATGAATCGTGTGGATCGTAGATCGTTGTAGCCCTGATCTATTTTTCCAGTTCGGAAGACAATTTGCCTTTTACGTTTGTCTTTACACAACCACCTCCAATGTTCACAAGCAAATCAAACTCTCTGCTGTTATTGATTTCTACCTTCTGAAGAACTCTTACAAATTTAAAAAATTTCCATTCTTAGATATCATTCTCAAAATGAAAAAAATGATCGGTGCATTTTGTTGATTTTCTATCCGTCAATATTCAAAAAGATATTATAGTATATTCACAGGCTCAAAGTTTTCTTGTAAAAGGCCTATTTTTATATAATTATAACCCCTAAAAACCAACAGCTTTAAAAATGAAATAACCCCCGAATAAAAAATGAAATAACACCCAAATTATTCACGGTATGAAACAAGCCCCGAATTTAAAAAATTGGTTGGGTGTTATTTCATAATTTGAAAACCCCAAATGAGAAATGAAATAATTCCCAAAGAAAAATGGAAAACGGCCCAAAAAAATTGGGAGTTATTTCATATGAAATAACACCCAAAAATGTATGAAAAAAATTTGGGGAATATTTCATTTCTTGTTTGGGCATTATTTCATTGGGGGGCTTTTCGTGGAGCCGTATTTGCATACTTTCAAATAACAACTACGAAATTAGGCCCCAATATATAAATTTTGGGGCCTATTTTCATTTTATGTTTGGGGTATAATTTCCTGGGGTCTTTTTTCATAATGTAATTAGACCCCAAATTTGGGGCCTAATTTCTTTTTCACTTTGGGGTGTATTTTCGTGGGGCCTTATGTCATAGCGACATATAAGAGAGTAAATTCCCTTGTTTTGTTCTAGTTATTTTTCCGGCGAGTAAATCTAATTAGCGAGTGAATGATAACAGTGATTGTGTTGCCATACAATTAAAAACCATTTACAAGTACATATGCGTTTTGAATGCCGGTGGAACAGAAAGAATATTTTTAAATTAATTCAAATCAAACGTATTTTTTCATATAATCAATTAGACACAAAAAAAAACAGCAACTTCGTTTTGCTAGTATTTAAAACCTACTCGTTTGAAAAATAAGGTTGGGGGAAATTTGACTTAAGGGGAAACGAATTGTTTCCTCTTGTTACTTATTTATACTTTTTGCTAATACAGCGGTTATGTCATTAAATCAAAGTACATGTCAATTACAATGTTACTTTGTTTGTCCCTGTTTGCCACTTTTTACCGCCTAAGGGAGGGTACAAATTTTCAGAAAAAACGTCACAGAAGGAACCTACATGCCAAATTTCAAGGCTTTAGCTGTTTTGGGAAAAAGCTGCAATGCTAAATTTGTTTGGAACAATTAGGAAACGTGTTGGGAAATGTTTATATAATCGTGTTTCAATTAGGAGTCTTATAGAAAGTCTTTCGCATTTCGTCCATAAACTGTGCATGAAGTTAATCTTTTAGTTTCATACAAATCCTCGTTACTTTACGGTTTATTCGAAAGGAGTTATTTTGGGATATGCATATGTAGCACTTATATACCGCATCGTCTCTTAACTTTTTGTTTGGCAATATTTAATTTTATATATGCTGAATTTCATATCAAAACCGATATTCATTGAACCCAACCAGATTTTAATAAAATTTTGCATACAGCTACATTTTACCTACAGAAACACAACCCCATTTTTAGAAATTACATTTTTAAAAATATGTGGGTGTGGCAAGGTATCGAACAATTTGAAAAAATACGGTAATAGGTACTTTTAAGCTGCGATTCCAATGGAATGACTCAACCGATTTGAAAGACCTTGGTGCCATTAGAAAGGTATATTAGTCAGCTTTCGAAAACATTCACTGTAAAAATTTTATATTACACTAAAAGATTTTCTTTGCCCAAAATAAAATTTTAAACTTGGAAAACATTTCGAAGATAAATTTTTAGATAGGTCTATTTAATATATATGTATAAAATATCTAAAAACTAAAGTGGGGTTTTTATCATTTTAAAAATTTAAAAAAATTTTTAAAAATTTTAAGTAAATAAGTCTCGCCAGCTTATTCACATGTTCTACAAATTCTTTGACAAAAAACATTAATAAAGTTTCAGTAAAACATTAAATTTTCTATTATATTGATATTGTGACTCGTGCTATAGCTTTACTAAATACAGAATTTGGGCACGATCGCGTTGGGTCTATTAATAATATTAATCGATTTCTAAAGTGGGCAGTACCAGATGGGTATGAGAGTTACCAGATGGGATGTGACTAGACTTCCAGTTTTTTCTCCAAAACTATATCCTGCTATAGCTTTACTAAATAATGAATTTGTGTTCGATTCCGTTGGTTTTATTGATGTTATTGCTCCATCTCTAAAGTGGGCGAAAAGATATATTTGAACAAGGGGTACCAGAAGGGGCGTGACTAGACTTCGAATTTTTCTTTCTAAAACTTTTTCCTGTTAAAGCGTTAGTAAATACAGAATTTGAGTACGATCCCGTTGGGTGTATTGATATTATTATTCGATTTCTAAAGTGGGCTGTACCAGAATCGGCGGAGCCATGTAGTCCATTTGCAATACCGTAAGTAGTTTTGGGGAATATTTACTCGTACAAAATTTTAAAATATTTGGTTGCGTCTTTCGTAAGTTATCGTGCGCACCAGCCAGACAGACGGACATGGCTCAAATGATTTAAAAAGTCATGAATCGAATTTGGTTCAGAGCAACCTAGGGTCTAAAGTGACTCCTTCGCACGGCGAAAGACCTTTATCATTGGGCTTCACAAACTTTTAAGACCTCCATAAAAGGTGCTTATGCAGACACTGGCGACTACAACAAAACAAAAGATGAGCTATTTTCAAGGTATAAAAATGCTAATACTATTACAGGAACTCAAAGCTGCCATTCTTTTATACCTTTAGATGAAACTTCACTAAATGTTAGCAAATATTCCGAAAGTCAACAGTATTTCTTGCGCAAAATTTATTAAGGTTAAGCCCATATTTTTGGTGGTGTCTACAAAATTTATAATACGATTCTTGTTCTAATGTATTAGAATTACCAAAACATCTGTATAACTTCCAAGGTTTAGCTACTTTATTCTTTTTTGTCACACAAAGATTTTAAAATATAAGGTAGTCAACAAGAGATGCATTTACCTAAAAAATTTTAAAAAAAAACCCCATTTCAGTTTTTAGATATGTTATATTTATTAAATAGACCTATCTAAAAATATTTTTGGAAAAAAGACTTGATCTTTGAAGTGTTCTCGAAGTTCAAACTTTTATTTTTAGCAAAAAAAAAATTTCAGTGTAATATACAATTTTTACAGTGTATGACTTATATGGGTCGATATCACGAAATGACTACATTCTGTGGCCCGACGCATTTAGTATTAAAAATATTGAAAAATTTATATTCTAGAACAGGAATAAATAAAACAAAATGTCCTCTAACGAGGGACGGAAATCAAAATAAAATATTCTACATATTTTTATGAAAAAATTTGGTCGCACGGTGCAAATAGTCATTACCATTGCGTGTGTCTGATCGATTTGTGTTCAGAAATCACAGATTTTCATTAATATTTCAAAATTTCTATATATATAAAAATGGTGGCAAAAATGTATGTAATTCATCAATTGAGAACGACTGGACCGATTTTGCTGAAATTTTTGGAAAAATCCTCCGGAAAATCCGAAAATTGCTTTTTTGTAGGGATTTTTTGTTCAATTGTTACGAAAGAGTTTTCGAATGGAAAAATAAAAAAATGTTGTTGGAAAATTCCGGAAAAATTCGAAAATTTTAATGCTGTTTTTCGACGAAATTTTGCTTTTTGTCGTACGATTTGATAGTTTTGAACGATGTAACTTGCGAAAAATTACAGATAATTGTTCCGAAATGACTTTTTGAATGGAAAAATAGATAAATTCTCGGTGGAAAACTCGGAAAATTCCGAAAAAATCGAAAAATTTAAATTTTTCGGCAAAATTTTGCGTTTCCTCGCCTGATTTGAGGTAAATCGCAAAATGTAATTTTTGTCGGTTTTCGAATGAAAAAATAGAAAGGTTTAGTTGGAAAATTATGGAAAATGCCAAAAAAAAATTCTTATTTTTTTGACAAAATTTTGCTTCTTATCGTATGTTTTGGTATGAAGAATGCTTTCAAATGCCGTCATTCGGAGCCGAAGTTGTTGATCAACCCGGCAACAATCCGAGTTAAAAGGTAATAGCGTCTCATTACAAAGTGGAACAGTGAAATAAAAACGCACGAACGCAGTTATGCAGTTCAGATACAGTGGCGGATTTACCCATAGGCCCGGGTCTAGGGCGGCACGATTTTAAGGGCGCCAAAATTTAAATTAAAAATAGTAAAATAATTTTGTTATGTCATCCAAGCAAAGGGCAAATGAGAAGGAGAAACATTTGTTGCTCTGTTTACATAATGATTACTCGTCGCAGAAAAACCAGAAAACTTCATTCAGTTGAATCACGGGTAAATGAAAGAGCACCATTTTCTGAACAAGAACATTTTCGTACAAATATTACCCCATTTTGGACACTGAGTGTACAGTAGAGCGGTTCACATATCAAAATTTGTTAAAATTCCTCGGTGCGCGTCCATATTCTGAATGTTCTAGCCCTAACGAGATGAAAAATATATTAAGACCCCAAAAATGTTGATCCCTAGGAATTACGAAAATCGTTTAAAGGTCATTTTAGGGCTGAATAATGTGTTGTCCAAACCAAATGACACATGGATAATATTTCGATGGGAGATCATTAATAATAATGCAGGCAATTTTAAAATTTTTAATTTTTGCTCTTGATTTTGTTTTTAGTCGATCTGTGAGAATTATATTATATTGATATAGTTCGGTTTAAGATCTATACTATTGGTAATTGGTGATTATTACCAATAGGTTTTTGTTCAAGAGTTGTGAAATGTATTATGAGACAGCGGGTAAGGCGTATAACGTTATTTCGGCATTCACCACAATGCCTCGTCAGCGCCCTTTGCTGCGACTTCTCCACTATCATCACAAACCTTAAGGGAAGAAATTTACTCAATTTAAATGAGAAACTCTGCCCACCGGTGCGAAGATAGTATCCTCAAAGCACACAACAAGTCAACATAAAACATTCACACAAGCTCTTGTCTATGCATGTGGCCATCGGACACAATTACATAGAAGTTTTTGTTGTTGGCACAATTGCCAACCACGTACTGTGTACCTTCAGTGTTTTGTTGCTCTTGATTTTGTTTTTAGTCGATCTGTGAGAATTATATTATATTGATATAGTTCGGTTTAAGATCTATACTATTGGTAATTGGTGATTATTACCAATAGGTTTTTGTTCAAGAGTTGTGAAATGTATTATGAGACAGCGGGTAAGGCGTATAACGTTATTTCGGCATTCACCACAATGCCTCGTCAGCGCCCTTTGCTGCGACTTCTCCACTATCATCACAAACCTTAAGGGAAGAAATTTACTCAATTTAAATGAGAAACTCTGCCCACCGGTGCGAAGATAGTATCCTCAAAGCACACAACAAGTCAACATAAAACATTCACACAAGCTCTTGTCTATGCATGTGGCCATCGGACACAATTACATAGAAGTTTTTGTTGTTGGCACAATTGCCAACCACGTACTGTGTACCTTCAGTGTTTTGTTGCTCTTGATTTTGTTTTTAGTCGATCTGTGAGAATTATATTATATTGATATAGTTCGGTTTAAGATCTATACTATTGGTAATTGGTGATTATTACCAATAGGTTTTTGTTCAAGAGTTGTGAAATGTATTATGAGACAGCGGGTAAGGCGTATAACGTTATTTCGGCATTCACCACAATGCCTCGTCAGTAGAGTGTTCAAATACCTCCTTTTTTTAGAAACCCGGTTTCCGAGTTATTCGAAAAATTGATTTTTTAGAAAAATCGGATTTCGAATACAGCATTTTAAAGAAAACCGGTTTAACCGGTTTTTTGCGGTTTTTTCCAAAAAAGTTAAAAATGCTTATAAAAAATATAATTTGGTTTAAAAAAATGCATTTATTTTGTATGTTATATCAATCGGATTGGGTGATCGTGCCAAAATCCTACATTTAGTAAAACTATAGCAGGACAAAGTGTTGGAGAAAAAACTGGAAGTCTAGCTACGCCCCATGTGGTACCTCCCATACCCATCAGGTACCACCCACTTTAGAAATCGATTAATATTATTAATAGATCCAACGCGATCGTGACCAAATTCTGTTTTTAGTATTACTCAAACAGAATAAAAATTTGGATAACCAATTTGGAAGCCTAGCCACGTACCTGCTGGAACCTCCCATACAAATGCACCATTCCGCCCACTTCAGAGATGGAGTAGTAATATCAATACATCCAACGTGATCGTGTCCAAATTCTGTTTCTAGTAAAGCAGGATAAAGTTTTTAAGTCTAGCCACGCCCCATCTGAGACCTCCCATACAAATGTACTATTCCGCCCACTCTAGAGATGGAGTAGTAAAATCAATACACCCAACGTGATCGGGCCCAAATTCTGTATTTATTAAAGCTAAATCAGGATAAAGTTTTGAAGAAAAAAACCTTAAGTCTATCCACGCCTCTTCTGGTACTTCCCATACAAATGTACCACTTCGCCCACTTTAGAAATCGAGTAATGATATCAATATACAAAAAAAATATATGTTTTACTGAGGGTAAGGGTATATGTAAGTCGGCTTACCCCACTGAAACTTTCTTACTGGTTAAAATAGTATTTAAGAAATAATATACAATTTAAGTGTTTAATTTTGAGTCAATTCTTCTGTTTCGTTTTTATAAAGCTTGATACAGAAAACACGCGCTCACTTATTGTGGAAGTAGGATTTATTGGCAAAAGAGATTTTAGAAGGATGTTGAGCTTTTCTTTCCTTTTATTAAATCTATCGAAATAGTTGAAATCATCATATAGGCTTGTGTCATTGCAATTTGTTTTCACTGATGGATTTTGGATGTTATTTATTGTCATGTTTAAATCGTTGCAAAGACTACCATTAGGAGATTCCACCATCCCACAATCTGAACTGTTAATAGACTTTGCCGTTGTTGGGGAAATTGCAGGATAAAGTCTTTTAAAAAGCTCGTTAGCAAATTTCATCGTTTCCGCCTTTTTAGACTACTTTACACAGGATTAGCTTGTAGGATATTTTCCGGTCCTAATACATATAATTAGGGTATTCAATGTTTGTAAACAAGAATGCTTTTAGAAGCTTTGTAAAATTTTAAAATTCAATTTCAAACTAATTTAAAAAAAAACCGAGTACCCGAAGGAAAAAACTCGGTTAAACCGGTTATTCGAAAATGGCATTTTTGCAAAAACCGGCATACGGTTTTAAATAAAAAAACCGGTTTACGGTTTTTCGGTTTCGGTTTTGAACACCCTACTCGTCAGCGCCCTTTGCTGCGACTTCTCCACTATCATCACAAACCTTAAGGGAAGAAATTTACTCAATTTAAATGAGAAACTCTGCCCACCGGTGCGAAGATAGTATCCTCAAAGCACACAACAAGTCAACATAAAACATTCACACAAGCTCTTGTCTATGCATGTGGCCATCGGACACAATTACATAGAAGTTTTTGTTGTTGGCACAATTGCCAACCACGTACTGTGTACCTTCAGTGTTTTGTTGCTCTTGATTTTGTTTTTAGTCGATCTGTGAGAATTATATTATATTGATATAGTTCGGTTTAAGATCTATACTATTGGTAATTGGTGATTATTACCAATAGGTTTTTGTTCAAGAGTTGTGAAATGTATTATGAGACAGCGGGTAAGGCGTATAACGTTATTTCGGCATTCACCACAATGCCTCGTCAGCGCCCTTTGCTGCGACTTCTCCACTATCATCACAAACCTTAAGGGAAGAAATTTACTCAATTTAAATGAGAAACTCTGCCCACCGGTGCGAAGATAGTATCCTCAAAGCACACAACAAGTCAACATAAAACATTCACACAAGCTCTAATTTTTAAAAAAAAATTTTTTAAAAAAAATTTGTCCGTTATTTTTGGCGGAATTTTTAATCTGCAATTTAACTCTCAAACGAACATTATCGTTTTGCGACATAAAATTTTTTTTCTTATATTGTTCTAAGAAAAATTTAAGTTAGAATTTTTGTATTTTTGGGCGAAGATTGGCCTTCCTAACGGTATATACTGTTGTACATTCTTTGACCATTAAATAAAACAACAAAAAAATAAATTTAAGAAGTTTATTTTTTGAAACGTTTTTGAAATTTTTCCTGTTGTTATCTACAACCTGCAGTAAATATTGTTTTTGCTCTTCATTCGATGTTATTAAATTATTAAAATCAGTTATTAATGCCACACTTCTTTCTGGTGAATCCAAAGATTTCCTGGATTATTAGTAATGATCTCCCATCGAAATATTATTCATATGTCATTTGGTTTGGTTTCATAAGATTTTTTCCTTTAAACGATTTTCGGAATACCTAGAGATCAAAATTTTTGGGGTCTTGAAATATTTTTCATCTCGTTAGGGCTAGAACTTTCAAAAAATGGCGCACACCGAAGAAAATAACTAATATGTTAAACTTTGTTAAACTTCACCTTTTTTCATATTTTATATAAAAAGTCAAGCAAATAAACTCGCCAAAAAGTATCCCGATGATCTGGAAGAGACATTAGCAAATGATTGCATTCATCTACATTTTCAATTCAAAGATTCATTGGCAAGTACTGAAAACGTGCGCTCTGCACAACATATACCCGAAATATTACATTCACGTAATCTTTAAGGTGTTTACTCCAATGTCCATATATCTATACAAATTTTTTAGGATCCCTGCTACAGACTGTTCAGCAGAAATGGTCTTGCTTTATTGTCTATTGAAGGCCAATTAATGCAAGAAATAAACTATGAAAATTTAATTGACGTTTTTGCTTAAGCATTCATTTTAATTTTGAAAGGAAATTATAAAATTTGTTATACTTTTTTTAATTATAAAATTTGGTTTACAATTGTTTTTAAAACACGTTTATGTGTAAAAATTTATAAATTTTTGGTAAATATAAATATTACAAATAAAATCTAATGCATGCATGAAATAATTGAAATCAGTATGAGTTGGACAAAAGATTGGAATAATTATATGTTAAGATTGAACAAAAGCTAACAGTTAATTAGTGCGAAAAGTAAACGGAATGTTAAATGTACGAAGACTTTATTGGAAGCAATTAAGTGATTTTTTTAAGTTTTAAATAATTAATTTATTTTTAAATTATTGAGATATGCTAATGATATAGAAATTAGAATTGTTCAATATATTTCATTGGATTATTTTTTGTTCGATATTCTTTCTGCGATTTCGATTCTTCATTGATAAAGTTGAAAGTGGACGAGGACATTAGTGGCACACTTTTTTTATATCGCTCGTTTTGTGCAAGATCATCATAACTCAAAAAACGTGATTTTTGAGTTAATGATGTAGAATTGTTCATTTCATCATACTCCATGTTGTGTAAAAAATGCATGTTAATATCTATTATACACCGCATGAGAGCTATTTGAATTCCTCCATTTCGTACAAGTTGGGTGTAAATTAAATCTCGGAATCTATTTTTTTGAGTTATAACGGTCTTGCACAAAACGAGCGATATATACATTCATGTATGTATCGAAATTAATAAAAATTATTACACAATAATTTAAATATGTATTTAAATATTTTTTTAATAAACACTTCTATATAATCAAAAAGGGCGGCATATCAAATAGTGCCTAGGGCGGCAGCAGTCCTAAATCCGCCACTGTTCAGATAGTATTACTGGAGCTGAGTAAACCCCTAGCTCAGTGAAAAATATTTTTTTCACTTTTTTTAAAATAGGTCGCAATAACATTTTATTTCTTTTCGTTGCTTAAACAAAAAAAAAACGAAGACAACAAAAGAAGATTATGAAATAAAATATTCTAGGAATATCTTAAGCAAAGTGTAAACTGAGGTAAGGTTTTGCCCAACGTTCGAGTGTTTCCGAAAAAGATTGATTTTGTTTCAGTGTTATTATTAAAAATAATTCCTCCCATTTTGCTCGAAATTGCCTCGACACATTCAAATTCCAGGGCAAATACATCATCGAGCTGGCGCTTTGTTACCACCACCAAACGAAGATCATAAGTTCCTTCAGATCTATTTCGTTGGTTATTCGGCAATAGAACTAGATCAACGTTGTGCAATTTTTACTTCGATAAAACACGAAATGATCGAACAATTGCAAAATTTTCTGCATTGGATTCAATTATAGTGTTCAAATACTGGAATTTTTCAGAAAACTGGTTTCCGGTTTATTTGAAAAATACCTTTTTCCAACAATTCGGATACATGATTTAGTAGATTTAGGATATTTTAACTTAACATATAAGTGCAATCTATATGATGTACTCACAAACTCTAAAGGCGTTTTCTGTAAAATTTTCAGTTTACACATACCTTTGTTTTGAATTAATGTATCCATTTGATCATATGCATGTTAACCACCTTTTTACCATTCCATATGAATATCGACGGCGTGCTACTCATTTCGAGGTGAGATCCCAATATATTTTAAGATGAGATCCCAAGGTATTTTTCCCATGTTTATTGATGAATTTAGGTACTTTGAACCTGCCTTCTGCCCGTCTTCTCGTGCTGTACCGGTGATCGATTGGTTCCAAAAAGTTGTCATCCTGGAACTCGTTTATTACTGTTGTTTTGTATATGTTTTTAATATTTAGAATTTTGTGTTGTTTTGTAAACATTTTGAGCCTTTCTTCCGTATTATTGTTTTGATTTTGCTCATTATTGAGGTAATTTTGGTTTTGAACGAAGTTGTGATTTGAATGTGCGGCGTATGAATTTCTAGAGCGTAGTTTATTTTATTTTTCATTAAAATTTTTATTAGTCTGTTTTGTGTTTTTTGTACTATGTTAGTATGACAAGCGTTGCCAAATGTCGTTATGCCGTGACGTATATATGATTCTGCCAGCGAAAAGTAGGCTTGTTTCGTGACTGTTAATGGAGCGCAATTATTTAAGTGGTACAGAACATATGATGCTTTACGTAGCTTTTTATTTAGTGCTAGTATGTGGTCTTTCCAGCTAAAATTGTGGTCAACTATTACACCTAAGTATTTATAATTATTTACTTGTTCTATAACGGTATTACAAGTAGGCAAAAGTTGTACTATTCTTTGAACTTAATTGAGAAGTTTTCCGTAATTGTTTTAATATCTTCATTTTTAAAATTTTTTTTAATGACTTCATCAACATTGTCTGATTTTTTGCCTATTATATCGTTTATTAATGTCCACGTTCCTCGCATATTGTGCCTGTTTTTAATAAACTCATTTCTGCGGCATTCGTTTTTGGCGTATATGATTATCTCGTTTAATTTGTTATTGAATGTTTTATATTCATTTTCTTTGTTTTTATTATTTCTACTTTTCCTATATCGTTGGTAGAGTTTATTTCTCACTTCGCAATATTTTACTATTTGATCGTTTAACCAAGGATAATCGTTTCTTTTTTTAGTTTTTCTGTGGGTTTGTTTTGAGTTTTGGTATATTTCTGAGAATTTTTCATATATGCTTAAAAATTTATCAATACAACTTTGATTTTGGCTATTAATGTAGTTCCAATTGGTTTTTTTAATTAAGTTGTTAACTTTGTATGAGTTTATTCCATAGCAAAGTGGGTTTTCCGTACCCTGATTTACAGCATTGCCATTCGCGGTTGTTTCGTTTTGGGTGCCAGCATTGCCATTCACGCTTGTTTTTTCATATGTTCCTTCACCTCTTACGCACCCAAACAGCGAATAGTGGTCAGAGATGTTTGTCAACACAACAGCTGCATGTGCACATGATAGAGAATTGTTTGTTCGCACAAACATATGGTCAATGCAGGTGCCTTTGTTTTTGTTGACTTCTTCTCTTGTTGTCTCGTTTACCATGCATTGTAATCCGTTTGAAGACATCATGTCAATGTATGTTCTTGTTGTTTTTGTTTTTTCTTTTGCAATGTTGACGTTCATATCACCAATAACTATCATCGCTCTTTTTTTATGTATTTCACTTATGTTTTGTTCCAATTCGTTTATAAATAGTTTGATGTTTGACCGCGGTGGACGATATATGGGGAAAAGTGTCAATGTTTTTGTACCGATAGTTAGATCGACGCGAAGAGATTCGTAGTGTTGAGTGTTTATGTTAATAGTGGAAAAGTTTATATTATCACGGAGGTAGACAGCAATGCCTCCACCATTTCCGTCTCTGTTTAGGAAAATACTGTTGAAATTGTTTATCGAATAAAAACAGTTTTCCTCATCAGATATATTCGTTTCCACTAGTATTATTATTTCAATTCTGCTTATAATTTTATGTAAATGCACCAGAAATGTTGTAAAATTTTTCCGCAAAGAACGAATATTCATGTAATGATAGCGGGTAATTAAGAAGATTATCATTTATTTCATCAAATGTATTGATTAAATTTGTATTATTAATCATTTTGTTAATTGTAAAATTGTTATACACTCAAAGAGGATGATAAAATGAAAAAAAAGTATTTTATATTATTTATTTTGTGTAATTTTTAGAACTTTGGGAGTTGAAACGTTATTTTTGCGAGTCTATTTCTCTATATTATAATTAAAATCTTTTCTGTGTTAGTTTTTTTCAATTAAGAGAATAGTTCAACATCAGTTTCATTATTAATGTTGACAAATGATGTTTTTTCTATTTTTCGCGCATATATTTCACCATTACGAACCCAAACAAATTTCCAATTGGCCTCTTTGGCCTTTGTTTTTGTTAACAAAGAAAATTGCAGAGCTGTGTTTTACAGGAGCACAATAAAGAACTAAGGCTCATTGTCGATGTGAAACACCGGTGGAGCTCCTTATCTGCAATGATTGAACAATTTCTAAGAATTAACCAATGTGTCAACCATGCGCTTTCAAAAAATAACAGCTCAGCGCTTCAGCCTTTAGCCCTCGCAATTAAAAGATTATCAAATGATTCAGCGACTCTAATCGACGCTGAAGGAGTATATGCGTTTCTACTGAAACAGCTTAAAAATATAGACTCGGTATATGCTCGGCAGTTGCGACACAAAATTATAGCATGATTTAAGAAAAGAAGAATACAAACATTGAATAGCTAATTATATATCTTAGCTTCGGAAAATATCCTACAAGCTCATCCTGTGTAAAGTATTCTAAAAAGACGGAAACGATAGAATATGCGAACGAACTTTTTAAAAGACTTTATCCTGCAATTTCCCCAACAACAGCAGAGTCTAGTAACAGTTCAGATTGTGAGATGGAGGAATCTCCTAATGGCAGTCTTTACAACTATTTAAACCGGACAATAAATAACATCCAAAATCCACCAGTGAAAACCAATTCCAATGACACAAGACTATATGATGATTTTAACTATTTCGATAGTTTTAATAAAAGGACAGAAAAGCTCAACATCCTTCTAAACGCGCTTTTGTCAATAAATCCAACTTTCACAATTAGTGAGTACGTGTTTTCTGTATCAAGCTTTTTAAACCAAATTTTTTTTTTATTTTTAACTTTTTGGGAAAAACCGAAAAAAATTATTAATGTAACGACAATTCCCGTTAGTTTTAAAGATAATTGACAGAAGTGAAAAATGTATTCTGTTGTTTGAGAGCTGTTGAAGAGTTTAGTGTTTTTTGCGCATGTTCCTAAAATTTCATCATTCCCGTGGTAAGCATATTTTTCCTTTATTTAAATTATAATTTCCAAATTTGTAGTATTTTACGGCCATATTCATAAAAAATTTCTAAAGTAGGTATGAAGCGTTCTCTAGCTAAAGTATTATTTAGCTCTAAAAAACCTTTAATAATAAATTGTATTCATAAACGTTTTTTATCAGTACTTTAGCTTTATGTGTTCCGGTGGCAACGCCGACTGTTATTGGTCGTTAATGATGTATAAAAAAAGCTTTATAATCGGATCCAAAAGCTTTATAATCGGATACCAAATATGTATTTGCACTTATAATAACTATGAACATCATTATTATATTACAACATTTTATTTTCATTTCCTCATGTTGAAGTTATAATCGGATACCGATTACATTGTTTCCTTGTTTTGATTGTTTATACATCACGAATATTATTTCATTATTTACAAATTATTTTTGAAGAATTTTGAAGAAATATTTTTCAAAATGGTATTCATGAATGAAAAGTGTCTATTTAGATACTTTTATATGTGCGCAATGATTAAGAAGAAAATTTCCTACACAATGAATACATGCAACAACTTTTTCCAATAGGAAAAATGCCTAAAAACTCAAAACTAAGGTCTCAAATTCATAAATATGCAATAAATTGTACAAACGTCAAGTTATTGCATGCTTAAAGTAGAGACAACCCTACTTTAACTTATTGAAGATGTGAATCGTTTATGAATATAGTTTTCTCAAAAATTGCTTTTAAATGGTTTATAAACCTCTTATAAGTTTTTATGAATAAGGCAGTTAATTGGTTCATTTTTTAAGCCTTCATTAGATTATATTATACATTTAAATCCAAGAATACTCACGTTTCCATCATTACCGTGCAGTCATTACCATGGGTATAATCTAAGTAATTTAAGTAATAACACTATGACACAAAATCAAACTTATTGAAAAACACCCGAACGTGACTATATAGGTTCGATAGTACAACCGGAGCTGAGTAAAACCCTAGCTCAGTTTGGCTAGATTGGCTACCAATTTTTTTTTTGGCCTTCTAAACTTTTTGAAATCCCTTGGACCCCTTGAAAAAAGGTGACATCAATTGTTGGCCAACAGTTTCTACAGTTTTTAATCTAGCTCTTTCTCTTCTTCAACAAAGTTTTAGCTAATAATCCGCTTAAGAAACTGATATAAAAAAATTTCCCAAAAAAATTAGACTTCCCTCGTTTATTTTCAAAAAACTTCGATAAAAATTCTAATTTTTTAACTATTTTTTATACAAGTCGTAGGGAATCCAGATTTTTTGCATACTCTATTCAGTGAAATTGTAGTTTAGGTAACACCGAATAACTTCTCTGAACAAACCTATGCAATCTGAACAAGTCTAGGGATATTAAATAGCTTTCAAAACACACAATCTACTTTAAACAAATCAGTTTTTTAGGAGTTTTGGGCCATTGTGCAATGTTTTTACTTGCTATCTTTACCAAAAACGTACTTATTGTATAACTGAATAACTTCTGTAAACAACCAATATGATCGGAATACTCCACCCCCTTAATTGTTCACAAAGAGCATTAGGGTGTTCCTTATATGGCATTTTTTCGAATTTCGTTAAAAATATGTATTAATCGCGATGTTGGTCATCTATCTTCACCTTACGTTTCTTTTTGCCAATATTAGGAATATATTGTGAGAAATTTTGTATCGATAGTTGGACATTAGTGTGTGCCGCAATGAGGTTAAAGAATGAATTTGTTCTCAAATCAGTTTATTGCCGCTGAGTATTTTTCTTTCGTATATAGACTAAGTAGTAACAACCCGTTCAATAGCTGAATTAAGACCTAAAATAATATGTGTTTGCTTTTACCATATCTCTTGTAGACGCCGAGATATTTGATATAGAAGTTGGGGTATTTTAAAAAAAATTATTAAAAATGTTGACATTTAATTTCGATGTAGATTATTATGGGCAATTATATATTTTAACTTTTAAAGGTTAATCAAGTTAAAATCTATATGTTTAAAAAGTATATGTGTATATTATCACTATCTCTATCAATTCTCGAGATATCAGGCGTTAAAAACGGAATTTTAGACTGTATGCATAGCAATGTCTAATACACTTTTGTTCCATCTGAATACCCATTGAATACTTACCAATAACGATTTTTATATGATAAAAATAAAAAATCCCCTTAAAAGACCATTGGATATTAATGGTTTTGGTGACATTTGTAAGCATACACAATGGATATACAGGTGAAACAAAAGTTATGTAGTCATTGGCTATGCTTTTAAAGCCCCTGATATCTAGATAATTGATAGAGATGGTGATAATATACACATATACTTTTTAAACATATAGATTTTAACTTGATTAACCTTTAAAAGTTGAAATATATAATTGCCCATAATAATCTACATCGAAATTAAATTTCAATATTTTTAATAATTTTTTTAAAAATACCCCAACTTCTATATCAAATATCTCGGCGTCTATAAGAGATATGGTAAAAGCAAACACAAATTATTTTAGGTCTTTATTTCAGCTATTGAACGGCTTATTACTACTTAGTCTATATACGAAAGAAAAATACTCAGCGGCAATAAACTGATTTGAGAACAAATTCATACTTTAACCTCATTGCGGCACACACTAATGTCCAACTATCGATACAAAATTTCTCACAATATATTCCTAATATTGGCAAAAAGAAACGTAAGGTGAAGATAGATGACCAACATCGCGATTAATACATATTTTTAACGAAATTCGAAAAAATGCCATATAAGGAACACCCTAATGCTCTTTGTGAACAATTAAGGGGGTGGAGTATTCCGATCATATTGGTTGTTTACAGAAGTTATTCAGTTATACAATAAGTACGTTTTTGGTAAAGATAGCTAGTAAAAACATTGCACAATGGCCCAAAACTCCTAAAAAACTGATTTGTTTACAGTAGATTGTGTGTTTTGAGAGCTATTTAATATCCCTAGGCTTGTTCAGATTGCATAGGTTTGTTCAGAGAAGTTATTCGGTGTTACCTAAACTACAATTTCACTGAATAGAGTATGCAAAAAATCTGGATTCCCTACGACTTGTATAAAAAATAGTGAAAAATTTAGAATTGTTATCGAAGTTTTTTGAAAATAAACGAGGGAAGTCTAATTTTTTGGGAAATTTTATTATATCAGTTTCTTAAGCGGATTATTAGCTAAAACTTTGTTGAAGAAGAGAAAGAGCTAGATTAAAAACTGTAGAAACTGTTGGCCAACAATTGATGTCACCTTTTTCCAAGGGGTCCAAGGGATTTCAAAAAGTTTAGAGGGCCAAAAAAAAAATTGGTAGCCAATCTAGCCAAACTGAGATAGGGTTTTACTCAGCTCCGGTTGTACTATCGAACCTATATAGTCTCGTTCGGGTGTTTTTTTCACTGTTGGACTGTGTAATCAGAGGGAAAAAAAACTTGCGCGTAAAATCCTTAACATCCTGAAATATACATAACCCATTGCTTATTAATACATAAAATGGTCTTATAAACAGTATCAACCGAAAAATAATTATTTAAACCCATTTTCGCACTTGGCCGTTTTCAACTCTCGATTGTAGTCATTTCGTGATATCGACCCATATACTTTTCTAATGGCACCAAAAATTTCATTAAAATCCGAGAGGGTCGCGTTCAAAATGTACCATTTTTTATAGGTTTTGATATGAAATTCATCATATATAAATTAATAGTGGACCCGCCAATGCTTCGCTATTGCATAATTGACTTATATTGCGAAATGAACTTAATATAATAACATAAATCAATTAGAATCGGCTCACAGTAATAAAATCTGTACATATGCTAATTTTAAACGTACTTTGGGAACGATTCCTTAAATCGATAATAATATGTTTGGATTTCTTTCTTAAAGGGATAATTTTAAGCGTTGATCTTATGTGCTTTGTAAACAATTCGTTAACTCAAGTAACTCCCAAACCAGGTCAAACAACCATTTATTGGGTCGAATGTTATACCTCACTATGACCATTAGAGTGGCCATAGTGGAAAAAGTTAAATTTTTCGCACTGAAAAATATGAGGTTGGGGATAAAAATAATTATGCCTATTTTTTTTTTTTTTTTTAATTCCGAGTACCTCCGGGTTGAGCCCAAACTTTTATTACCCATTTAGGCTGAAGTGCAGAATATGGGGCGGGAGCCCGATTAAAAACCAAAAATATGCCATTGTCTTCATCTTGGCCCCCAAACATCGGAATGGTAGGTCAAAGTTGGCGCTCAGGCCCATGGGGCCCGGGGGGTCAAAAAAGGGGCCCCTTTCGGTTCTATGATGACCCCCCAGGTGCGGGTACTCAAGTGAAAGATATTTTCGAGACGAATCCAACGATGTTATTTTTAGGTTCCTACGGGTCTCCTGGACCGAGTTAGAGCCATTTCCGGGAAATACCAAGAAAAAAAAATTATTTTTAACTAAATTTAAAAAATTTTAAAAAATTTTTGCGTGCGGCGCTAGTAAACCCAACATAGGCGTACCGTAATTTTGCCCAATGTCATTTTGCCCAAAAACAACCATGACATATCGCCCAAAACATGTCATTTCGACCAAAAACCTAACTACAACATGACATATCGTCCAAATGTTATGACAGAAGACCCAACTAATTTTTTTTGGGCGAAATGTCAGGCTCATGACGACGGCACGCCCTGCTGCATACGTCGCAGTCAGTCTTGTACTCTCTCTCTCGGTGGGGGGCACGCCCCCGCCGCATACGTCGTAGTCAGACTCGCTACTCTCTCTCTTTCTCTGGCATTATTAAAACACGAATGCAGTGGGGGGCACGCCCCCCTAAGGCGGGGGCAAGAGTAAAAGACTGACTGCGACGTATGCAGCAGCGCGTGCCGTCGTCATGAGTCTGACATTTCGCCCAAAAAAATTGAGTTGGGTCTTATGTCATAACATTTGGGCGATATGTCATGTTGTAGTTAGGTTTTTGGTCGAAATGACATGTTTTGGGCGATATGTCAGGGTTGTTTTTGGGACAAATGACATTGGGCGAAATGACGGTACGCCTATGTTGGGTTTAGTAGCGCCGCACGCAAAAATTTTTTTAAAATTTTTTAAATTTAGTTAAAAATAATTTTTTTTCTTGGTATATCCCGGAAATGGCTCTAACTCGGTCCAGGAGACCCGTAGGAACCTAAAAATAACATCGTTGGATTCGTCTCGAAAATATATTTCACTTGAGTACCCGCACCTGGGGGGTCATCATAGAACCGGAAGGGGCCCCTTTTTTGACCCCCGGGCCCCATGGGCCTGAGCGCCAACTTTGACCTACCATTCCGATGTTTGGGGACCAAGATGAAGACAATGGCATATTTTTGGTTTTTAATCGGGCTCCCGCCCCATATTCTGCACTTCAGCCTAAATGGTAATGTAATAAAAGTTTGGGCTCAACCCGGAGGTACTCGGAATTAAAAAAAAAAAAAAATAGGCATAATTATTTTTATCCCCAACCTCATATTTTTCAGTGCGAAAACTTTTGGATTTCACATTTTTAATTTTTTCTATATAACGCTATGGCCAGTCTAATGACCATCCGCCCTCTGATCGCACACCAAATTCCATGTCTCTAGGATAAAAATAATAAAATTGTCGTCTGCAATATTGTAATTGTAGTGCCGAATACTATATGTGTACCAAATTTTATTTTTCTAGGGATAAGATTCGATTTAAGCATGCCTTCTCCGCCCACTGATTGAATTTTTGTGATTGTTGCGCATACTATTATCTATTTATTGTGTTGCATCTCCCAAGGGCTAAAATACAAATAAAATTTCCCCCGCAAATTTGTAATTGTAGTACCAAGTACTAAATGTGTATCAAATGTTATCTTTTTAGGGCTAAATTCCAGTTATGCCACGCCCTCCACCCACTGTCAGAAAATGTCCCTATAGGGCTTAAATACAAATTGGCTACGTTAAATCCGCCCATTGATTTGAAAATACAAATTTTCTTAGCATACTCATATTGTATACATATATCATAAAATAAACTTAAATTTCGTATGCATATTTATATTTGTATTTTCGAGTACTATCTGGGTATTAAATTGAATGTATCAAGTTCTAAAAAAATTTTGCCACGCCCACTCCGCCAATTGGGCCAAAATTAAAATTTCGTCTGCAAATTCATATTCGTATTGTCGAGTACTATCTTGGTATCAAAATTTATCTCTTTAGCTCTAAAAAAAGAGTTTTGCCACGGCCACCCCGCCACATTGTATCTTTCTAGCTCTAAAAACGTTAGTTGTTGTTGCCACTGTTGGTTTGATACGCCGCTTACTCACTTCCACTTGCCGCACAACTGCTGATTCCACTCACCGCACAAATGTTGGTGCTGCC
Source organism: Muscina levida (assembly GCA_964034835.1). Taxonomy (NCBI): domain Eukaryota; kingdom Metazoa; phylum Arthropoda; class Insecta; order Diptera; family Muscidae; genus Muscina; species Muscina levida. The sequence goes on from OZ035882.1 coordinate 115,348,798, forward strand.
TAATGTTGCTGTGACACACCGCTCACTGATTTGGCTCCCAGGGAGAAATATGTTCTTTGGCCAGGGGACACTCAAGGCTGCCCCGGCTGTGTCACTTTATAGCTGTGGGTCTCCGACACAAACACTACTGGAACACATTAATATCTTTGGCTCAAAACTGCCCCAAAGGTATCCCAATACATGGCCTGGGATATTTTTTAGTTTTGTTTCAATTTATTATTTCTTTAGTTGTTACTCTTTTCTTTTGTAATTTCTTTAAGTTTCTTCTTTTTCCTTTTTTCCTTTTTTACTTCTTTACAGCGCGGCGGACAAACGATAATGGCGCAAGAGAGCCAATGTTGACATTATCGTTTGTCGATCGAGTAATCGGTAATCGCCGTTTGCATATGTGGGTCAGGGTTAAGTTCACTGTCGTCAGGGATGAGCAGACAGATATGAACGGCCCAAAGTTCAATGACCTACATATGCAAACATACCGCCGGCCTTGCGCAAATGGCGCAATATAAATAAAAACAATTCATAAATTTCATGATATATATAGCAAAAAAAAAAATAGCAGTAGTTGTCATCAAAAAACATAATATTAAAAAATATGGCAGGAATTCAGTTCAGGCAAATCTGCAGTCGCCCAGGAGTAAATTATAAAAAAACAGCGCCTCAATCCCGGTATATGGGAACATCGCCGAAAAAGCACCAACCGAAAATCGTCTTCTGCGAATATGGCTCGTTGACCCTCTGCACCGGTAACCCTTGATATATACGACTGGTCGCGTCTTTCCCCAGAACCATGTCGACTTCCGCACAAAGGGCACTTGACCTCGTCTTTGAATTCCATGGCTGCAAAGGGAAATTAAGAGAACTATTTAGAGACAATCAATTAAACATCGGCATGATTGTGAGACAAATTTTGGCGAAGGCAGGATTAACAATTTAATGATTTTTGGGGAGTAAAACCAGCTTATGGACCGGTCGTGTTATGGTTTCAGACTGAGTTTTAAGGTCGACTACTCTGACTTACCCATCCGAGCCGTGATAGACTTTAACCACCCGGCCTAATTGCCACTCCTGAGGAAACAGTGCTCCATATCGTTAACTTGCAAGTCGTTCTGAGCTACCTGCCACTAATTTCGCTTATGAAGCTCCTTGATGTATTCTGCTTTCCATCGTCTACAGAATTCCTCCTGAATAACCTTTAGGTGGCGCCATCGGTTTAAAAGCGCTATTTTTGAAGGAAGTTCTTCGGGCCCAGCAGGCGACAACAACGATGAGCCAATCAAAAAATGCCCAGGTGTTAAGGCAGACAAATCATCCCCGTTGTCTGACAGCGTAGTCAAGGGTCGCGAATTCAAACACGGTTCTATGTTAGCCAAGATGGTCGCAAATTCTTCGAAAGTGTGCCGAATTTGGCCAGACATTTTCTTCAAATGAGTTTTGCAACTTTTAACCCCTGCCTTCCAAAGTCCTCCCATGTGAGGGCAGGAATGAATGCCATTCAAGGTTTTGATGGCCATATCGCAAAACACTTTCATCTTTGAGCTCTGAGACAATTTTTATAAAATTCGATCGTATCTCCTTTGCGGCTCCAACAAAATTTCTACCATTGTCAGAATATATTTTGTGGGGGCAGCCTCGGCGTGCAATGAAACGCGCGAGCGAAGCCAAAAAGGCGGCGGTTAAAAGGTCACTGACGGGTTCCAAGTGAATGGCCTTATTGGCAAAACAAACGAAGGGATAAATATATCCCTTCGTAATACGACTACCGGCCGTTAAAAGTCTCAAAATCAAACGGGCCGGCGAAGTCCACCCCAGTGTTAGTAAAAGGTCGGCTGAACGTGGTTCGTTCCTCGGGAAGTGCGGCCATGAGTTGTCCCTGATGGATTTTTCGAGCTATCTCACATACCTTGCAATTACGTATGTGTGTTTTTACCAATATTTTTGCTCTTATAATCCAACATTCGAGCCTAACGGTAGCCAGAGTTAGTTGAAATCCGCCGTGTAGAGTCAATTTATGAACAAAAGTCACGTAAAGTAGCGCAAATCTGCTTTGGTATGCCAAGATGATTGGATTCCTCTCACTATACGATAAGGACGATGATGAGCCCAGCCGGCCATTGGCTCGAATGAGCTTATCCTTATCTAGAAATGGTGTCAAGGTAAGTAGCTTACTGCTGGATTTTAATTTCTCCTGCCGCAAGAGACATAAATATTCACCCGAAAAGTGTATTCTTTATGACAGAGACATAAGTCGATAACGAGTAAAGTTTAATTCAGAAGCCGACAGCCGAACACTTTGAAATATTGAGGTTTTCTTAAAATTTGGATGAGTCATGCGAAAGAAACGAAATATATATGCTATGACGTGTATCGCCCTCGACATTCTCGCTCTCAACATTCTAACGATGTTTCTGGTATTTGGTGACCAGCAGGCCAATTGCTAGAAGATTGTATAAGCCATGGAGGGCCAAACCACCACAAATGGTTTCCCTTTAACTCTAAAGGAGTCCGCCCCCGGGTTGCTAGATCCGCCGGATTGTCGTTTGAAGGCACGTGGTGTCGAATCTGACCATGCAAATAATTTATTTTTATGTATTTTTAATTGCAACCGAATTGAGTCAATAAGATTTGCCAACTGAAGCGCTCCGCAGAGTTCTAACCTTGGCAGCGAAATCTTCTTAATCGGTGCAACTTTCGTTTTCGAAACGAGTTAATTCGTGTACACCTTCCCTACAATTTCTACTCTTCGAAACACGGCCGCAGCATAAGCTTACTCAGAGGAGTCAGAAAATCCGTGTATTTTACCATCACATTCAGGCGAATAACGGACCCACCGGGGAATTTTTATCTCCTCTTTTCCAGAATACTCCTTAACAAAATTTTTCCACTTCATCAACGTAGCGGGCTTTAAATGGTCATCCCATCCAATGTTATCGAGTCAAAGATTCGCATAATAATTTTTGCGGTTATCACAACTGGAGACAGCCACCCCCATGGGTCAAAAAGTCTCGCTATGACCGACAAAACTTCTCTTTTAGAAAATGAGCTCTTATCATAAAGCTTTTCAGCAACAAATTAAAACATACCTGAGGACGCATTCCATCTGATCCCAAGCGTTTTCGTTGAACTCTTCTCGTCAAAGTCTGAAAAATCTTCATTTAACCGCCGATCGCGTGGTATATCTGCTAAAATTTTCCTGCAGTTCGATGTCTACTTTCTTAAATCAAAACCTGCAGAGGCCAATATTGCTATTAATTGATCTCTAGCTTTTATCCCTTCTGAGGCAGTATGAGAACCAACAAGTGCATCATCCACATACATATTTTCTTTTAAAATGTTTGAACCAATTGGAAACCGATGGTTTTCGTCCTCTGCCAATTGCAAAAGAGTTCTTAGAGCCAAATAAGGAGCACAATTGACACCAAATGTCACTGTCCTTAACTGAAAATCTTCGTCAGGTGAAGTTCTGAATACAATTCGTTGGTATGGGACATGCTCGGGGTTAACGAAAATCTGCCTATACCTTTGCGTTATTTGTTAAAAACGAACATATATAGGCGCCAATTTAAAATAATTGATATTATATCCCTTTGAAGAACTGGGCCAACATATAGTATGTCGTTTGGACTTCTTCCATTTGCCGATGGACAAGAGGCATTAAATACTACCCGCAACTTAGTTGTAGTACTTTCTGGCTTAAAAACGCCATGATGAGGCAAATAAAAACACTTTTCTGCGCAATTTATTGTTTGTTTAATCTTTTCCATATGACCAAGGGACAAATATTCGTTGATTACTTCATCATACAACGTTTTCAATTCAGGCTTTCGTGCCAGTGACTTCTCATTTCTAAGAAATTGACTCATATATCAGCTTGAACCAATAGAGGAACTCTACGGATCATTTGTTTTAAATGGCAAATTGACGATATATCTTCCATCAGATGTTTTTTTCGTCGTGGTTTGATAAATGTTTTCACAAATTTCGTCATCTTCTGAGACAACCGGTTTTCTAGAAACCTCTTCAACCTCCCAAAATTACGCTAGTTGACAATCCATTGAGACTTTTGTACAATGAGAAGTTCGCACAATATGTCTCGGAGTAATATTGCTTGCTGATCCTGTCACTATCCATCCAAGGACGGTTTCTTGGGCGACCAATGAGTCAAAAATTCCATGAATCCTATTGAGTAAGATAAATGGATAGAAGTTTCCTCCTACTAACATGTCTATACGACCACTGCTATAAAATGTTGGATCTGCATATTCCAACTTCGGTAGTCGTTCGATAGAGGCACTTTTAATGGGGTGAGTTGGAATATTTTCTGTTACGTTGGGAACCACGATAGGCTTTGTGGACAATTTAAACAATTTTTGTATCTTCGTAGATATAAATGTATCATCCGAACAGGGGTCAGTTAGAGCTCTTACTCTGTACTTTTGGCCATCTTTTATAATATTTACCCAGGCAGTAGCTAACAAAGTCTTATTTAAGACTGATATATGGTACGCTCGAACATTCTCAGATGTCGAAGGAGATTCAGCGGACTGTAGGTTCTGATTTTGAGAAGTCTGGGCCGTACCTACCGTTGCCCCTGTGCGCTTGCTCGTTTGGTGAGCCAGTGTGTCCATATGGAGTAAGGTGTGATGCTTAGCCGAGCATCTTGTACATGCCCTACTGGAACATTCTGCTGACATATGTCCAAGAGCTAGACAGTTTATGCACCGCTTTTCCCGTTTTACTACTAACAATCTATTTTTAAAGTCCATGTTCAAAAATTTGGGACAAGATTTTAATCCATGGACCCCCTTGCATAAATTGCATTTAGTTTCATTCACCTTAGAGTGATGGACTTTATTTAAAGTCCATGTTCAAAAATTTGGGACAAGATTTTAATCCATGGACCCCCTTGCATAAATTGCATTTAGTTTCATTCACCTTAGTGTGATGGACTTTAAATTGTATCGATTTATCGAAATTATTGTTCTTGGGCCGATAGGTCTGAGACGAATTAGTCCCATTGGAGCCCATCATGTCCGAGACACTTTCCAACGCTTGGAACCTTTCGGTAAGAAATGTATTTAAATCCTCCCAACGAGGCATTTCTGCCTTCTTGGACAATGATTGCTCCCAAAGAGACAAAGTAAGCCTAGGCAGTTTTGAGGAACACTGGTATACGAAGATTGGGTGCCATGGACCAATATCTATTTTGTATGACTCCAAAACCGATATGCAATTTGTAATTTCTCGTTGGAGCCTTTTGAGACCGCTGGCAGATTCCTGAGAGCAAGGAGCTAAATTAAACAAAAGTCGTAGCTGATTACACAAGGGAACAAAATTCAACTTTTTGAGTGTTGTTTGGAATTCTATAGCTGTTTTTTACTAATTTGAAGTCGCTGATTTTAAATATAATCTCAATTTTCCTCCATCAGCTCGCATTTTTAAGTTACAGGTACTAATCGTATTTTCGCCTATTTTCCAAAAAATTAGAGTTCAAAAAATCATAATTTTTTTTTCAGAAGCCGGATTTTAAAATTTTGTTTTTTTTTTAAAGATATCGTTGTTACCTTTGAAAAAAATCCAATTTTTTAATATCACAAAAAAAAAAAATGACTGAGTAAAGGCTCTTTCATTCAAAAAAAAAAAAACATTTTAATTTTCTTCACGCTGAAAGTTAATCGGTTGGGGGCAAATTGTTCTTTTTATTAGCTTTATTGAATATCATATAAAAGTAGCTTTCTAAAACATGTATGTACATAATAATCGATTGAAAATTGAATGAGTTATGCTAAGTTGGGTGATAACAGATTTTTCGAATTTTTTAGTTTCTACCCAAAAAAAAATAAAATTTTGTATTTTTAAAAATCATGACAAATTTGCAAATTTATTTAAAGTTTAATTTATAGTTTTGCCTCCTATTACAATATTAATTAACTGACCAAATTTAATTAATCGGCAGGTTTCAATTTGGAAGTTAAGGGAGAAATATAAATTTTCTAAAAATAGGTCATTTTGTATGGGAGGTACCAGAAGGGGTGATCCGATATAGTGCAAATTCATTCCTGATTCATATTTTCATAACCGTAAAACTTACGCATAGTTTGACTGAATTCAGTGTACTTACAAAAAAGATATGTATGTGAGACTATTGGGGTGAGTTCGGTCATTTGTATGGGAGGTACCAGAGGAGTATGGCAACGGTTTCGGGTTTTTTAGGGTTTGTCTACTTTTGTAAGATAAATAAACTGACCAAATTTAAATATCCTCCGGTAGTCTGTTTGGCAGCTATCGAAGATATATTAATTATCCAAAAATAGGTAATTTTATATGGGAGGTACCAGAAGGGGTGGGGCTATTCCGCCAATTTACAAACCCGTAAGTTCGTTTCGAAAGATATTAATACTGATAAATTTTCATAACGACCCGTTAAGGTTTGCTCGAGTTACACTTTCACAAACATATTAATAAATGTTATTTCTGTATGGAAATCGCGATTTTTGTAAATTTTGTTATCTCAGTAAATTGTTGACAAAATCAAAAGTTGTGCACAGATTTCAATGAAATAAAGCTCATTTGATTTAAACTATATTAAACTAAATGTTTTAAGACCAACACTGTGATTTTTGTTGCATAATTTTTTTTTTATGAATTTTTACAAAACAAATTTTTTTTTGTAAAATTTTTGTTTTTTTTTTAAAAACTACAACGATATCTCTGAAACTACTAGGCCAAATTAAAAACAATGTAGGCACGGGTTAAAGATAATTTTGTTGACGAGTTTAAGTGTGTTTTTTTAATTGAATATGGTGAACCGTTTCCAAGTTATTTAAATATTTGTAGTGGAAGTACCTTAGTTTTGGACATAACGGTATATCGCAAAAAGTCGGGCTGATACAAAAAAACCAAGTGCAGATTTGGATTCAGCGTCCCAAATTACCTTTAAAACAATATTCAGTTCTTAAACAACAAATACCTTGTTCCCTTGTGTTATTAATGAGAATGTGCCTATTCTCATATTGGTTTTTAAGATTGTCCCAGGCAATCGTAAACCCTTCTTCTGTAAGTGGGATATTTCTATTTATTTCCCTCGCCTCACCAGTAGTTTTTTGAAAAAAGTGATATAATTTCTCTACCGAGCTAAGTTTTTTGTTATTTACGTATATTGCCGTAAATAAATCTCTAAAACTGGGCCAAAACACTAATCGCCATGAAAAACCTCTGTGTCACATGGTGGTACCGAATTAATACATGGTGGAACTGGCTTTTTGAATTGTAGAAATTGGGACAATTTTTAATTTTTCTTTCCATTCGCCTATTATAGCCACGCAGCTTATGTAACTTTTTATTATTTTTAAAATCTCCTTATTCTTTTCGTTGCATTCTGCATCTGCTATACAACTTTTGTAAATTGTCCTCCATTATGTCCATGTGTTCTGAACTTCTTCTCTTTCAGCCTCTAGACACAACTCATTATGACCCGTTTCATCTGCATTTTTCAAATGCTGCTCAAGTGCGAAAAGCTCTTCGCATTGAGTTAAAAAAAATCCTCCAAGAGAGACATTTTAATTTATTATAATATAAATTTTCGAAAATGTTTACTGGCTAAACATGCGCCTTGGAAGCCAATCAAATTAATTACAAAATTTTCAAAAATAATAAAAAACCGCAAAAAAAATATTTCCGACCCTGTGCTCGATCCCCAATACACGCGACTTGGGAGCCAAAGAAAAAACTCCACAATTGTTGCAAAAAGCCGATGTCCAATACATGCGACTTCGGAGCCAAAAGAAACAAAAACCAATTTAAATTTTTATAATTTTCTCAAAAATTTTTTTCGCTACTGTACTTGTCCAAAATTGAAGTCAATACTCCAAACGTAGGAGCCAACAAACTAATAAAAACTGTTTACGAAAAATTATTTTTATCCACTGCGCTGGCCCAAAGTTGAAGTCCAATATTTTCCACTTGGGAGCTAAGCCAGCAAATTTCCAACGAACCAAACAAAACGACTTTTTAAGCCGAAAATTTGAAACAAGTCCAATTGTTGTTGTTTTTCAACGCCAGCCCTCTTTTGGTGAAGGGCATAGGTGGCGTAAAACAATTGCAATTGCAAAAAAAAACCGTTTGTTTTCCAAACCGAAATAACTCCAAGAGTTAAAAAGACAAACGATCCAAAAGAGACAAGAAGAAACACCGTTGGTTTAAAAGAACCAAATACTCCAAGGGTCAAAAACAACTAAGCTCAAAGGAGACAACGAAAAAAGCACCATTTGAAACACAACAAAAAAACGCCATGTTAAAAATATGTCGGTGCCAGGCTAAAAAAAAACAAATGACCATGTAAAATTTTGTTTCACGAATCACTTTTAAATCTCACGCACGTACCTTTTTTCCACTCCGGTCACTGGTGTTGGAGGTTAGAAGGACGTTGTGGCGTAGATGTTGTTGTGACACACCGCTCACTGATTTGGCTCCCAGGGAGAAATATGTTCTTTGGCCAGGGGACACTCAAGGCTGTCCCGGTTGTGTCACTTTATAGCTGTGGGTCTCCGACACAAACACCACTGGAACACTTTAATATCTTTTGCTCGAAACTGCCCCAAAGGTATCCCAATACAAAGCTTGGGCTATTTTTTAGTTTTGTTTCAATTTATTATTTCTTTAGTTTTAACTCTTTTCTTTTGTAATTTTTTTAAGTTTCTTCTTTTTCCTTTTTTTCTTTTCTTTTATGTCTTTACAGCGCGGCGGACAAACGATAATGGCGCAAGAGAGCCAATGTTGACATTATCGTTTGTCGATCGAGTAATCGGTAATCGCCTTCTGCCTAAGTAGGTCAGTAGCTCGTTTCAGTAAATAAATCGGCAAGTTACCGAATTTCGTGACGTCACGTTTTTTCTGTCTTTAATTACCGATATCGACATAACTGCTGTTTCTCTACATTAAAATCGTTAAAAATTCGGTATGCAGTGGAATTAAAACACAAATCGAGTAAAACGTTATGAATATGAATCAAATGACAACCACAATGAAAGTATCTACCGATTTTTGTAATGAGTTTTTTTGGGACTTTTCATATGGAAGGAATTCTTTTTAATGCATTTATAATGTAGAAAATTGTCGTCGTATTCTTTGAGCGTATAGAAAACTATACTCACAGTCACTTTTCATTCATAAATTGTTTATCAAAGAATATATTTTCAAAATTTATTTGAAAACTAGTGGGCCCGGCAATGCTTCGCTATTGCATTTTAACTTGTAATATATTTCACATTTAGGTCTACAAAGTACTTCGAAAACGGTACTTAAGCTCGATAATGATATGTTGAGTTTATTACTTATGTAACTAATTTCAAGCAACTCCTTAACATGAAAGTTAACAAATTAAGTGTTGTTGTTTTAAATTCTAAATATCATAGGCTCTATGACGATAGTAAAAAATTCATCAGCAAAGTCATATCTTTTACAAATAGGAAACAGACATTCCGTTTAAGATCAAAATTCAATGTAGTAGCGGTAACCGTCTGTATACTAACTATCTCTCTGGGCGTAAATAACACTTTTTACATGCCTTCTCCGCCTATTGACCGAAAATGGAAATTTCGTTTGAAGCTTTATGCCTTTAGCCATAAAAACCTCTTTTGCCACGTCTTCTTCTCACATGGATCAAGAATATTTCCGAATACTATCATTGTATTGAACTCGTATTACCATTCTATGAGATAATTCGGTCACCAAAGTTTGGCTTTACAAAGTGATGATCTCACGCGCTGTACGGCATTTTACGCCGTCGTGTTGGAAACATTTCTTCTTCAAATAATGTGCAATGACATGATAAATAAAAAAAATCAATTGATCGTCCACTGGTTTTAGTTCTTCTACCAGTTGGATGTATGAATATAGGCCAAGATCTTTCCTCAGCGTTTGCAGAGACCGAGTTGCTGAGAACGGCGTCGGTTCGATAAATTCGAGTCTCCTGTCACACTTACGTCTACAGCGTTGATGGCTTCTATTAGCTGCTCAGATGGATGAACTTCATAAACTTCACAAAGGGCAAACAGAACGCGCATTTTGAAAATAAATTTGCAAGATTTGTAAACGTTGTTCTTGTGTAGTCTTTACATGGTGATTTTTCAAAGAAAGTCTCAATGAAAGTCTATCACACTTCACACACCTCGCCTGAATGACGAATTGGTTGACCTAAAATGGCAACAAAAACGGTAAATGCGGTTTTGTTGGGTGTCAATTGTACATTAAAAATCCACATGAATCAAAATCATAGCTGATACTTTTTTTAAGATAAAATAATTTTTCGTTTATTTACTCCGTTTTGCGCTTCTTTTGGAAGTGACGTTCGTTGCCCCATGATTATTGAAAGCGTACAGACTTCAGCTTTAAGACACTTCTATCAAAATTTAAGTTTTCTGCACTAAATTAAGCTTTCCCAGCGCGAGCTAGGAATTGATATTACACACAAAGTTTATGGGTGACATTTTCTAACAATTCATCGTAGATTTGGTTACAATTTTTGCGAATAAAAAAACTGTGCCACCTTACTGTTCATATCTCTAGGCGAACTGCAATATACTGTGGAAATTTGACAGTTATAACTGTTTATTTTAAAAGAGGTGTGATACAGCCCACTTCCACTCTTACTGTAATTTATACTGCAACAACAACATATGTAACAAATCTCATCTTCATACCTCTTATAGTTCATGAGATATAGCCCTTTTTATTTTCATGTTGTATGGGCGGTGTCACGTCCCTTTATCCAATCACAACCAAATGTAGCCAGGGACTATCTACAGGTCATCAGTACCACTTGGTAAAATTTTCGTATCAATCTGTCTATTGGGAAAGCCTGCAGAGCGGTTTTGAAAAGGGGGTGTGGCACCCCCCGCTTTCACGCTGGCTGTAATTAATACTGCTCCAACAACATATATACCAAATCTCATCTTCTGATAGTTCATGAGATATAGGCCTTTTGATTTTCAAGTTGTATCAGCGGTGCCACGCCCCTTTATTCAATCACAATCTATTATAGCCAGGGACTATCAACAGGTCAACTGTACCATTTGGTACAATTTTCGTATCAATCGGTCTATTAGAAAAGCCGTTAGAGCGATTTTTGAAAATGGGGGCGTGGTACCGCCCACTTCCACCTTGGCTGTAATTAATACTGCTCCAACAACATATATACCAAATCTCATCTTCATACCTCTGATAGTTCATGAGATACAGCCCTTTTGATTTTCAAGTTGTATGGGCGGTGCCACGCCCCTTTGTCCAATTGGACCGAATTGTAAATATAAACCACCCGGGGCGCCACCCAAACGCATACAAAATGCAAATCGGTCCAGCCGTTCGTGAGTTATGAAGTCACAACACACTTGCAACAATTTTTTATATATATAGAAGATAATTAAATAATATTCGTGATGTGTAAAAAATCAAAACAAAGACACTCATTTTTATCACGTTGCAAATGAAATACTACTATTAATTTTAAAATTTTTCTGCGTTATGGAATTTATTAATCTATTAAAAAATTCAGCTACCGCAAAGTTTAATACATAATAAATAAATTTCTAAAATATTTATTCTATCTGAATATAGAACAAATTGTTAGTTCTTTACAGCAGCGGAAAATATAAATCGGTTTTATGTTATAACACTGATAATAATCGTTTATAAATATACGCATAAATGGTTGTTAGAGTTATTATGTGCTTTAGCTAAAGCTCACTTTATATCCTAATTTATAAATTATATTATTAAGACTAATTACACTGTGCGAGCTCAAAAATGTAACAAGCGGGGCACACAGTTAGTAAACCTAATTCGAGTACTCTGAATCCAGTCGTGCTAACTATTTTATTTAGGTTATTTTATAATTAAAATGTTGTCTTCATATTCAAATTCGTGTCTGGGTATCAAATTGTATCTCTATAGCTCTAAAAATGTTTTGCTACGCCCACTATGCCCATTGGATCCAAAAATAAAATTACGTCTGCGTATTAATATTCTTGTTGTCGAGTACTATCTGGGTATAAACATGTATCTCTCTAGCACAAATAAAGTTTTGCCACGCCCACTGCGCCATACAGAAGGATGCAGTAGCCAACGCGATATGTTTTGCGATCAAACATTCTCCAAAATCAACAATATCAAAACCCATGGGTACATCAAGGAAATAAAATATTACACTGTTGTACACCGTTCATCGCTGTAATTGTAATAGATGCAGATTTGAGAAATGTTTCAATTCGCGAGAATTCGATTGTTTTTGCCATAGATCTCGGTCACATACACCAGTAGGCTCAAATAATTCCATACCAAATATCAAAACCAATTGTGCTATTGTCCTTAAGCTTTTGCTATTGAAAAACAGAATTGGGTAACGCCACCTATTTTTCGATTGATCACGCATTATTCTACACCCTATTTCAAATCCCACCCTTTTATTTAGAATACGTATATTGATCATAATAGAATCCACACCAAATTTCATGACAATTCGGATTGGGATGGAATGGCCACAATGGGATGGACACACCTCAAGAACTTCGGTTGAATGCTGTATCATCCTATAAGCTTCAAACAAACTAAATTTAAAGGAAGTTTCAAATTTATTGCGCTATTCTGCGCCATCCAAAGAGTTGCCGCAATACCGTATAATGAATGACCAATGCGATTATGTTTTGTGACCGAACTATTGTCAAAATCAGTACGCCAGAACGATATCAAAACCGCTGCCTGAATCAATGGAATACAATCCTCCACAGTCAATTGTAATTTCGTTACTTGACCTGTAATAACTGTAGATTTGAGAAATGTTTCGAAATCGCCTATTGTTGTTCGATCCACACTTTATTTTAAATCCGACTTATTTTCTTTGGAATATGTATTCTGATCTTAAAATAAACCACACCGAATTTCTTTACCATTCGCATAATCGTCCTATAGATAAAACATTCTCAAAAATTGGAATTGGTTGGGATTACTCCTACTTATCTAATCCACCGGCGCCTGGTTGGGCTACACCTCACAAAGATCGGTTGAATGATGTGGCTTCCTATAAGATTCAAATAAACACAATTTTATATTGATATACAGAGTATATATATATGTAAATCTATCATGTTTTGTTGTCATCTGAAATTTAAATATTCAAAATGGTAAAATTCCTGGATATCTTTGTATGGGAAAAGTCTAAAATCGACTTCTTGAATGGACTAAATGTGTCTTATGCATTGTTTAAATAGCCTATAACCATCCTCGGAGGATGGCCTTTCTAATAAAACCGATTTGTTGCACATCGGTTGGATGGTTTTAAGGTCTATAGCGGTCATAGGTAGAAACAAATGTTCACTTTTATATATATAGATTCGGGCTATATTCCGCATTTGAACATAGTAATATATTCGATTGATCTGATTGAAATTAAAGTTTTGTTTTTGAATTGTTTCCACGTGATGCTGTTCTTTGTAGCTTATTTTTTCGTGTGCACAGTATTTTTGAAGCTTTTAAGCTTTATTATTTTATTTTATTGATCTAATCATGTAATCTAATTTATGTAATTGCTATCTGATATTGCTACTAGCTGACCGGGAAGACTGCCATAAAAGTACATACATCATAAAATATTTGGAATGTGTAAGCAACATATAGTTTGGGCTGTTTCCATACTTTTCTTATAGCGGATACCCGGCGTGTGGTACTATGCTAAAAAAAACATCCGTAATTTGCCAACGGATGACCAATATTTTGAGTGTTATAGATGTGTAAATGTATAGATTTTTTGGTGTTCCAACTCTAAACCACGCAATGTAAAGTTGGCCGAGCGAAAAACATGCGTTTTCTAAGTCCAAGACAGCAACACTTAGCGATTGGCCTTGAGCATCATTGATGGTTATGGCGAAAACCAGACGCACCGGAATCTATGGACTAGTTAAAAAGTAATGGCCTCTGAAAGTTGGCATACAGAAATTAAGTTTTTATAAATATTTGAATTTTTGCATTTGTCGGAACTGCAGAGCAATGTCGATGAAAAAATAATTTTTGACTTCAATTTCAAATATTTTTTTTGATTACGTGTCCACAAAATTTTGAACTTCGCAATAAACTATATTGTCCTGCTCGCAATTATTATCAGATTAGAACAAATCTATATATTAAGATTTGTTCTAATCTGGAACATGGAAAAGAAATGTTAAGTTTAAAGAAAGTCTTCTGTAAAACAAAAACTATGTTAGTGTGTCACTAGAAATTTTTTGCGTATATAGTTTTAAACTGCAAAAAAAATAATATTATGTGTTTATAAGTAGGCTAGGTATTGTGCTTTTCATTTAAAAAGACCAATACAATAAAACAGTAGCACATTTTTCAACTTCACAGTCTTGAACCAATTGAGACCCCCAAAATCTGAAAGCTTATGATAGTAGAAGAAAAACCCTAACTAGGTTTAGAATTATTAGCTAAGATTTTTTTTAGCTCTTAATCAGATCTAAAAATTTTACCTTGAGATAAAATCCAATAAACAAAATCTTACTCAAAATGGCAAAACTGTAAAAAAATAGTAAAATTTCGTCATATTTTTCTATGGTTTTTCACACTTATTTCAGAAATTGCTACGAACTCGACCAGACATTATATGACAAAAAGATAGCCAAATGCAAAACAAACAACTCTTCTCAACAATCCGATTTCATATGATACCCCTTCACATTGTTATAGCCCTATAAAGTCATCAAAAATTCAATAAAGAGCCAATAAATCACTTTCAATTGCATGTTTATCGAAATTAAAAATGCTATGTCTTTTTGATTTTATCTCAAGGTAAAATTTTTAGGTCTGATAAAGATCTAAACATTTACCGAAGAGAGACAAGCAATATTTCGAATAACTCACGAGATATAAACTTAAGAATTAGTACATGTTTTTTTAAAAATTGTACTAAAATCCATCTACTAGTCGAAAAATTTAAAAAAGAATTAAAAAAACCGCAGCTAATAATAACTAAAAACCCAGCTAGCGTTATTTTTCCACCATCATAAGCATTCAGATTTTGGGGGTCTCGATTGGTTCAAGATTTTAGTGCTGCACTGTGTAATATGTTACATCATCTGTCAAAATAAAGAAATTTGTTAAATCCGAAAAACATTTGAAATTAGAGTAACAAATTTATTTTTTCATAAAATTAGGAACGGTAGGGAATTTAGAATAAAAAAAATTTTGAAAATCGGTCAAGAATTGCGGCGTAAAATTTCATATGTTCAAAAAACCCTTTTTTTCAAAGTTGACGGTAGGCTTAAAACAGTTTTAGTTTGCATGAAAATGACGATAAAAAGTGTAAATGCCACTGTGTTCTGGGTCGATCATACATCAAAAAAATGCTTGAGTTGAAATCCTAGCTGATCCTTTTTTGAAAATATCGATATTTTTCATTTCTGCAGACTGGACCAAAAATCTTTTTAGTTTTTAATCGACGCCAGTAAAAAAGACTGATCACAACTTCCCAGCAAAAAAAAATATGGGAAGCTCATTCCCGTACTTACTTACTTTTCTGGTTGCCAATTTCTAAGTATGCATTACAAAACACATGCTTAAAACAAACACAAATATTAGTGATTACTCGATTAATTCCACTGTGATAGTTTTTTATACAAATTTTCGAAGATAAAGCCGAACTCAATGGTTTTACCCTAACTTTGAGTAGTAATTTAAGGCGGATAAGCTTGACTTATTTCAAACAACTTTGTCGAAGACGGCATATCCGAAAACCCAACTATAGTCTGCGACAATCGATTTAAGCCCTTAAGTTCCTAACCATGAAATAGTTTCCTTTTTTCAGTTATCATGGGCACTTTATACAAATTTCTTGTAAAAATATTTTTTCTCAATGGAAGGGCTTTATGGGCTTAATTCGATTTTCCCAAACTATAGTTAGATTTTCGAATATGCCGTATAATGAAGTTGACTTTTATTTTTGTTTATTTTATGCTTTTGCCGGCGCTTAACAACGCCACTGGCGTTAAATAATCTTTGCCGGCACTCAAAAGCGCCAGGACAAACATTGTTTTATTTATTTATATTTTCCTTTAAAGCACTTAGGAGCGCTCTAAAAATAGAAGCCAATTAGGTGTCGGCTGTTTGGTGTCAACTTTATTTCTTGCCTTTGTTTATAAAACATCAATCCTTATAAACTAAATAACGGTATTCTTAAATCTAGACTTAATCTAAGCATTTGTTTTCTTATAGTATCCTTAGTACTAAATTATTCTACTCCTTTTAAAGTGACATTAGGGGTGACAGGGATGGTCACAAATAGTACACTACACCCTCACCCTACAAAAAAAATGATTTTTTATACGAAAAATTATTTTTTAAATTCATTATATAACAATTAATTACTTAATAATATTCTCATTTGATTTGCAAAACTTCTTTAAATTGTTATTGTGGTGTTTTTTCAATTTTCCATTAACATCCAAAATGGAGTTTTCACCCTCTCTACGGACCACTCTATATGGTCCGTGATAAGGAGCAACATTCTTTTTTCTATTAATGGTTCTTAGCAGAACCAAATCTACTACTTTTGCACATAATGGATTTACATTTATATCATTTCTAATCCTATTTGCATAATCATCAACATTATATGAATCTCTTCTTATTTCTATATTATCATCTGGCAAAGAAGGCAATCTACCAAATACCAACTCGTATGGGGAATACCCAGTATCTACATGTGGTGTTGTGTTATAGGCAAATGCAAAATATGGAATCCAAAAGTCCCATTCATCATCTTTACAAAAGTTCAGCAAAAATTCGTTAAGCACTCTATGATTTCTTTCTATAGAACCTAACGTGTCATGATGATATGGTGCACTGAATACCTGCTTAATCTTCAATAAACTACACACCTCCGCCATTAATTGATTGGCAAACTCTGTACCCATGTCCGACTTCAAAACTTTGAAATTCCCATACACTAATATACAATTTTCTACCAACGCACGTGCAACTATCTTTGCCTCTTTGGTTTCCATAGGACATGCTACCACGTACTTGGTCAAATCACATTGCATAGTAAGAATATATCTGTTATGGTTTGACAACCTCAAAGGTCCTACTGTATCAACTGATATTACTTCAAAACTCGTCGTTGGTGTGTCCGTTAAATTAAGCTTTTCCCTCGTATGTCTTATCTGTTTGTTGGTCATGCATTGAGAGCAGTTCAATACGTAATTCTTTATCATTTTGTGCATATTGTTCCATATATAACGTTGTTTCAGCTTTAATGTTGTTTTTCTCACACCAGAGTGCCCTCCATGTGGAGTGTCATGGTATTCAGCAATGAGTTTCATCTGTGTATCTTTGCATTGTATTCTTCTTGGTTCACCGTATATTAAAATCTTCAAATCATTCTTCATATCAGTCTGTATTTTGTTGAATAACGTTCTGAATTCTTCTATAGCCATATCCTCAAATATTGCATCGTTTTTGCTTAATGCTAACTCCTTTATCGACAAGCTACGCATTTTATATGTCAGTTTCTCCAAAGACAACTTTGTGTTCGATGGATTATCACTGCATCTTACCACAATTTCCTTATCTCGTATCTCAATACACATTTAATGCAAACTTTGCACAAATACGAACTTAAGTCCTTTCATATTTTTTATGTCCGATATTGACGTACAGTCCCAAACAAAAAATGTACTAGACTGCACCGTAGACACACTCATGATTCCGGTTTGTTCTTTAGCGCAAGGCCCCGTTCCATGACTTTGTCTCCTCATGCTTCTTGTTATCACCAAAGAATCAGTAAGGTTTACTCGAGTTATCCTGCACACCAGCCATTTGAACAGACAGACAAACATGTCTCCAGAACTGCATTCGCCATTCAGATACTTTATGATATGTATATAAAAGGATACACGTTGGACCTAAAGTATCTGAATAGCGAATGCAATTCTGGAGACATGTTCGTCTGGCTGTTCGAATGGCTGGTGTGCAGGATAACTCGAGTAAACCTTACTGATTCTTTTAAAGATTTAACAGTTTTATTATTTTCCTAAATTTAGTTTTAACTTCCTAATGAAAAACTTAACTTCCTAATGAAAAACTGGACGATATTTGAATTTGGGAAGTTTAATTATCTTACAACAGTAGGTAAAATCTCAGAATACCGAAATATTTTCTACAACCCTTTTGGTACCTTCATATAAATGACCAAATTCACCCATATACATTTACATACATACCATGTTTCTTTGTTGCAAGTGCACTGCACAATACAGTTAAATTTGTGCACAATCTTATCGCTGAACGTTAACTTACGAATAAATAAAGGACCTCGTTCTGCGTACTAGTACTTCCAATACAAGGTAGTGTCAATTTTCCCAATAATTTCAAGGAGGAACTCTTAATAATTAGTGAATTCATATGAACTAACTATTTCTACAGCTTTGATATATGCCTGTAAACGCCTGGGCAACAGTTATCACTGCACAAGCAGGACACTAACAATACTTAAGTACTTTTACTTAAAAATCAGTTAATTTCATTGACTCAGAGTTAAAAAATATCCACTAGAATTATGGAGAATGAACATAGGGTAAAAGTTTTTATCAGTCAGTTCACCTTAGTGAAATTTCTGTACTGTTTTATTTTGATCTTCATATTTTCCAGCATTTTAACAGATGTAGGGGACCATGTCATTCCTGTTCCTTCGATTTAGGATTCTAGTAACCTTGTGCATGTGTTGGATGGACTGCATCGTTTCTGCTGCCTTGAGGATTGCAATCAATCGTTCTGAGGTTTTCTCATAATATGCTCCATTTTCTCTTCGTAATTTTGTTCCGGATTGGTGTTTCGCCAGATCTATGGCAGTGGTCTCGATTGGAAACTACATTTGGCCAAAATAATTTCAATATGTTTCGCAAGTTTGCAGTGATGTCAACTGCTATGCAATTCCATGACTCACAGCCGTATAGAAGTGAAGATTTCACATTCGAAGAGAAAAGACGGAGATTTATATACTTTTTTCGGTGCTCCAAAGACTGATTTGCCATATCTTCACGTGAGCCAGCGGTGGTGGATATAATGCTTCCCAGATCTTCTAGTTCTAAATTGTTGCCAATGGACTTGGAGGTGATCTGTGTTAATGCGTAGAACCTTTGTCTTGCCGACGCAGTCCAAAATAGGATGCTATTTGGTGTACTTTAGCTGATATATCATAGTAGTTGTGTGCGGGCAGGCAAATATCATCGGCATAATCCAGATCTTGGGTGCCGATTATGCTCCCGGTGTTCAGAAGAATTCTGAAATAGAGCTTATCGCTCGGAAACAGTGATTAACAAGGTCTCTCAGTTTAAGAAAATATTTTGTTTTCGTGTTGTTGTTAATTTTCTTCAACTGCTTGATTTTAGTATGAGATTTGAAAATTGCGTTCCTCGGAAAACATGAATAACTTAACCATTTGATCACCAATTTTTATAAACCAATATGCGTTTAATACAGGACAAAATTCAGTTGCTGAATCTATATATATAAAAGTGAACATTTGTTTCTACCTATGACCGCTATAGACTTTAAAACCATCCAACCGATGTGCAACAAATCGGTTTCATTAGAAAGGCAATCTTCCGAAGATGGTTATAGGCTATTTAAACAATGCATAAGACACTTTTGGTCCATCCATTCATGAAGTCGATTTTAGACTTTTCCCATACAAAAATATTCAGGAATTTTACCATTTTGAATATTTCAATTTCAGATGACAACAAAACATGATAGATTTACATATATCTATACTAGGGCGTTTAAAAAAAATTTTGCAACTCTTGAAGCGGAATATTAAAGCTTGTGATCTTAATGAATTTTGAAAATTTGTTGGGATTTTTTGAAGATGGGTGTGGGGTCGCTGAAATAGATTTTATCAAAAAAATGAGGTTATGGAGAAAAAAATTTTATATTATTTTTTTCTGGTGCTTTTTGTTCATACAACTAAACAATTCTCTTCTGAAGGGTCCGATCCCATGACAAAAAAATTATTGGTGTGAAAAATTATTATATTAAGGACCACTTTTATAGTCTTAAAAGTGAAAAATTAGTTTTCCCAGATTTCAAACCTCGATAACTTGAAGATGGGTATGGGGTCGCTGAAATAGATTTTTATCAAAAAAATGAGGTTATGGAGAACAAATTTTTATATTATTTTTTTCTGGTGCTTTTTGTTCATACAACTAAACAATTCTCTTCTTAAGGATCCGATCCCATGACAAAAAAATTATTGGTGTGAAAAATTATTATATTAAGGACCACTTTTATAGACTTAAAAGTGAAAAATTATTTTTCCTAGATTTCAAACCTCGATAACATGAAAAGTTTTAAAAATTTTTTCAAGATGTAAAAAGCATTAGAAAGTTATTTAGATACCTTTATTTTGGTATATATAAGTTTATATCTTACTTGTGAAAAATGTTGAAAAAAATAAAAAATTATTTTTTTTTAAATTCACACTATTTGAATTTTAAAATATTTGAAGTAGGCCTTTTTTAAAATGTAAGAATGCATAATTTTATTACCTCAAACAGTTAAAGGGTTTTTGATGAATTAAAATTGCCCACTTCCTCTTTTTCGAAAGATACACATTTATGGGAAAATGATGATGATTTTGTTTCTGCAAAGAAAAAACTATAAAAACTATGTGTTGTGAATGATTTATCAGAAAGAGGCGTGACGTCAGCTACAATATATAACAAAAAAATTACAAAGAATGATTTTCAAAACTTGTTGATTAGCGTTGATAACAATCGAAAAATTATACCTAATGTTAACAAAATGTCATTGAAAAAGCTCTTAAGAAACCAATTTGAAAAAACTTCCACAGTTGTTCCACATTTAATGGTTAATGTATTGTAATTTTAGGTACAAATTTACTTTTTAATTTTAATTTGTTTATTAAATATGTTGATTTTGTTTATTTAATATCTTTTGGTTTTGTGTGGGAATACAAATATATTGATGAATTGAATTTTTGATATTTTTATTAAAGCAATGTATTTTAGAAACATAATGAAATTCTTTTAATTTTCATAAAATTTGATAAATAAAAAATATTTTCCCAAACTTTAATTTTTTTCTTATATTTTCCCAACAAGTAAAAATAAATCTATGTACAGGATGAAAGGTAATTTAAAGACCTTTCTAACGCATTTTACATCTTGAAAAAATGTTGAAAACTTTTCAAGTTATCGAGGTTTTGAAATCTAGGAAAAACAAATTTTTGTCTTTTAAGACTACAAAAGTGGTCCTTAATATAGTAATATTTCACACCAATAATTTTTTGTCGTGGGATCGGATCCTTAAGAAGAGAATTGTTTAGTTGTACAAACAAAAATCACTAGAAACAAAATAATATAAAATTTTTTCACCATAACCTAATTTTTGTGATAAAATCTATTTCAGCGACCCTATACCCATCTTCAAAAAATCCAAAATTTTTTTCGAAATTCTTTTAGATCACAAGCCTTAATATTCCGCTTCAAGAGTTGCATAAATCGCAAAATGTTTATAAATGTTTATTTGAAGCTTATAGGAAGCCACCTCATTCAACCGATCTTTGTGAGGTGTAGCCCAATAGGCGCCGGTGGATTAGATAAGTAGGAATGATCCCAACCAATTCCAATTTTTGAGAATGTTTTATCTATAGGACGATTATGCGAATGGTAAAGAAATTCGGTGTGGTTTATTTTAAGATCAGAATACATATTCCAAAGAAAATAAGTCGGATTTAAAATAAAGTGTGGATCGAACAACAATAGGCGATTTCGAAACATTTCTCAAATCTACAGATATTACAGGTCAAGTAACGAAATTACAATTGATTGTGGAGGATTGTATTCCATTGATTCAGGCAGCGGTTTTGATATCGTTCTGGCGTACTGATTTTGACAATAGTTCGGTGACAAAACATAATCGCATTGGTCATTCATTGTACGGTATTTGGATGGCGCAGAATAGCGCAATAAATTTGAAACCTCCTTTAAATTTAGTTTGTTTGAAGCTTATAGGATGATACAGCATTCAACCGAAGTTCTTGAGGTGTGGCCATCCTCCCATT
Source organism: Muscina levida (assembly GCA_964034835.1). Classification (NCBI taxonomy): domain Eukaryota; kingdom Metazoa; phylum Arthropoda; class Insecta; order Diptera; family Muscidae; genus Muscina; species Muscina levida. The sequence continues at coordinate 115,370,924 of OZ035882.1, forward strand.
CCAGCCCATTAACAAAACTACAATATCTGGCGTACTATTTCAACAAGTGACTTTAAAGAGGTGTAGATGCAATATGATTAGGTCAAAATCAAAATCGGGATAAGATTTTTAGGCGTGGCCCCGCCAATAGGAGCTTATTTGTTAAAGTGCGGTATATGAAGTACTAGATCAGTAGGCGTGGCCCCGTCTATTGGACGTAATTTTGCGAATTGTAATGAAATTTGGTGTGGATTCTATTATGATCAATATACGTATTCTAAAGAAAAGGGTGGGATTTGAAATAGGGTGAAGAATAATGCGTGATCAATCGAAAAATGGGTGGCCCTACCCAATTCTGTTTTTCAATAGCAATAGCTTAAGGACAATAGCACAATTCGTTTTGATATTTGGTATGGAATTATTTGATCCCACTGGTGTATGTGACCGAGATCTATGGCAAAAACAATCGAATTCTCGCGAATTGAAACATTTCTCAAATCTGCATCTATTACAATTAGAGCGATAAACGGTGTACAGCAGTGTAATACAGTCGAGTACGGTTATAGCGAACTTTCAGAGACTTGGCATTTTAGTTCGTTATATGTGAAGTTCGTTATATCCGAGGTATAAAAAAATATACTTTTTTTGTTTTTTGTTTTACCAAATATAATTTTTCGTACATAAAAATTACATAAGAACGTAAGAATTATACCAACCACAAAAAATAATAATATTTCGTTATTTTTTGCAAAAAATTCTTATTTCTCTTTGAGAATTAAAATTTTGCATACAGTTTATTGTTTTTGAGAAAAGTCAGTAAATTTTTTTATTTATATAAAGGTGCTCATATAACTCAGATTGATTGCCATTACTTTCAGGATGTTGCTTAAGTGTCTCTAAACTCTTTCTAACAGCCCGATTACGTGGTGTTAAAAAAAACTTCCGTTTCATTGAACTTTTCATCATCATCATTGCAATAACCGTCAACGTCTCAGATTAATTGCCATTACTTTCAGGATGTTGCTTAAGTGTCTCTAAACTCTTTCTAACAGCCCGATTACGTGGTGTTAAAAAAAACTTCCGTTTCATTGAACTTGACATCATCATCATTGCAATAACCGTCAACGTCTTGTACTTTTTTCATAATATCAACATCAGATAGAAATTTAGTTGTAAAAATATTGTCATCTATTGAAATAAATTCTATAAAAGAAATATCGTTTAACAGACTAGGTTGTATAAAATCAAGGATTTCAAAATTCATACGAACATATGAAAGGTTTGCCGTCGCTGAAATAATTTAAGACGTTGTAGTGTTCGTTATAACCGCCAAAAAATATATGAAAACTAGGAAATGGGACCAAAAATATTGTTCGTTATAAAAAAAGTTCGCTTTAAACGATGTTCGCTATAACAGTGTAGATTTATATGAAGAAATGAAGGAAACCCTTTGGGACCTAAAAAACTGTTCGTTATAACTGACAATTCGTTATAAACTGTGTTCGTTATAGCCGTACTCGACTGCATTTTATTTCCTTGATGTACCCATGGGTTTTGATATTGTTGATTTTGGAGAAGGTTTGATCGCAAAACATATCGCGTTGGCTACTGCAGACGAAATTTTAATTGTTGACCCCAGGGCCGTAGCCAGGATTTTATTTCGGAGGGGCCAAAACCAATTGAAACAAAAAAATATTAAAATTATCACATATTTATCAAATATGTATATTAGGGTGTTCATTATATGGTATTTTTGGAATTTTTTTTTTTTTAAAAAGATAGTAGTAGCGTAGTTTGACATCGAGCTCCACCTCACGTTTGTAATTTACAAAATTTTGAATATATTGTGCGAAATCTCAAATCGTGATTTAGTTTTCAAATCGTCGCTGAATATTTTTATGTCGTAGACATATGAACTAGTAATCCGCTGTAAAATAGGTGAAGTGAAAACCTATAAAAGTATATGTTTGGACTTGCCATATCTCTTATAGATGTGGAGATATTTGATGCAAAAATTTGGGTATTTATAAAAAAAAAAAAATAATAAACAATTTTTAAATTGCATTATTAAGTTACAATTAACAATTTAGCATATATCAAGTCATAATCTCCAAAAATAGTATATGGGCATATTTTCAATATCTCTGTCCGTTCCCGAGATATCAGGCTTCAAACCCCGTTTTTTGGCATTAAATATAGCAAAGACTAATTAATATAGATTTTGATCTATGGTTTCATCCGATTACACACTGTGTCTACTTTCTAATGACACCAAAACCATTACCTTCCAATGCTCCATTGTATCAAATATCTCGATATCTATAAGAGATATGGTAAGTCTAATCATATACATTTAAAGGTCTTTACTTCACCTATTTAACGGCATAAGATATACTGTGTCCTATTTCGCACAATATATTCGAAATTGCATAAATAACAAATGTAAGGTGGAGCTCGATGTCCAAATCCCGCTACTACATCTTTTTCATAACGAAAGTCCTAAATATACCACATAAGGAACACCACAATGTATCTTAAAGTGCGCAGAAAAAGAATTAAAAAAAAAAACTTAATTTCGCTTTGCACCCCATGAATGAGGTATGGGATAGCTTCTCGCGTTGTTGTGAATTAACACGCTTTCTATTTTTAGATTCACAACTAACGGCACCTACTTGTTTATCGACGAATGCGAACGTCACTGTTTGAGAAGCTCTTACTAGACACGCCGATTGAATCAAAGCTTAATACTGCGAAGTTGCTGTCAACAACATTCGAGGGGAGCCGACAATGAAAGAAAACATTTTTTTTTTTTTAAGATGACTGGAGCCAGGTTTGAACCTGCGATCTCCCGCATGGTAGTCGCGTGTTCTAACCACTATGCCACGGCCGGTCCCAAGAGAAAGAAAAAGAGTTAGTAATTTTTTATTAAAATTTAAGAATTAGATATGGATTGGAGAAATTCAAAAATTTTTTGGAATTGCTTGCTAAAAGATTGTACTGTACAGAATAAAATAGTACGATTTTGTTTTTGTTTTTTTAAACTTAAAATAAAAAATTGAAACTTTTTAAAAAAAATCCTAAATCAAATTTTTTCCCCGTAGTAGATAATATGGTTGTTAAACCCCCAATAAGTTTCATGATGGTGTCTCTTCAACTTCTTGAGAAAAAATGAAATAGGTGACTGCCAAATTAGAAAGAAAAATATTTTTTTATGTTAACGCTTTCCATGGAATTTCTCAATCACATCGAGTTTTGTACAGAAAAAGACTGGTACAAGAATGTTATTTTTTTGGTAAACTATTCAACAACAACATAATTCAGTGCGTGAATAAAATTTTACCATTAATATCAAACAATAAAACACTTTTCTGATCGTTTAGCAAATTTGGTGTATCATTTGATATACTTACACAAAAAAATTGATAACAACCCGCTTGTTCTGGTAAGCATTACGTATGTAATGATACTATCGATGGCCAGGAATGACACAGTACTTCGAATTTAACATGGGGATGCCATAGGAGGTATACAATCGCCACCCTCTCGCTTACCATCCATTGACGAAAACACTAATCGTAATTCGTAAAAACTTTAGTCAATACCAATTATATGATGAAATAGATAATGAAGTGGAGTGAACTAGTTCGTTAATAATATACTACTACAGAGTGGAAAAATTTGAAGGAACTTGGGAAGTAAAATAGTGTATGGTGTAGGTCTGGTCGAGTACAATATGAATATGTATACAAAATTTCCCTAACACCTCCAAAATCTTGACTAACGGTTAAAAAACCGGGGTTTCAGGTTTTTGTTTGATTTGTTGACGTTTTTAGGAAGAAGAATCTTAGAAATTTCCAACGAAATATATTTATATATAAATATCTTCCTATAACTGTCTTGTTAAGCGTCAATAATTCAAACCTTTCGGATTTTTTTCGCTATTTTTTAAGTTTGAAGATGTTTTTAGCCACAATTTTATTAGAATACCCTAATGTTGGTTTTGTTATTTAGAAAGAGCTTGCTTTTACGACTAAAGCGCATATTTGTTTGTAAAACTCGGTTAACAAGTGGTTAAGTTATTCATGCATTTTGAGGAACGCTACTTTCATATCCCATACTAAAAAAAGCCGGGAGAACTTTGCATTCAAACACGAAAAACTTCTAACACAGTTGTTGACTTTACATTTCCAGATCAAACACTGAATGCAATTTTTCAACCACCGTTTAACATACTTACTTACTTACTTAACTGGTACTTCTATGCAATCCCAGTGGATTATATACCGCACGTAGAAAAATATTATAAGCGCCTCGATCTTCTGCGCTTCTTCTCCAGTTAGTCACACCGAGTTCTGTAAGGTTCTTAGTAACCTGGTCTTTCCAACGGAGTTTGGTCTGCGCCGTCCATCGAGATCATTGTCGAAGACTTTTCGAGCTGGAGCATTTTCGTCCATGCGTACAACATGACCTAGCCAACGCAACCGTTGCACCTTAATGCGTTTGACCACGTCAATGTCAGTGTACAGCTCGTACAGCGCATGATTCATACGACGCCGATACTCTCCGTTAACGATGATGGGCCCATATATTTTACGGAGTATTTTTCTCTCGAATACCGCCAGAACCGATTCATCTGCTTGTGTCATAACCCAGGATTCTGAGCCATACATTAAGACAGGTAGAACCAGTATCTGGTATAGCTGGAGTTTTGTTCGTCGAGAGAGGGCTCTGTCATTGAAACGCTTGCTTAGTCCGTAGTAGCATTTATTTGCAAGCAGGATTCTTCTCCGGATTTCTGACATTATTTTCTTTGTTGATGGCGGAGCCTAGGTAGACAAAATTATCTACCACCTCGAAATTATAGTTGTCAACGTTCACGCAGTTTCCCAAACGAGTAGATTCTTTGTTCGTTGAAACTAATAACTTCGTTTTGTCCTCGTTCACCGTTAGGCCCATTTTCACTGATTCCTTCTGTATACCCGAGAATGCTGCAGTCACATCCCGCAGTTTTCGACCGATGATGTCTACGTCATCAGCGTACGCGAGTAGCATGTGGCTTTTGTTGAATATAGTGCCACTCGTGTTTACTGCAGCTTTTCTCATTATCATCTCCATCACAATGTTGAAGAGATCGCACGATAGGCCGTCGCCTTGTTTTAGGCCTCGTCTGGTATAGAATGGCTCCGAAGGTCCTTGCCAATCTTCACTGAAGACTTCGTGCCAGTCAGCGTCATTCCGCAAAGACGTATCAGCTTCGCTGGAATACCAAACTCAGCCATGGCTTCAAGTAATTTCTGCCGTATCGGGCTGTCGAAGGCAGCTTTATAGTCGACAAAAGATGGTACGTGTCGATCTGTTTCTCTTGGGTCTTTTCAAGGATTTGCCGAAGTGTGAAAATCTGGTCAGTTGTTGATTTTCCAGGTCTAAAGCCACACTGATAAGGTCCGATCAGGTTGGATAACAATGGCTTTAGTCTTTCACATAGCACACTCGACAGGACCTTATATGCGATGGGTAAAAGGCTGATCCCGCGGTAGTTGGAGCACACACTTGGATCACCTTTTTTCAGCACAGGACATAATACACTTACATTCCAATCGTCGGGCATGCACTCTTTAAGCCAAACCGTGCGCAAGAGCTGGTGCATGCTCGTTATCAACTCCTCGCCACCGGACTTGAAGAGCTCTGCGGGCAGACCGTCGGCACCGGCTGCTTTGTTGTTTTTCAGACGCGATATTGCTCTTCTTACCTCGGCTTGACTTGGTGGTGGGCAATCTAAGCCGTCGTCGACAATTGGCGTGATAACTTCACGTGCGCTGCCTTCTGGACCAGCAGTTGCTGGAAGTGTTCTCTCCATATGTGCAGCACACTCTGCGTATCCGTGACCAGATTTCCATCACTGTCCTTACAGGTGGGGAGGCCATTACCGTAAACATTTGCTCTTACTTTCTGGTAAAATTTTCGGGCCTCACCTCTATCCCTGTATCGCTCTATATCCTCGTTCTCCCGTTCCTTCATCTGACGTTTATTTCGCCTAAATAGCTGTCTCGCCCGTTTTACTTTCTCCTTATGCCGTTCCCTAACAGCACGGGTTACAATTGGCTGTAGCGTTGCCATATAAGCAGCATCCTGTTCCTCAGACGCTATGCGACATTCTTCATCGTACCAGGATTCGTCTGAGCGCCGCTTTTCATATCCTAGCACGGTTGTTGCGGCGGTTGCCATGGAATGCGCAATATGCTGCCACTGTGTATCGGGAACGTCAGAAGTAGAGGCGTTGTGTCATAAAAGTTGGGAGAGCTGGTTGGAGTAGGCAGTAGCTATCTCTGGGGTTTGCAGCTTCGCGATGTCCAGCTTTCTTTGTGTTTGGTTACGTGCGATTTTCGCTCTGCTCAATCTTGTGCGCACCTTGGCTGCAACCAGGTAATGATCCGAGCCAATATTAGCACCACGGATCACACGCACGTCCATGACACTAGATGCATGCCTGCCATCAATTACCACATGATCAATTTGATTTTTGGTGTTTTGATCGGGGGATAGCCAAGTTGCCTTGTGGATATCTTTGTGCTGGAATCTGGTTCCACTCACTACCATGTTTCTTCCCGCTGCGAAGCTAACCAGCCTAAACCCGTTGTCTGACGTGTCGGTATGCAGGCTGAATTTACCGATCGATGGACCAAGAACATCTTCCCTTCCTATTTTTGCATTAAAGTCTCCCAGAACAATTTTAATGTCGTGGCCAGGGCAGCGGTCGTATGTTTCCTCTAGGCGCTCGTAAAATGCATCTTTAATCTCATCGTCTTTATCTTCCGTCGGGGCGTGTACACAAATCAGCGTGATGTAAAAATATTTCGCCCGGATGCGAATGGTGGCTATTCGGTCACTTACAGGGTTAAACCGCGAGACCAGGTGTCGAAGTCTCTTGCCGACTATGAAACCACATCCAAATTCGTGTCTTTCTGCATGGCAGCTGTAGAAGATGTCACAGTTCTTTCGTCGTGTGCATCCCTGTCCCGTCCATCTCATTTCCTGTATGGCGGTGATGTCAGCCTTGTATTTGTCGAGGACATCCGCCAGTTGGATAGAGGCACCATCTCTGTAAAGAGTTCGGACATTCCAGGTGCATATCCTTAAATCATGGTCCTTATATCGTTTGCGGGGGTCGTCAACATTTGGGGGGGTTCTTGTTTTATTTATTCTCCGTGTTTTCATAATAAATTTAGTTTAAGGAGAGTGGCTTATTAGGCCACCGCTCCCGATTCTAGTTTCTTGGGGCTGCCAAAGCCACTAGGAGAGCCTGTGTTGAGCTTCAGTAACTTCTGTTACCTAATTCCTAAGACGCATCGGTGGTAGCATGCCGATTAGGTTACTCAACGTTTCGCCTTCTAACTCTAGCTAACTTCTAAGCGGTTGCTTTAAAGTCATTGCCCAGGGAATACTTGGTCTTAGACCGGAAGTAGTTAGCTGCTTGGACAGTGCCGCAAAGGAATCGATTCTGGTCACTCCCAAGTGAGTGACAATCAGTAACTTTCAGCCTCTGGGCAAAGTCCCATTCCCCATACCGATCATTAAATTATTTTTTTTTATTTGCTGTTTACTATGCAGTGACGAGCTTTTTCCTTTTGTACTCGTCGTATTTGTTGCTTTCTTTTAGCTTTTTAACATAACGCTTGTCTCTTTTTGCACCAGGAATCGGAGTATAGCAATTAAATACCAAATTATTAAGCAAAAAAGTAAAAAAAAAATAAAATTAAAATAATCCGTCAGTAACGTCACACAATCTTTTTTTTGCAAAAATACCCTGCTATGTGCTAATAATGTTTCATTTAAGCATTTATTATGAAAGTACTTCAAAAATACTCAAAAAAAATCAGCTCATCTTTGACCCCCATGGCCACCCCTTGGCTACGGCCTTGGTTGACCCAATTGGCGGAGTGGCCATGGCAAAACTCATTTTTAGAGCTAAAGAGATACATTTTGATACCCAGATAGTACTCGACAACATGAATATGCAGACGTAATTTTATTTTTGGATCCAATGGCCTTAGTGGGCGTGGCAAAACATTTTTAGAGCTAGAGAGATACAATTTGATACCCAGATAGTACTCGATAACACGAATTTGAATATGAAGACAAAATTTTAATTTGGACCCTATGGTCTTAGTGGGCGTGGAAAAACGTTTTTAGAGCTAGAGAGATACAATGTGGCGGAGTGACCGTGGCAAAACTCTTTTTTTTAGAGCTAAAGAGATAAATTTTGATACCGAGATAGTACTCGACAATACGAATATGAGTTTGCAGACGAAATTTTAATTTTGGCCCAATTGGCGGAGTGGGCGTGGCAAAACTTTTTTTTAGAGCTAGATACATACAATTTAATACCCAGATAGTACTCGAAAATACAAATATGTACAAATATGCATACGAAATTTTAGTTTTAGAGCCTTTAGACATGTTGGACATGGCAAAACTTTAAGATATATGTATACAATATGATGACAACACAAATATGAGTATGCTGAGAAAATTTGTATTTTCGATGAATGGGAGGATTTAACGTAGCCAATTTGTATTTAAGCCCTATAGGGAAATTTTCTGACCAAATTTTTGTTTTTAATCAGTGGGGGGAGGGCGTGGCATAACTGTATTTTAGCCCTAAAAAGATAACATTTGATACACATATAGTACTTTTTACTACAAACTCAAATTTGCGGAGGAAATTTTATTTGTATTTTAGCCCTCGGGAGATGCAACACAATAAATAGATAATAGTATGCGCAACAATCACAAAAATTCCATCGGTGGGCGGAGGGGGCATGCTCAAATCGAATCTTATCCCTAGAAAAATAAAATTTGGTACACATATAGTATTCGGCACTACATTTACAATATTGCAGGCGTCAATTTTATTATTTTTATCCTAGAGACATGGAATTTGGTGTGCGATCAGAGGGCGGATGGTCATAGTGAGATATAACATTCGACACAATAAAACATTGTTGTTTGACCTGGTTTGGGAGTTACTTGAGTTAACAAATTGTTTACAGAGCACATAAGATCAACGCTTAAAATTATCCCTTTAAGAAAGAAATCCAAACATATTATTATCGATTTAAGGAAACGTTCCCAAAGTACGCTTAAAATTAGCATATTTTTTTTTTCGAACGTTCCCATCGCCGCCTCTCACACCCGCCCCAACCGACCGAAGGGGCCTCATCCGCATAACGTGGAGATAACGTACACACTGCGGACCGGTCCGTAGTGGAGAGCGAACAATATAGAATGTTCATATTCGGCTACAGATTAACTATCATCAGCCGATGCAAAATGTACCATACATACTAAGGAGCATAGAAAAAACTAAAAGCAACAGAATTATAACAAAGCATATAACAAACATTTATTATCTTAGATTAATTGAATACAATAATGATAACTACAATTTAAAACGAAGTTCTTACAGACTAACGGCCTTATTCATAAAAACTTATAAGAGGTTTATAAACCATTTTTAAGCAATTTTCGAGAAAACATTATTCAAAAACGATTCACATCTTCAATAAGTTAAAGTAGGGTTGTCTCTACTTTAAGCATGCTATAACTTGACGTTTGTACAATTTATTGCATATTTATGAATTTGAGATCTTTATTTTGAGTTTTTCGGCATATTTCCTATTGAAAAGAGTTGTTGCATGCATTCATTGTGTAGGGAATTTTCTTCTTAATCATTGCGCTCATAGAATAGTATCTAAATCAGCGATCGGCGAGAGCGCGCACTTGTGCAACATGAGCGAGAGAGCCACACATGTATTCTCACACACATTGAACGAAAACAAACAAACTGAATCAGTCTCGCTTGAGCATTCGTCCGACGCAGTTGTGTCGACGCTTGTTGTTAGCAAGACAATAAAAGAAATGAATTTTTTCGGTAAAAATGAGTTCTTATATGTTAATGTGCATTCCCACGCGCACAACAGTAATATTTCCTATATTATTATATTATAATTTTGTTCATAGTTATGAAAAAATCTTTACAACAATTTCCTTCACTACAGTGAGAGAGGGAAGAGAACAACTCACCAACACAAACCCATATTGTGGTTGTGTTAGTTGCCGATAGCTGATCTAAATAGACACTTTTCATTCATGATTACCATTTTGAAAAATATTTCTCCAAAAATCTTCAAAAATAATTTGTAAATAATGAAATAGTATTCGTGATGTATAAACAATCAAAACAAGGAAAAAATGTAATCGGTATCCGATTATAATTTTAACATGAGGAAAAGAAAATAAAATATTTTAATATAATTTTTACTTTAACGTCTTTCTTATTATCATGAGAATCGTAGTCAATGAAAAATTGTGCTGCAATAATGTTCATAGGTATTATAAGTGCAAAAACATATTTGGTATCCGATGATAAAGCTTTTGTATCTGATTATAAAGCTGTTTTTGTACATCATTAACGACCAATAACAGTCGGCGTTGCCACCTGAACACATAAAGGTAAAGTACTGATAAAAAACGTTTATGAATACAATTTCTTATTAAAGGTTTGTTAGAGCTAAAGAATACTTTAGCTAGAGAGCGCTTCATACCTACCTACTTTAGAAATTTTTTATGAATATGGCCGTAAGTATTGAGATAAGTTATTATAACAGACTTAATAGAGTCTGGGGATGTGGAGAAGTCAATAAATTGATAAGTGTCATTGAAGTCTGAACACATTCTACGCAGCGGTTCAGATACAGCATAATTATGGCGTCTAAAACAAATGTAGAGGGGTTTGAAATATCTGGAAGACCTTAATGGGATATTTAGATAAACTCGTGAGAGAATATATTCCGACCTTATATCACCTCTGAGAATTTTATATTTTATTGTGGATTCCATACAACGGATCCATACTCCAGAATGGGTTTTACAAGTGACGTAAAAAGTTTCTTCGTAATATACGGGTCAGTAAATTCCTTAGCCCAACGCTTTATAAAAGAAAGAACTCCATATGCCTTGTTTACTGTTGTTACAATGTGATTATTGAATGTTAATTTTCTATCAAGTAATATTCCTAAATCTAGAAACGAGTCAACCTGTTCCAAAGTGCAGCCTCCAAAAAAAATATATTGGGATGAAGAATGGCGGGATCTATAGAATACCATATTTTTACACTTTTTCAAGTTAAGTTAATGTCGCACCAAGTACTAAAGCGATCAAGATCATTCTGAAGAAGAACATGATCGGAAGCATTATTATATGATAAATATATCTTGACATCATCTGCATACATTAGACAATTAGAATCCACCATTGCCTTAGGCAGATCATTAACAAACAACAAGAATAAAATTGGACCCAAATGGCTTCCCTGGGGAACGCCAGATGTCACATGAATAGGCTTAGAGATGGAATTGCCGAACATGACCATTTGTTCGCGGTTTATTAGATAAGAAGAAATCCACTTTATGATATTATTGTCGAAACCAATATTTATCAACTTATGCAGTAAGAGTTTGCGATTAACCTTGTCGAAGGCTTTACTGAAATCAGTATAAATTACGTCGGTTTGCATTACCGAAATAAAACCTTCAATAATTGGTGACAGTAGACCTGCCCTTACGAAAACCATGTTGCCGACAATCAAGAGTTGAAGAGACCCTGTAAGATATAATATAACGGCCGTATTCATAAAAAGTTATAAGAGGTTTATAAACCATTTTTAAGCAAATTTCGAGAAAATAGTATTCATAAACGATTCACATCTTCAATAAGTTAAAGTAGGGTTGTCCCTACTTTAAGCATGCTATAACTTGACGTTTGTACAATTTATTGTATATTTTTGTGAATTTGAGATCTTTATTTTGAATTTCTCGCCATTTTTAATATGAGAAAGAGCCGTTGCATGTATTTATTGTGTAGGAAATTGTCTTCATAATCGTTCCGCACATGGAAAAGTTTCTAAAAAGACACTTTTCATTCATGAATTCCATTTTGAAAAATATATCTTCAAAAATCTTCAAAAATAATCTTTAAATGCCATTTTTACTTTAACGTCTTTCTAACCGTCATGAGAATTGTAGTTAATGTGAATTTGAGCTACAATTATGTTCATAGTTATTATATGTGCAAATAAATGTTTGGTAACTGATTATAAAGCTTTTGTATCCGATTATAAAGCTTCTTTTTATACATCATTAATGGCCAATAACAGTCGGCGTTGCCACCGGAACACATAAAGCTAAAGTACTGATAAAAAACGTTTATGAATACAATTTCTTATTAAAGGTTTTTTAGAGCTAAAGAATGCTTTAGCTAGAGAACGCTTCATAACTACTTTAGAAATTTTTTATGAATAAGGCCGTAAGTCTCCAATTTTACAAAAAGTTTGGAGATGGCGTTGAGTTTAGCAATACCCCTGTAATTCGACACTCTTATAGTGCTACCAGACTTATGAAGGTGAATTATATACGAGCTCTTCCAGATGGCTGGAAAATATCCAAATTTTAAAGAGGCGTTAAATAACAAAGTCAATGGTTTTGTCAATGTACTTGAACAATATTTTAAAATAGAGTTGGGAATGCCGTTGATCGAGAAAAGGAAATCCAAACGGCTCTAATGATCGCATAGGAAAAGGATAATGAAAGTTATTAGGGAATGTTCTAGAAGAATAAACCGTGGTAAAAAAATCTGCAAAACAATTTGCGATAGATTGTGTATCAAAATGCTCAACACCATTCATGACAATTCTTGATGTAGTTGATGCGGATTTACGCTTAGCGTTCACAAATTTATAGAAACTCTTAGGATTATACTTCAAATTATTTCCAGCCCTTGTCAAATAAGTTTTATAACATTTACGAGACATATCGTTATATTTACACCTGGCAATGGAGTACTTGCAATAATCAAATGTACTACCTGACCTATGGTAATTCTTATACAACCTAGTTTTCAAGTTCTTCAGTTGTCTCAAATATTTAGAGGACCAAGGGGTTGAATCAGGTTTACGGTCAACAGTAATCTTGGGCACAGATTTATCCATGAAATCCCGTATAATATCATAAAAGAGTAACACAGCCTTGTCCAGACCGAATCGATCATTACAAAGTAATAATGATTCCCAGTCTTCTGCTCCGATAAGGCTATTAAGTAATAAATAATTAGCACGAGAGAAACAGAAAATTTTCTTTATTGACTGACGCAAGCCCACATTTACAGTTCGATAGGAATATCGAATTCCAATTGTTGGATGATATAAGTCCTCAGGACAAGTAAGAGGATTAACACGAGATACTTCGAAAACTTCAGAGTCATTAACTTGAACTAGATCGAGGATTCTATTCATCGAATTTGCAGTGTTATTAATCTGGACAAGATTATTTGCAGCAATACGCATTACAAAATCTGAAGACCAATCGCAAGGCGCTAAAGGAGTTAAGTGTTTAGTATCAGGCAAACACAACCATGATACCAACGGCAAATTAAAATCACCCATTACTATTATACGATCCATATCAGAAGTCATATTTACTACAAAAAAAAATGCATCTAAATGCCGTTCGTAAATACTATAATCGGAGGATGGAGGAATGTACGAACATGTGATAAGAAGATTTTATAACTGTGAGCCGAGTCTCATTTGAATTTTCGAACTGAGCAGTCGTTTGTTTTATCGTTGAAAAAAAAAAATAAAAAATAAAAAGCAAATAATTTGTTGGCTGAAAAAAAAAACAATTTTTTTGGTTAATTATCCGTGATTATTGAAATGGATATTTCCGAATCGCCGGAGGGTACCATACCTTCCAAAAACATTCCACCTGATAAGGGCGTCGTTGATTTTAAAATGAAATCTTCTCTTGGTAAATCCTTATTGGAACCTCATTTGGACAATCCCATTGTCAATGACGGTGGCTCTACGGGCAAGATAAAGACAAGGAACACCGGAACAAGACCAAAAGATAAATGCAAAGCTTTTGACGAAAGAAGATTTGTTCAATTAAGCAAAACTGCTGCAGACATATCTCAAGTCGCTAATGTGCCCAACGACGTTTTGCTTCGAGGGGCTGCGGCAGAAGGAGGTAGCAAAATGGATTTCGAAATACCTATTGTGCAAGATGGAGGCCACAGTCAAAGTAAACGCCAAAAACTTAATGAATCCCAAGGACCTTCATTTAATAATGAGATAAGTCAAAATCGCTTTGCCCTGCTTGGAGAGATTGATATTCTTACTGAACCCTGTACCCCAAGAGCTAACCCAGATGTTAAAGGTAATCCAATTAATAAAAGTGAATCCAGTCCCGGAGCAGAGAGACCAGCTAAAGAGGATTTTGTTGGAAAATCATTTTGTCCACCAATTTTTCTTTTTAATGTAGATGTGTCTAGTTTAGTCCAACAATTGAAAGATAAAAACATTTGTTTTAAAATAGTTAACAAGGGTCAAAAAAAATGCAAATTGTATGTAAAGGATCCATCAGTTCATTCAGAATTCATGGACCTCTTAAAGAAAAAGGAAATTCCGTCGTACACATACACTCCGAGGGAATTAAGACGAGTCAAATGGTTATTAAGGGACTTCACCATAGAACGGATTTAAATGTCATTAAAGATAACCTTGATTTTTTAGTACCCAACACAGTGGATTCAGTTACAAAATTTTCCACTGATTATTCAAGAAGGAACAATATCGATACGGGATTATTCCTGGTAACACTTTTGCCTGGTAAGTCTGCGAACGAACTTAGGGCTCAGCATTTTGTTTATCATCAGAGGGTTTCATGGGAATCGCCAAAAGTGAATTTAAATGTGGTCCAGTGTTGGCGGTGCCAAAAGTGGGGCCACATATCGAAAAATTGTAGCCGATTGTACGTATGTGTGAAGTGTGATCAAAGCCACGGTCCTGGGGACTGCAAATTTGTCCGAGAGGAAGGAAGTCAACCATATTGTGCGAACTGCGGAGAAAGAGGTCATTCGTCAAACTACAGAGGGTGTCCGGCTTACAAAACCTATTTAAAGAAGCTGAAGGAAATAAAAGAAGTAGCTAGAGAGAGGAAATTTTTAACATCTGATAATGTAGTTGGTGCAATAAGTACTTCTAAATTCGTTGATCCGAGAAATACGTATGCTAGTTTTTTTTTCTGATTCTAAGCATTTAAATGTGGTTAGGTCGCCAAGACCACAGTTAATTGAAGAGTTTTTGAAAATTGCCAATCATATTTGTCAACCCGACACTCCTTCTTTGGAGGATGAAATCAAAGCATTTATTCGACGTTACAGATCACTATCGAAAGATCAGGCCAAGGGCCAGTGCTTGGAAATTTTGGAGAAGGTTAAACGCCAATATGGTCCGTAATTCTCTAAATTTTTTGTCATTTAATGTAGGCTCTCTTATTAGTTTGAGCCGTAGGGTAGAGTTGTTGAATATTGTGAAAACAAATGGGATAGATTTTGCGTTTATTCAGGAGACACATTTGAGAAATGAGCACAAAATCTATTTTAAAGATTTCAGTTTTATTAGAGATACTAGTTCGCAAGGAGTAGGGATTATGATAAAGAAATATATGAAATTCCAAAGGGTCCAAGTCCCCGATTGCAATTTTCCAAGTATTTTTTTGAGTATATGCCTCACTATAGATGGTGTCGAGAAAAATGTTTTAATTGGTTCGATGTACATCCCTTGTAACTCAGATAACACGCGCTTAGTTCAGAGTTTATCTGCTTTGTTCCGATTTTCTCGAAATTATGACGGTGTTATTTTAGGGGGTGACCTTAATTCCCGACACACATCATGGGGTGATTCAATGTGTAATACTAATGGAAATGTTTTATTTTCTTGGCTTCAACAGTCTTCAACAGACTTTCTTCGAATTTCCGACTCTGTGCCGTCCTATCCTAATGGACCCTCTTTTCTAGATCACTTTATTATTAGTTCAAATTTGCTTGATTTAGATTATCATAATTTAAATATTACTAGCTTACCTACATTTTCGGACCATTTTCCGATTAAGTTAAACATTCAGCTCCCAGATTTTGATATACTTTTGTTTTCTCCAAGGAAATTTGTTTCTTATCGCAATACGAATTGGGACAATTATAGGAATGACATCATGTCTCAGTTATTACTTCATTTTCCTGATTCTGCGAGGAATTTGTCCGATGCTGAGATTGATCATTATGTGAGGGAATTCACTTCCACCTTAAATTATGTGCAGGGTTTGCACTCTGAGTACATTGATTTGGGAAATAAGAGGGTAATTGTGTCTGAGAACGTAAAGAGACTTTATAAAATAAAGTACGGCTGGCAAAGGGAATTAAAGAAGGTTTTCCATAGGACACTTAGTCGAGCAGATGCGTTATACTTGAGATTGTCGAAACAGATTCAATTGTTGAATATAATTATTAGGAGACAGGTTGAAATTGAGCAATCTGTAATCTTTTGTGGAAAACTTCGCACTATTAAACCTGGCCCCACGGCTCACAGACAAGTTTTTAAAATAATAGGCAACAGGAAAGCATCGAAATTGGGAAAATTGTCTGAGAATGGAGTGACGATAGAAGACGATGTAACAAGTGCAGGGAGGTTAAGAGATTACTTTTCTGTCATTTACAGTGGTGCGGTTTCTAATCGGAATATATCGAACATGCAGGCAGCCGTTGAAAGGACTGTTTCATCAGTCACGAGGTTGCATACTTTTAATGCTCAAGGTTCTTCCATTAACCCACCGGAAGGCTCGAGGTTTGTTACATTCGATGAGGTCGTTAGCACATCTAAGGATATTAATAATAAACGGTCAAGCGGATTGGATGGTGTTTCCAATTATGTGATTAGGAGACTCCCGGCAAAGGCCTTCGAATACCTGACAATTGTATTCAATAACTGTATAAACAACTCCTATTTTCCGGAATCATGGAAGACTTCAAAGATTGTGCCACTTCGTAAGAAGGAGAACAATTGCGATATTGGTAATTTAAGACCAATATCAATGCTTTCGAATCTTGGCAAACTATTTGAGCGCATTATTCGGATAAAAATGGATATTGGGATGGATGATCCTTATATTCCGGATCTGCAGTTTGGTTTTAGGAAAGGTCATTCCACAACGGATGCATTGCTTAAATTTCAGAATGACATCGTTTTAAATTTGCGTGAACAACGGTGCACAGTAGCAGTGTCATTAGATGTGGAAAAAGCATTTGATCACGCGTCTCATCTTGGAATTCTTTTCAAAATTACCCGTCTTGGATTTGATCCTTCCGTAGTTAAGCTGTTTCACAGTTTTTTCTCTAATAGACGTTTTTGCGTCCAGTTTAATGATGTTTTATCTGATTTCGGAGATGTGAAGAGTGGTGTCCCACAGGGATCGATTTTGGCCCCGCACTTGTACAACATTTTTATGCATGATTTTCCCCATATTGATTTTGAATCGTGTGGTATTCTTTATGCCGATGACTCTCTACTTTATGCCCATGACGAGTCGCCAATTATTGCGCTTGGTAAAGTAGGGAACCATTTGCATAAGGTAAAAAGTTTTTATGATGAATGGGGCATAAAAATTAATGCTTCCAAATGCCAGGCTATCTGTATTAGAAACGCTTCTAAGAAGTGTAGAGCATTCGTGGTTCCGCAGAGTAAACAGTTAAATCTAAATATTGATGGGGTTGAGGTTTCATTTGGAGATAATATGAAGTATTTGGGAGTTAATTTCAATAAACTTATGAAGTTTAACAAACATGCAAGGCTGGTTGTAGGGAAGTCATACAGAATACTGGGCTCAATGTCGAAACTGCTAGCTAATAAAAATCTCCCAACGGAAACAAAACTTTTGTTGTACAAAACATGCATAAGGCCAGTATTTCTGTATGGTTTCCCTATATGGTTTAATGTATCTCCAGCGGTTATCGGGGAAATGGAAATTTTGGAAAGGAAAATATTGCGCCATTGTATTGGGAAATATTATGAATCAAGGTTTAAACGATATTCTAATAGAGTTATATATGGCGTGTCTAAAGTTACCCCCGTTGGGTTGTATGTTTGCGAGGTAATTTCCAGATTTGCCGATAGAGTAATTGTTCACGATAACAAATTTATATCCAACATATATGAAAGTCAGAAAAATTTCGGTTGGTCTGCTGTTAATTATTTATCGCCAATATAATATATAATATATCGAGGAATTTACGCCATGAATTCTATTTAAGGTCATTATCTGGTACACATAGGGGATAGTGTGCTGGATAAGGTAACTTTTTGCATTTTTTTTTACCTTTGCTTTTTATTTTTTTTTTTTTGTTATTTTTTAGATTAAGATAGCTGTAAGTTCAATCGAGATATACATACTCTCATGCAATTGTAGTTCCGGGAGCAAGAACTTCCCTGCTTCAAAAATTCATCTTTTTATTTATATTTAATTCTTACATAGTTATGTAAAGCTTGGCGCTGTTTAGTACACTTAATCTAAAGCAAATTAAGATATTACATTACAGTCTTAAGTTATCTTAAAAACAAATGTGGTTATGACTCTGTATAAATATAGTATTTTAAAAGGCTCAATAAATAAATAAACCTAAACCTAACTGTGAGCCGATTCTAATTGATTTATGTTATTATATTAATTTCATTTTGTAATATGTCATTTATGCAATAGCGAAGCATTGCCGGTTCCACTAGTAATATAATAAACATTAAGGAAATGTAATAAAATTATGGCTATAACCTTCATCAAACTTAAAAAATAGTAATTAAATCATAGTTTCCAATTTTGAGGGAATAATATTGTTGGAAAGGTTTAAGATTCTTAATTCAAAAACCGTTAGTTAGGATTGATTGAGCTCATACGCGAGGAAAGACCAGAAACCGGGTTTGAACGTAAGTCAAGATTTTGATGGTGTTACAACACTTTGGTTTACAGATACATGTTGGACTCGACCAGACCTTGACTATGCACTAGATCACTCTAAAAGTTCCAAATAACTGTAACACCGTGTATGTTTTCTCGCTTTGTAGTATTCTGATTTTAATTATAAATACTAGGGCAAGGATGCATGATTTTCTTGAAACCTAAAATAAAAAAATCATTACGTTTCATGAAATTTTCTTTAAAAAATCATTTAATCGTTATTGCATATTTTGTCTATTTATGCTTATATTTAATCAAATATTACAATAAATACATATTTTTTGCGTTTCAATATTATGTTACACAATATTATTTTTTAAAGCTAATTTTTCTAGAACTTTTGATAGAGTTATACACGATAATTTAATTTTACTCCATAATATTAAATTGGTTTCTTTCCTATTTATCAAAAGGTATTGTTCTGTTTGCAATGATGGTTGATATTCTGATATTTATCAGAACAGATATAGTGCATACAGTATTTACCGCTTATATGCACGCCGGTTATAAGCATTTATCGTTTATTTGCAGCCGAACTTGAACAATCTTTCTTTTGTATATAAAATACACGCAATATTTTTTAATATATGCATTTCGCCTATATGCATTTCTCGCATTTATGCACCAAAATTATGTAGGATTTTGAGAAATTGCATGTAAAAAATTCTCATATATGCACTGTCTAAATTTTTCACCATCAATAAGGAAAATGTACGAAAATTGTTTCATCGCAATTAAATAGCAAACTGTTTCACCCCTTTTGACTCATTTGTACGTTTGCATATCTGATGTTATATCTCTGTTTGAAATTGTAAATTCTGTTTTTACAATTACATTTTACGTTTCTGAACTTCTGGTGCATGTATTACAAATACATATGTACATAACATATTTTTTATATAAGCACCACCGATGCAACTAAGCGAGTTTTTCTACATGCACTGCAAATGCATATAACCGAGTTTTTATAAGCACTAAAAGTCGAGCAAATTACGAAGTGCATATAAGCGGTAAATACTGTATTCATTCCTGAGTCAAATTTTTATAAGCGTACATCTTACGCAAAATTTGACTGACTCAGTGTACTTTCAAAAAAGATATGTTTGTAAATCTATGAGTGTGAATTCGGTCGTTTGTATGGGAGATACCAGAGGGAGTGTGTCATGTAGTTAGGTTTTCAGAGGTTTTGCTTCCTATCACAAGATAAATTCACTGACCAAATTTCATTATCCCCCAGGTGCCCGTTTGAAAGAGGTCCGCGGACATAACCCCCAGAAACGTCATTTTGAACATGTATCAGCGCCAAAAAGTTAGTCGGGTTCGGAATGATCCATGTCAGAAGATCCAATTTCAGTCAACTTCCACTGATTATATCGCGCCTTTGTGGTAAGACTGAAATTAGGATCTATATCGTAACGAATGGTTATGAAACATATTTCACTTGACCTTAACGCTTTAGTGCCATTTAAACCAATAATTTTAGCATTTCGGGCAGAAAAGATTGGAAGAGCCAATTTTCTCTGAAGTTTTCGAGAAATGAATGTCGTTTGAGATGCGGGGTCTATAAGAGCACTCGAACAACTTTTTAAGTCATTATTGTAGAGGTGAACAAGTGTGGTTCCTAAAAGAACCCTTGATTCAGACGGGGACGCAAACTTGCGTCGTGAAAGTGCGGACTGCTGATGAACCAGAAGACTCCATAAGTTTTTTGGATAAGAAGAATGCATTATGTTTTGCACTAAGTTAATCAAGCGATCAAAGTTGATAATTTCAGTTGGGAAAGTGTAAAAAAAGTAACTCCAACTAATTTGTCAATATCTTTGTTATTTATAATGCGATTAAAAATATAAAACATGTCCGGGGAAGGTAAATATGTGTATATTTTGTTTGTTAATTTTAAAAATGGAAGAAAGATATCTTATAATTAATTAGGCGGTTGGAAGAGCTAATGGTTTTTTTACTTTGTTTTAATTTTGGCAAAACATGTTCTGTTTCGGCAAAAGTAAAGCAGAAATATTAGTTGTCCATAATTAGCAGAAGTGCTAACCTTTTGCCGGAAATATTGTTTTTTTAGTTTAGAATAATAGTGTTAGTTTTTATTGTATTAAGCTCAGAATCAATAGCTGTTCGCGTTTTTTATAATTTTTTAAGGTTCTGAAGCAGAAAATTATGAGTGTTTAAGAAAACAACTTGTTGAAGTATTTTTCGCCAGTAGAAGAAGATTTTTGATACCAAATTTTTGGATATTGAGACATTCCTTCAACGTAAGACGTTATGCAGCGAAACTCATTTACGAGAACTTCGCCAACACTTAAAAAATTTTAAACATCTGCTTAAAACCAAATGGAAACGATAAAATCTAAAAAAAAACTGTTTCTTACTTCAGAGTAATAATGGCTCAACCAATTAAATTTTTAAAAAATTTGTTCCTTCTTCAACAGAATTTGCTGTTAATGAAAATAAAAAACGAATTCAAAGAGAGTTTAAAGAAACATTTGGCTTAATTGTTGATCATCGTAAGCCGGGGTATGGAAATACCAACAGAAGAAATATTGCGAGGTGATTTTTTTGAAAAAGGTAATTTATTCGCCACCATCTCTGGAATTGATGAAGTATTAATCCAAAAGTTTTGTATAATTTTGCAATGCAGTTCAAGTCGTTTTAAGCTGAACAGCGAAAAATTTAAAATATTTTTGGTGAAAAGTATTAATCCACAATTTAGGCAATTCATAATGAATTGAAATCAAAAAAGAATAATTCATTTACAGCTCTGCTTTTTGGTATAACGAAAGTACTTTTTGGTAGGATAAATTTACTTCTTGGTACAAAAAAACTACTTTTTGGTATAATAAAAGTACTTTGTGGTACAATGAATGTACTTTTTGGTACGAAAATATACTTTTTGTATAATAAGACTACATTTTGTAACAATATACGTACTTTTTGGCACAATAAAACGTCTTTTTGACACAACAGAAGTACTTTCTGATGCAATGAAAGTATTTTTTAGTGCAATACATTTTACTTTTGGTACAATTAATATATTTTTGACACAATTAAAACACGTTTTGGTACAATAAATTTAAATACACTTTTTGGTACAATAAATGTAATATTTTATGCAACAAATTTAAATCTTTGGTACAACACTACACTTTTAGTACAGTAAATATTCTGTTTAAAAAAATTCGTTATATGGAGAAAAAGTTTTTATTCTAGGATTTTTTTTCTGAAATGCGCTTCCAACAAGGTTTTGATGGGGAATTTTTGCTATTAGTCCTGGGCAAACCTGAAAAAATTCGAAAATTTCATTATATGGAGAAAAGGTTTTTATTCTAGGATTTTTTTCTCCAATACATATTTTTTTCTCCAATAACGTTTTAATAGGGAATTGTTGCTTATATCTATTTTCTGTTAAATTTTCGTAGGCACAACATTTGGAGTTTGGTTGATATGTCTAAAATAGTCCTGGTCAAACTTGAAAAAATGCGAAAGTTTCGTTATATGTGGAAAAAGTTTTTGTTCTAGGTTTTTTTTAAGTATTTCCAATAGAGTTTTGATGAGGAGTTGTTGCTATTACTTACATCTATTTTCTTTCAAATTTTCGTGCGCACAACATTTGGAGTTTGGATGATATGACCAAAATAGGCTTGAAAAAACTTAAAAAAATGCGAGTTTCGTTATATGGAGAAAAAGTTTTTGTTCTAGGATTTTTGTTTTAAATGCGTTTCCAATAAGCACAAATAGTTCTGGCCAAACTTGAACAAATGCGAAAGTTTCGTTATATGGAGTAAAAGTATTTTTTCAAGGATTTTTTTTTTCTAAAATTCGTTTTCAATAAGGTTTTGATGGGGAATTGTTGCTATTACTTATATCTATTTTCTGTAAAAGTTTCGTGAGCGCAACATTGAAAGTTTGGATGGTATGCCAAAATAGTCCTGGTCAAACTTGAAAAATGCGAAAGTTTCGTTATATGGAGAAAACGTTTTTATTCTAGGATTTTTTTTTTCTGAAATGCGATTCCAATAAGGCTTTGATGGAGAATTGTTGCTATTACATATATATATTTTCTCTTGTTTTGTAATGTTGATCTATATGTGTAAATAATGAATGTGTTTTCATCGTTCGGTTCAAGATCTGTTCTTTTATTGCTAATAGAATTTGTTTTACAAGAGTTTATGTGAAATTGATTATGTTGACAACTGGCAGGGCAGATAGCTATTTCGATGGTTGCCAAACCGTCTTCATCAGTACCCTTTGCTGTGCCTTCTCCACTCATTATCACAACCTTAAGTGTTAAGTTTCTTGAAGCGTTTAACATGTTATTGCTAATAGAATTTGTTTTACAAGATCTTGAACCGAACTATGAAATCACATCTATATATATAAAAAATTGTTGCAAGTGTGTTGTGACTTCATAACTCACGAACGGCTGGACCGATTTGCATAAATTTTTTTGTATGCGTTTGGGTGGCGCCCCGGGTGGTTTATATTTACAATTCGGTCCAATTGGACAAAGGGGCGTGGCACCGCCCATACAACTTGAAAATCAAAAGGGCTGTATCTCATGAACTATCAGAGGTATGAAGATGAGATTTGGTATATATGTTGTTGGAGCAGTATTAATTACAGCCAAGGTGGAAGTGGGCGGTACCACGCCCCCATTTTCAAAAATCGCTCTAACGGCTTTTCTAATAGACCGATTGATACGAAAATTGTACCAAGTGGTACTGATGACCTGTAGATAGTCCCTGGCTATATTTGGTTGTGATTGGATAAAGGGACGTGACACCGCCCATACAACATGAAAATAAAAAGGGCTATATCTCATGAACTATAAGAGGTATGAAGATGAGATTTTTTACATATGTTGTTGTTGCAGTATAAATTACAGTAAGAGTGGAAGTGGGCTGTATCACACCCCTTTTAAAAACAGTTATAACTGTCAAAATTCCACAGTATATTGCAGTTCGCCTAGAGATATGAACAGTAAGGTGGCACAGTTTTTTTATTCGCAAAAATTGTAACCAAATCTACGATGAATTGTTAGAAAATGTCACCAATAAACTTTGTGTGTAATATCAATTCCTAGCTCGCGCTGGGAAAGCTTAATTTAGTGCAGAAAACTTAAATTTTGATAGAAGTGTCTTAAAGCTGAAGTCTGTACGCTTTCAATAATCATGGGGCAACGAACGTCACTTCCAAAAGAAGCGCAAAACGGAGTAAATAAACGAAAAATTATTTTATCTTAAAAAAAGTATCAGCTATGATTTTGATTCATGTGGATTTTTAATGTACAATTGACACTCAACAAAGCCGCATTTACCGTTTTTGTTGCCATTTTAGGTCAACCAATTCGTCATTCAGGCGAGGTGTGTGAAGTGTGATAGACTTTCATTGAGACTTTCTTTGAAAAATCACCATGTAAAGACTACACAAGAACAACGTTTACAAATCTTGCAAATTTATTTTCAAAATGCGCGTTCTGTTTGCCCTTTGTGAAGTTTATGATGCATATATTCATCCATCTGAGCAGCTAATAGAAGCCATCAACGCTGTAGACGTAAGTGTGACAGGAGACTCGAATTTATCGAACCGCCGTTCTCAGCAACTCGGTCTCTGCAAACGCTGAGGAAAGATCTTGGCCTATATTCATACATCCAACTGGTAGAAGAACTAAAACCAGTGGACGATCAATTGATTTTTTTTATTTATCATGTCATTGCACATTATTTGAAGGAGAAATGTTTCCAACACGACGGCGTAAAATGCCGTACAGCGCGTGAGATCATCACTTTGTAAAGCCAAACTTTGGTGACCGAATTATCTCATAGAATGGTAATACGAGTTCAATACAATGATAGTATTCGGAAATATTCTTGATCCATGTGAGAAGAAGACGTGGCAAAAGAGGTTTTTATGGCTAAAGGCATAAAGCTTCAAACGAAATTTCCATTTTCGGTCAATAGGCGGAGAAGGCATGTAAAAAGTGTTCTTTACGCCCAAAGAGATAGTTAGTATACAGACGGTTACCGCTACTACATTGAATTTTGATCTTAAACGGAATGTCTGTTTCCTATTTGTAAAAGATATGACTTTGCTGATGAATTTTTTACTATCGTCATAGAGCCTATGATATTTAGAATTTAAAACAACAACACTTAATTTGTTTACTTTCATGTTAAGGAGTTGCTTGAAATTAGTTACATAAGTTAATAAACTCAACATATCATTATCGAGCTTAAGTACCGTTTTCGAAGTACTTTGTAGACCTAAATGTGAAATATATTACAAGTTAAAATGCAATAGCGAAGCATTGCCGGGCCCACTAGTTTATTATATATATTTTCTCTAAAATTTTCGTGGGCACAACATTGGGAGTTTGGATGATATGGCCAAAATAGTGCTGGCCAAAATTAACCAAAGGACAACCTTTTTAATATTAGCAAGTATGTAAATTAGCAAGAATGAACGAAAATGTAAAGGAAATTTTACAAATATTTTTATTTTTAGAATTTATTTATGTGATTATTTATTGTTTTTAATTGCAAATTGTTATTGTTAATAGATAGGTTGTTGGTTTGTTAACTTCACACTATGATCATTGTGATTGTTTAACACAAAAAAGACCTCAGTGATGGAAAATACTTCATTATCTCTTTTATTTTCTCTGAGAGAATTTATTATCTCTCTCTATCTCTCTTTAGCATCTTTCTTTCTCTCTCTTTCAATAAATGTTGTTGAGATTGGTTTTAGTCCGAGAGCTAGGGCGCATGCGTGAACGTAGAGTGGGCTCTTTCATTGTGGTCCAGCAAAATGCGCGAATATGGTGCTGTAATAAATAAACTTAAGTTTTTGAACTTTAAAAACGTGAAATGAAACAATTGTAGTTTATATTTTACATTTGACTACTCTTTGTTGAGCGCACAGTGCAATTAAACGGGGTTCTTTTAATTGCGTCAGTGACTCAATTAACCGAGTATCGGGTAAATGATTTCCGTGTTAATTGCACAGAAAACTGTGCATTTTTGAAAACTCAATTAGACGGAAATTACTGTATTAATTGTTGAAGTCAGGTAGAGTCGAAAAATAATAGTCAGCTGGTTCGTAAACGGGGGATTGCACGTCAGTTGCTAGTGCGAACTTGTAAACAAATTAAAAAAATTAATCTTATTGCATGCCGAATGAAATTTTTTTCCATGACTTCGGACACATATATAAGTGTGATAATAATCGTCAGCTGCTTGTATAATGTGGGTAAGGCCGTCAGGAAGGAGTCACTTTAGACCCTAGGTTTCTTTGAACCAAATTCGATTCATGACGTTTTAAGTCGTTTGAGCCATGTCTGTCTGTCCGGCTGGTTTGCACGATAACTTTTTTGTTTTGACTGTTTTGAAATTTTGTACGAGTTAACATTTTCCCAAAACTACTTACGGTATTGCAAATGAGATACATGGCCCCGCCCCTTCTGGTACCTCCCATACAAATGTATCTTTCCGCCCACTATAGAGATGGAGTAATAATATCAATAAATCCAACGTGATCGTACCCAAATTCTTTATTTAGTAAAGCTGTAGCAGGATACAGTTTTGGAGAACAAAACTGCAAGTCTAGCCACGCCCCATCTGGTACCACCCAAACCCATCTGGTGCCGCTCACTATAAAAATCGATTAATTTTATTAATAAACCTAACGAGATCGTGGCCAAATTCTGTATTTAGTAAAGCTCAAGCCGGATAACGTTTTTTAGAAAAAATCTGGAAGTCTAGACACGCCCCTTCTGATACCTCCCATACAAATGTACCACTTCGCCCACTCTCTAATACACTCGACACTGTCGTGCCCATTTTCAGTATTTTGTTAAGCATTAACAGGATAAAGATTTGTAAAAATTATATATACCCTAATCCCTAAGGGTGATGGTATAAAAATTTGGAAGTCTAGACACGCCCCTCCCATACAAATGTTCCACTCCGGCCACTTTAGAAATCGAGTAATAATATCAATATAATATAAAACTTTTGTTTTACAGAGGGTGAAGGTATATGTAAGTCGGGTTGCCCAACTGAAACTTTTTTACTGGCCTCTCCAAGCTGTCGTATGAACTTCAAAAAGACAAACTGAAAATTAATTTATTGCTCTTCTTTAAGCGAAACGAGGAGATAAATTATATTTCTCAGCAAAAGATTGCTTCTACTCACTCCAATAAGGGAACTAAACTTTGGGTTCGGTCAGAAAACGTTGAAGTCTTAGAGGGACCAGCGTGTTTCAATGACATGAACCCATTGAAAAATTGTGGGGCGTACCTGTTCATAAAATGTACTCCAACAACAGGCAATACAATAGCGTTGCAGGCCTAAAATCGGCAGTAATAGCGGCTCGGGACTCTATAGAAAGTTCAACCCCGAAAACCCAGATAAATAGTATGACCGAAATGCATTTTTGAATTTATTCAAAATGAGAGAAGTCATACGAATTATTACAAAGTGTTTTTTATTTTAAATTTACTTTTTGTTTTAATAAAAAAAGTTTTATTTCGTAATTTTAAACCACTGCGTTTAAATCCATGATCACCCCAAAATTTAAAAAAAAAATTCAAAAAACATTTACTTTACTAAATTCAATTTTGTTGTTGTTCGATGTAAATATGTAGTTTTTGATCCTCTTCCATTGCTCATATTCGGTTTTTGGATTATGACCCTTTAAGTACATCTGCATCGAAATTCAGTGGAGCGTATAATTTCCTGCTCTCGAGTGTATATGTGTCAAAAGTCATGAAAAAAAATTTTATTCGGCATCCAATTAGTTTTATTTATAAATTTTTTTACAAGTTCTCATGAGCAGCTGGCGTCCAATCCCCCCTCCACGAACCAGCTGACTATTATTTTTCGACTCTACCTGACATCAACAATTGATATTGTAAAATTCAGTTGGCATAAAATAACTAAAAAAAAAATATTTTTTTAAGCAACTTTCACGGCTACCCCCAACCACCCCCACCCCTACTGGAGCAGTTGACGGTCCTTTAAAAAACCTCCAACGTAAAATCTATTACGACTCTTAAAATCAGCCGGCAAGCAATGATTATGTCAAAAAGACCCCTAGCTCTCGGACTATCTGTTATCAACTAAAAAAACTGTTACGGAAACAAATAAATAATACCCTAAGCTCTATTAATTAAACGTCGCTAGATGAGCCATTTCGCCCACTGTGCGTTGTCACACGGGGGAATGTGAATGAGGATTGCAGCTGTCTTCTTCTTCGAGTCTAATTTTGCATGCGAGGCATCAATAAGGCATATAATGTTCACAACGACTTTTCCGGGTCCTCATCGTTACAAAAATATTCATAACGTGAGCGGAACGCATCAAAAAGTCGAATAAATTCTACTTTATGGACATAAAGGGAATAGAGATGGGCACTCGTCACGTGATTCACGCGTGAATGTGAGTAAGATGGAAATTTGCTCACGTGCATGAACGTGAGCAAAAAAAAATCTTCGTGCATGAGCGTGCGTGAGTGCATACTTTGCGTTAATCACGCTACTCACGCTAATCACTCAAAGCAAAAAAAAAATTCGCTTAACACAGAATTGGTTATTTGTATTTTTCATTAAATTGATAAAGATTTAAAATAATATATGTACGAGGGCTGCTATATATATTTCTGGCCTAGGCAACAATAAGTGTTGCCAGGTGCAATCTGATATTTCCATTGGAAAAGTTGACATTTTTTAGCATAACATCACTCAGAACGTGTTGTCATTTAATCGTGAATTGTTAAACTTACAGAGCTTTGAACAATTCAATTCCGTTAAAAAAATGGAATTGACACGTGAGCATTTTCGTGCGATCATTTTTCACAACTTTCGACGTGGATTATCCAGACAAGAGTGCATCGATGAACTTAAGTCTTTGTATGATGATCAAGCACCATCATATAGCACCGTGAAAAACTGGTATAACGAATTTAATCGTGGTCGAATTTCGCTCAACGACGAATTCCGTGAAGGTCGTCCAAAAACGTCCGTTGTGCCAGAGAACATTGATGCCGTGCGTGAACTAATAATGCAAGATCGTCATGTGACATACCGGGAGATAGAGGCATCCTTGGGCATTTCTCCCACCAGCATACATTCGATATTACATAAACACCTGACCGTAAAAAAGGTTTGTTGTCGTTGGATTCCGCACAATTTGACAATCGCTCAAAAAAAGGCTCGTGTCGATTGGTGCAAAGAAATGTTGAAAAAATACGATCGCGGTGCTTCAAAAGATGTTCATAAGATCGTCACAGGTGACGAATCTTGGATCTATGCGTATGAGCCCGAAACAAAACAACAATCGACCGTGTGGGTCTTCGAAGACGAGCCAAATCCAACGAAAGTTGTTCGTGGAAGAAGCACTTCGAAGCAAATGGTCGCCTGTTTCTTCGGCAAAACTGGTCATGTGGCGACTGTTCCGCTTGAGCAACGAAGGACGGTCAATTCTGAGTGGTACACCACAATTTGTTTGCCTGAAGTCTTCGGAGAAATTCGAAAAACAAACAAGAGAAGACGAATCATTCTTTACCATGACAACGCGAGCTCTCACACATCGGCTCAAACCAGCGCCTTTTTGACCGGCCAAAACGTCGAATTGATGGGTCATCCGCCGTACAGCCCTGACTTGGCACCCAATGACTTCTTTTTATTCCCGCACATCAAGAAAAAAATGCGTGGTCAACGATTTTCGTGCCCAGAAGATGCTGTTGAAGCGTTCAAAAACCATGTTTTGGAGGTGTCTCAATCGGAGTGGAAAACGTGCTTCGACAATTGGTTTGAGCGCATGCAAAAGTGTATAAATCAGGCTGGAGAATACTTTGAAAAACAATAAAACAATTTTTGATGATAAATATTCGCATTTTCATTATTAGGCCAGAAATATATATAGCAGCCCTCGTAATACCACTATGTGACAGTGCATGTTGTAGGTCTGTAGGACCATATATACCAAAGTTTCCTAAAACCCTTAAAATCTTGACTTACTGGTAAAAACCCGGTTTTTCGGATCTTTCGTCACTTTTAGAAGCTTACAAAAAACTAGTCGTATACTTTAAACGCTCACAACTTAATAGCAACCTCAGTAAATCGTCAAATCAACTATGAAATCTCAAATTCAAAAATTACACTGTCCGACAAAGATTTTTTCTTTTGTTGCGTTGTGTGTTTCGAAGAGTTTTTGACATATGAAATTCAAATACGAAATAAGAATTTTGCTAACAGGCATAGCATTTAAGTTATTTGAAAATAAGTTTTGATTTTTTTAATTATTTGTATGAAGGCGATTGCAGAAAAGTTTAGTAGATGCATGAGCATAACGCATTGGTCCGGATATTCAAAACCGCATTGAATAAAATGCGTTCTGACGACCACAAAATCATTATCAGAGCAGCCAAAAGACCCTCTGGATGCCATGCAAGACAATTCAATGCTCCCACTATAGAGTGGTGATTGTTGGGAAGAATGTGGAATCACGCGATATTGTTCTCAAGCATCGGGATGGTAGACAACTGGGTCACGTGCACGAAACTCATCGGTCATATGATGCACTTCAATACCCGTTAATGTTCTGTAGTGGAGAAGATGGCTATCACCTTAATTTCATTTCATAGGAACGTTGTAAAAAAGTGTTTCTGTAGAAAATGGGAATCGATAGTTTCCTCACTGACATTTTTGAATGTGAGAAGTTTACCGATTTTCATAAATGTGAATAACAAGTACTCATAAATAACATTTCAAACCGGATAGATTCGCTTAAAGGTAATTAAAATTTATTAATTATTATCAGCTTTATTAAGAGAATTTATTAAATTGGAGATAAAGTGAATTTTAGCTAAAACACATAATAACTCTAATAATACCCTTTATGCGTGTATTCATAAACAATTACACTGTGGTAGTCGAAAAAAAAGACAAGACCGGACTCAACGGTTTTACCCTAATTAGGACACGAGAATCAAACTGCATCATTAGTTTTTTGAGTTACCCTGACGGTTTTGTTCTTTTTTTTTTAAGTTTTGTTTTAAGGGGTTAATAGATTTTCGACAATCAATAGTTAGGCTTTCGGATAAGCTTTACTTATTTGACTTGACTTACAAAGAATATGTATAATGTGCTCAAAAATGAAAAATATGTTCACTCAGGGGTAGGGGATTATGAGCTTTAATCGATTTACACAGACTACAGTTGGGTTTTCGGATATGTTGTCTCCGACAAAGTTGTTTTAAATAAGTCAAACTTATCTGAAAATCCAACTTTAGCTTATCGAAAATCTATTTGACCCCTTAAAACCTTACCCGAAGTAATAAAAATAAATATTTGTATAAAACCTTTATTGTAACTCAAAAAACTAATGAAGCAAACTAATGAAGCAATTCAGGGTAAAACCGTGGAGTCCGGCCTTGTCTTCGAAAATTTCGGTCAAAAACTATCACAGTGTTATTAGCAGTGTAATAGTATTTTATTTATTATTAAACTGTGCGATAGCAGAATTTTTCATAGATTAACAAATTCCATAACGCAGGAAAAATCGTAATAATAAAATTAATAATAGTATTTCCTTTTCATCGTGATAAAAATGATAATCGGATCCATTACTTAATTACATTTATGTCTTTGTTTTGATTTTATACACATCACGAATATTATTTAATTATTTTCAAATAAATTTTGAAAATATAATCTTTGATCAACAATTGATGAATGAAAAATTACTGTGTCAACACTTTTCTATGAGCTTAAAGATTACGACGTCAATTTTCTACATAATAAATGCATTAAAAAGACTTCTTCCCATATGGAAAGTTCCAAAAAACTCAAAACAAAAATCGGCAGTAACTTTTCATTGTGGTTGTCAATTGGTTCATTTTCATCACGTTTCACTCGATTTGTGTTTTATTTCCAACGCAAAACGAATTTTAAAAGATTTCAAAGTGCAGAAACAGCAGTCATGTCGATATCGGTAATTAAAGACCGAAACAACGTGACGTCACGCAAATCGGTAACTTGCCGATTTATTTACAGAAACGGGCTACTGGTTAGTTAAAGACAAAGAACTTTTATGGTGCTAAAATTTACTTTTTTGTATCATAAAAAACAATTTACTGTACCAAAAAGATAAATTTTTGTACCAAAAAGTACATTAATAGAATCAAAAAGTACTCTTATTGTACCAAAAAGTACAATTTATTGTATCAAAAAGAAATTAAATTGTATAAAAAAGTAAAATTTATTACCTCACAAATTACTTGTTGTAGCGTCTAAATATCTAAATATATATTTAAAACTGGTGTAGAAAATGTATTGTAATTCATCAATTGAGAACGGCTGGGCCGATTTTGCTCAAGCTTTTTTCAGTTATTCGTTTTTGCCAGGAAGAGGTTTATGTAAAAAAATTTTTTGGAAAAATCTTCAGGAAAGGTCGGAAAATTGGAAAAATCGAAAATTGCCTTTTTGTATGGAATTGTGTGTGCAATTGTTGCAGATTGGCTTTTCGAATAGAAAAATAAAAAATTTTTGTTGAAAAAAATCCGAACAAATGTGCCTCCGTTGAACGCCTTTCAAACGGACGTGTACGATTCGCTGATGTAGGTTGTTGACGATGGAACGGGAGGCATTTACATTCTCGATGTTCCCGGTGGGATAGGCAAGACATTCGTCACTTCTTTGATTCTGGCAACAATCCGGTCAAGATCGCAAATTACGTTAGCTGTTGCATCTTCTGGTATTACTACCACATTTCTAAAAGGCGGTCGAACTGCATTTTCCGCTTTGAAGCTGCCATTGAATCTTCTTACGGTTGACAAGCCAACGTACAGCGAAATCGTTGCGAGAATGTAAAATCATTTGGGATAAATGCACTATGGCCCATAAACGAGCTTAGAAGGCATTTGACTAAAAGGTGAGGGATTTACAAGGTGATTCGAGACGATTTGGTGGGGCTATGATATTGCTGCCTGGAGATTT
This sequence comes from Muscina levida, assembly GCA_964034835.1. NCBI lineage: Eukaryota > Metazoa > Arthropoda > Insecta > Diptera > Muscidae > Muscina > Muscina levida. The sequence continues at coordinate 115,403,804 of OZ035882.1, forward strand.
TGTCTCAAACGCTTCCCGTCATCTCAAAATCTACTGATGCTTATAAAATGAATGCATGCCTAAATCGTCGTCTTTGTTGCGTCATATCAAGAAGTTGAAATTGACTACGAACATGAGAGTCATGTTGCACAACGGCCCATCGGTCACTGGATTTTCAAGACAGCTACTCGCGCTTGGTAATGGCCAAATTCCTGTTGATGTTTCAACTGGTTTGAAGGCGTTCCCGGCTAATTTTTGCGAGTTTACATCGTCGAAGGAGGAACTCATCAGCAAAGTTTTCCCGGCAATGCACGAAATTATAAAAATCTAAATTGGATTTGTGAACGGGTCACACTAGCATCGAAGAATAAGGACGTCGATAGCTTGAATGTAATTATTAAAAGTCGAATCGATGGAGACCTGCATTCAGACCGACGAGAATGCGACTATCCGACAGAATTTTTGAACTCCCTCTCCAGGATCTCCGTTGCATAATTTACAGCTGAAGGTGGAATCGATCATAATCATGTTGCGGAATCTAAATCATACGAAATTGTTCAACGGTATGCGGTTGTCCGACAAGTAACTGATAATCAATGTGATTAAAGCGACGTTCATCAAGGACAAATTCAAAGGATAGAAAGTCCTTATCCCACGAATTCCTATTATTCCAACCGATCTTCCCTTCCAAATTCAAGCGAATTCAACTCCCCATTCCATTGACAATCTCGAATTTCCCTGCTTTTCACAAGGTCAGCTGTACGTTGCCTATTCGGGTGTTGGCAAACCGTCTTCATTGTTTGTTTTTACGCCGGAAAACAAATCGAAAAACATTGTTTATCAGATCGTTCTTCACTGATTTCGATTAAATTACATTAAATTTTAAACTATCTGCGTTTTACTATTACCCTGGAGCTTATATGTAGGCGGTACCTTAGGAGCGAGACGAAGTTGTATTGCAGAACAACGTTTGCGGTTCAGCTAGTTTTTACTTAAAGTTCTGTTGTTGTACAAAAAAACCACGAATTTTGATGGATTTTTCGTAATTTCTTCAATTTTTTTGCAAACTTTTAGTCCTAGCAAATCGGCAGTTCGAATTCTTCAAATTTGGCATGTCTTGGGAAAAAGTAATTACCAGGGAACTTATTTTCCCGTATGTAAAATATTCATTCTAAACTTACAGTTACCATTTATTCTGCTGCAGTTGCAACCGTTTGCTTTTAAGAATTGCTACCATGTTCACACCATTTTTTCCGTTTATTCTCTAAAAATGTCACTTTCATATCTTCCGTCTAATACCGCGTTATGTCATAAGATCAAAATACATGTCAATCTCAATGATAAATTTTTTACCTTGTTTGGCACTTTTTACACCCAAAAGGTACAAATTTTCAGAAAAAACTACGACGCATCTACGTCACAGAAGGAACCTACATGCTATATTTCAAGGCTCTAACTTTAGTCGTTTGGGTTGGGGGAGTTTTTTCAATAGGGGCGTGTCATCTCCCATTTCCCAGCGAGACGTAATCCTCCTTGTACCAGTAACATATGGTGCAAATTTCGTCTTCATAACTCTAATGGGTCTTGAAATATGACCGATTTATATTTCTTTTTGTGGGCGGTGCCACGCCCCATCGTTTTTATGTTTCATGTACTTTATAACATAAGCCCTACGAACCACATATAGAAAATTTCGTTGAAATCGGTCCATTTATTTGGCCCATATAATTACAAATATTTCCTCATATAAACCGAATATGTACTAATAAAAGAATGTTCATTTAAATGCCCATAACTCAAAATCAGCACACATACCAATATAGAATTTATAAAAAAAGCCTTGTCATTGACGTCGACTTTCGTAGGAAATTTACAGAATTGGTTTACGCATTACAGAAGACATCAATCACCCCCATAATGTAACTTATTTTTATATATAGATTTCCAAAATTTCTAGTTTTATATTATTACAATATTTTCAGGCTAGTTATACAATTCAATCTGATTTTTTAATTATAAAAACGCAATTTGTGTTTGAGTTAAACCGTACATTTTATTAAATCTACTGCGGTAATGCACTGTTGATAAGTCGATGATTTTTACTATAGACTTTCAATGCTTATTTATAAAGTTCTTACTAATGGTTTTTTGTTCCATACTTATTACTGAAGAAATATCAGGCAGACAAAATTATCAGAAACTTTCAGTAGTCTGACATAGTTCGGGGAAACCTTGCTCATCTTAACCTCCGCTTATAGAGTAGAAGCTTGCATTCCAAAATTCAGCTCTATATCTTTTAAACTATAAACACAACGTCTCCTTATGATCACATTTTGTATCGGAAGTTTTTTAAGCTGCATGAGAACTATCGATATCGATAACTATGGTTTGAAACCTTTAAATTTTAAATTGTGTTGACTTTTCTATTCAGTAAGGGTTGACAAGTTATAATGAATCGTTTAACACTACAACAAAGCTTCCAACGCTTTGAAAGAAATAAATCGGTTTAATATTTTAGGAGCGAAGACAATTGATATACAAGAGAGGAAATTCCCCAGTTTTGCTCTTGTTATATTTCCGGCAAGTAGACATTAATGAGCGAGTGAATTTTAACAGTGGTTGTGTTGACATACAATTAAAAACCATTTACAAGTTTGCGACAATTTTTCATTAAAAGACTTATGGTATGAATGTCGGAAACAGATAGAATATCGTAAAAATAATTCAAAACAAATGTATTTTGTTTTTACAAGCATTTAGACACACAAAAAACAGCAACATCAACTTTCAAGAACACCACTGTGGCAACTTTGTTTTGTTTGTCTTAAAAACCTTGTTCACTCTAGTTACTTATTTATACTTTTTAGCAAAGAGATGCAAGTGACAAAAAGTTGATTTCGAGCTATTCGCCTTCTAAGTCTAAAATTCTAGTGCAAATGCAGGTATTACTTAAACTGTTTTTCGGCTAGATATTACCGCTAGCAATAAAATTTGATATCATCTCATGCCAGTAGACAGTGGTAGTGTCAAGGAATATAACTGCATACTTATCTTATTTTATCACTTGTACCCTTTGCTTCTTAATCCCTCAATTCTCAAAAAAAATCACTAAAAAATCTAAAATATGCGCATATATGTTAATATGCACTTAAAATTCAAAAATATGCATTAAAAACCCATACAATATGCAATTTAAAAATTTCCACATTTTTGTTAAAAATAAAATGTGAATGTAGTTGTTTAGTTGTAAATATAAGCAAAAACTATATTGTCATGCTCACAATTATTATCCGATTAGAACAAATCTTAATAAAAAACTTGAAATGTTTTAAGAAAGTCTTCTGGAAAAAATAAGTCAAACTGGTGAAAGTCACCTTGAAATTATTTTGTATATATACCACAAATTCAGTTTTAAACAAGTATTGTGTTTTTGTGTATTTTGTGTTTACACTACACGTGCTTTCATTCAATATCATAATATGTTACATCATCTGTCAAATTAAAGAAATTTGTTAAATCCAAAAAATATTTGAAATTAAAGTCAAACATTAATTTTTTATCGAATTTGACAATTTTTTAAAAAAATAATGGTAGGGAATTTTTAATATAAAAACGTACATTCTGTGCAAAATTTTATTTCCAACAATACAAAAAAAAAAGTTTTTGGAAATTCGGTCAAGAATTGCGGGCTGAAATTTCATATGTCGAAAAACCCCTATATTTCCCACTGCGGACGGTAGGCTTGAAACATTTTTAGGTTGCATGAAAATGATTATAAAAAGTGTAAATGTCACTGTGTGCTGGGTTAAACATACATCAAAAAAATGCTTGAATTGAAATCCTTTTTTGAAAATATCGATATTTTTCATTTCTGCAGACTGGACCAAAAATCTTTTTTACTTTTTATCGACGGCTGTAAAAAAATGGACAAATGAGATAAAATCTGTTTATTTATTTATTAAAAGTACACAAACAGGGATTTAATTATAATTCATGTATTGTCTTTGATTATTTGACATTGCTACAGCCTGGAGTCTTTACCTAGTTTGATAGATAAAAAGAAGAAAATTAGCATGCAGAAGCATGCCATAGCCTCCAACTAGGAGAAATACAGAAATAAATTGTTCAAACTTGTCTATCCTTTTAAATATTAAAAGTCCTTTACAAAGTAAACGAAACCGAGGATGAAAAGTGAGTATGCAGTTTTATTATACATGGTCACTACTATCACTTGTATATAGTTGCGATCATGGATCATAGTTGGTGTCACATGGTGTCATATTTTTACTGGGTTTCTGAATCAAACCTGATTTTAGAGTTAAGGTTTGTATCGAAAAGTAGAAGCAGAAAACATTTAGAACAACTTTCTAAAATAAATTTACCGGGACAACAACCGAATAGTGGTTAATGGCTGTTAAAATTGAGTCAAAATCGAAAAATCAACAAAGTGCACTTAAGTAAAGCTTCACATTCTATGTTTCGCATGCTAGGGCGATATATAATATAATATGCATATGCTAAGTATGCATTACAAAACACATGCTTAGAACAAACACAAATATTAATGATTACTCGATTAATTCCACTGATAGTTTTTGATAAAAATTTTCGAAGACAAAGCCGTTTTACCCTAATTCTGGCACGAGAAATCGAACTGAATTATTAGCTTTTTGAGTTACAATGACGGCTTCATACAACATGTTTTTAAATATTTTTTTTTGCTTTGAGTAGTGTTTTAAGGAGATAATCATGACTTATTTAAAACAGGACGGCATATCCGAAAACCCAACCATAGTCTGCGAACATCGATTTAAAACCATAAGCTCCTACCCCTAACAAAAAATAGTTTCCTTATTTAAGTTATCATGAGCACTTTATAAAAATTTCTGGTTAAAATATTTTTTATCAATGGTAGGGTTTTATGCGCTCAAATCGATTTTGTGTGTGTGTTCTTTTTCACTGAATGTAATCTACAAATCCAAAGAACTAATTTATTTAGTATTGTTAAAACAATCGATTCGGAAATCGAGAAAATAATCTCTGATAATCCTTAAGTATCTGAAGAGCGAATTTATGTCCGTCTGTCTGGGCGGCTGGCTGGTGTGCAGGAAAACTTGAGTAAACTTTACTGATCCTTTTAAAGATTCAAGAGTTTTATTATTTTCCAAAATTTAGTTTTAACTTCCTAATGATAAAAATAACTTCCTTATGAAAAACTGAACGATATTTGAATTTGGTCTTTTTAATTATGTTGCAACAATAGGTAAAATCTTAGAAATGCGAAATATTTTCCATAACCCTTTTGGTGCCTTGAATACAAAAGACCAAATTCACCCATATATATTTACGTACATACTATGTAATTTTGTTGCAAGTGCACTTAACACGGTATAAATTTTGCATAATCTTATCGCTTTTTGAACGTTAACTTACGAATAAAAAAGGGCCTCATTCTGCGTACTAGTACTTCCAATACAAGGTAGTTAAAATACGCCCTGATTCCCTATGTAACAATTATAAATTTAATGTTTAGACATTTTCTTTTTATACTTGCAATAACTGGAAAACCACAATAATATAAAAATTTTAATATTCGGAATGTTACGTTTGTTGAATGCAAACTGCAAACATTTTTACAGCTTTGTAAATAAAATATTCGATACATCGTTAAAAATGAGTTGTGAGAATCCTATTTACAGCCACAAGCAAAACAAAATAAATAATATATTCTCTTTGTTCTTATCAATTATTTTTAGGAAATTTTATCACCATAACTGCACTGCTGAAGTCAAAAAACATTAGAGGACATGCAACCACAGCATTTATATTATCACTGTGTACATCTGACCTACTATTTTGCTCATTTAGCTTACCTTTAACTGCTGTGCGTTTCATTAAAGGGGTAAGTAATATATCTTTGTGACTTTATTTCTTAATCCAATACCAATACTTTCAGAAATAAATATATGATGAATTTCATATCAAAACCGATATTCATTGAACCCGACTCTCTCAGATTTTAATGACATTTTGCATACAGCTACATTTTACCTACAGAAACACAACCTCATTTTTAGAAATTACATTTTTGAAAATATATGGGCGGACTAGGTATCAAAATATTTGAAAAGTTACGGTAATAGGTACTTTTAAGCTGCGATTACTATGGAATGACTCAATCGATTTGAAAGAAATTGGTGTCATTAGACAGATATATAAGTTAGCTTTCGAAAACATTCACTGTAAAAATTTACACTGAAAGATTTTTTTTGCCCAAAATAAAAGTTTAAACTTGGAAAACACTTCGAAGATCAAGCCTTTTTTTTAAAAAAAATATTTTTAGATAGGTCTTTTTAATATAAATATAACATATCTAAAAACTAAAATGGGGGTTTTCTTATTTTTTTAAAAAAAAAAAATTTTGACTAGTGACTAGTCTTCCAATTTTTCTTTCTAAAACTGTTTCCTGTTATAGCTTTACTAAATACAGAATTTGGGTACGATCCCGTTGGGTGTAGTATTATTATTATTTGATTTCTAAAGTGGGCGGTACCAGAATCGGCTGAGCCATGTAGTCCATTTGCAATACCGTAAGTAGTTTTGGGGAAATATTTACTCGTGCAAAATTTTAAAACATTTGGTTGCGTCTTATGAAAGTTATCGTGCGCACCAGCCGGACAGCCAGACCGACAGACGGACATGGATCAAACGATTTAGAAAGCCTTGAATCAAATTTGGTTCAGAGCAACCTAGGGTCTAAAGTGACTTCTTCGCACGGCGAAAGATCTTTATCATTGGGCTTCACAAACTTTTAAGACCTCCATAGAAGGTGCTTATGCAGACACTGACGACTACAACAAAACAAAAGATGAGCTATTTTCAAGGTATAAAAATGCTAATACTATTACAGGAACTCAAAGCTGCCATTCTTTTATACCTTTATATGAAACCACTAAATGTTAGCAAATATTCCGAAAGTCAACAGTATTTCTTGCGAAAAATTTATCAAGGTTAATTCATATTTTTGGGGGTGTCTAAAAAATTTAAAAATGTAAAAAAAAGACTTGATCTTTGAAGTGTTTTCCAAGTTTAAACTTTTATTTTTGGCAGAAATTTTGTATGTATGTTTTCGAAAGCTGACTTATATACCTTTCTAATGGCACCAAGATCTTTCAAATCGGTTGAGTCATTCCATAGTAATCGCAGCTTAAAAGTACCTATTACCGTCATTTTTCAAATATTTTGATACCTTACCACGCCCACATATTTTCAAAAATTTAATTTCTAAAAAAGAGGTTCTGTTTCTGTAGATAAAATGTAGCTGTATGCAAACTTTTATTAAAATCTGAGAGGATCGGGTTCATAATTTACCATTTTTTATAGGTTTCGATAAGAAATTCATCATACATATATTTATAGAATATGTTATGTTTTGTTAAAATGTGTGTCAGTTGGTTCGAAATTGTTGATCTACACGAAGTAATCATAGCAAGAATATTAACAAATAACATTTCCCATACGTTGACGCAAAAGTCAAAGGCATAACTGAAAATGAAGTTGTCCATCGTCTTAAATCCAGGGTGCACAATTCTACCCATATCACAGAGAAAAAAACTTCACAGTATAGTTTCGATTCAACTATCGACCAATTTTTTTTTAATGGACCTCAAAAGATTATCAAAATCAATCAGCTCCTCGAAAAAAAGTGTCATCAGTTTTTGTCCAACAGCTAACTCATACTTTGTGATAGCGCTAACCTATATTCGACAATAATGTAGCTGGGAGTTTTGTACCTAAGTATTATTAACAATGTAAGCCAAAAATTTCATTTATTGCTGCCCTTTTTTAAAAGAAAAATGAAGAAAAAATTTATTTTTTTACTTTTTAGCATTACTTTTTAGCATTACTTTGAGATTGTCCAAATTTTTCACAATGACGTTCGCCATATTGTAGCCACGGTAACGTTGAACAACTTTCGTGAACATTTCAATACAATCTGAACGTGTCTAATCATCCTTAATTGCTCAAAAAACAACTATGAGACCGGGATTTCGTACCTTTTCGCACTTATAAGCCAGTAACGTGGTTGAATATCATCTGATTTTAAATTTCTCAGTGGATTGGGAAAGAAGAGACTGTGGCAAGGGCGTAGCCAGGATCTAATGTAGGGGGGGGGGGGGGCAGTCGGATTTACACTTCATGTTAATAGTATGTTTACAAAAAAAAAATTAAAACTAAGTACCTATCGAAAAGCAATACTCATTCTTTTGGCAATATTTTATTAAACAAAGGTAGACTACAATTGTTTTTAAAAAATTTTAGGTTATCGATTTCATGTAGTACCAAAAAATAAATTTTTCTTCATTTTAGTTTTTTAGTTTTTAGTTTAGTTTTTTTTGGACATATGCAAATTTAAACCGCAATTCTTGAGCGATTTTCTTGTGTGATTGATTGATTGTGCACAGAATGAACGTGTTTTTTTATTCAAAATTCCTTATCGTTATTTTTTAAAAATGTGTCAAAGTCGATGAAAAAGTAATTTTTGACTTTAATTTCAAATATTTGTCCAAAAAATTTTGAACTTCCGCATATGTTACAGTGAACTAAGTGAAAATATAAGCAATAACTATGTACTCCTGCTCACAATTATTATCCGATTAAAACAAATATGGAACAATCCTGGAAAAGTTTAAAGAAAGTCTTCTGAAAAAAAATAAGTCAAACTGGTGAAAGTCACCATGAAATTTGTTTGCATATATACCAAAAATTCAGTTTTAGACTGCAAATAAAATAATATTTTGTGTTTACAAGTAGGCAGAGTAGTCTGCTTTTCATTTAAAAAGACTAATACCAAAATATGTTACATCATCTGTCAAAATAAAGAAATTTGTTTAATCCAAAAAATATTTAAAATTAAAGTCAAAAATTAATCGAATTTGACAATTTTTTAAAAAATAACGGTAGGGAATTTTGAGTTTACAAACGTACATACTGTGCACTAGACCGGGTCGGTCCCCATACAAATTTTTTTTTTCTACAAAGTCGAGGGCAAATATTAAAGACCACTTCGAGACAACTTGAAAAAAAAAATTTTTTTTCCTCCCCCACCCCCGGAAAAACAGCCAAAATCGTTTTTTCATCGCTACTTTTTTGTTTGCGGCTCAATCTTTAAATCCAAGGCATCGGTGTATAGGTTTCGAGGAGTACTACATTTGTCGTATAGATGTCGCTGACATACGACGTCATCTTGTAATGTTGGCCTCATTTAGAGCAATTTCTACCCCTAAAATTTGAAAATATTTTTTCCTATAATTAAAGCCCTTTAAAAACCAAGAACATTTTGCTTTGGAAGTATACAGTTTTATTCAAAAACAAAAAAGTTACGTATGAAAAGATGTATTTACAGCATCAACGCTAATATTTTTTCCTGTTGTTTGCATTATTATCGCAAATTATTGCATACTTTTAAGCGCTGACGGAAAATGTTTATAAAAACGATTCCATACTTTGTAGCTCAAATTGTTGCATAAGTCTTAACGACATCGAAAAAAAATTTAAATATTTCCTTGATATAATTCATTTTTTATCTAGTTACCGACGAAATATGATTGGTATTACAAATAAAATCCCAAAAAGAGCAAAGATATGTATGTAATTACAAATATTGGCGCCACTCAAGTTCCGTTCACTACTTTCTAGTTTTGCAAAAATTTTCCATTTTGATTAGTCATTCTAAGCGCTGATTCACTTACATTTCGCACAAATGTTGAGTGTTGCATATTGCATGGGAAGAATACAAGTGCAAAATTAAGTCTATATTTTATTATTAATACTTCCATTGTGGACCAGGTATCTTTATAATTTCGTTGCTTTAATATTGGTGACGCTGAATAGTTTTATCCGCATGTTTAAAAACACGGTTTGCGCTAAAAAGTACACAATAACTTGTATTTAATTTTTTTCGATATCGCTGAGAAGTATGCAATAATTTTCTGTAATAATGCGAACAATAGGAAAAAATATTAGTGTTGATGCTGTAAATACATCTTTTCATACGTAACTTTTTTGTTTTTGAATAAAACTGTATACTTCCAAAGCAAAATGTTCTTGGTTTTTAAAGGGCTTTAATTATAGGAAAAAATATTTTCGAATTTTAGGGGTAGAAATTGCTCTAAGTGAGGCCATCATTACAAGATGATGTCGTATGTCAGTGGCATCTATAGGACAAATGTAGTACTCGTCGAAACCTATACACCGATGTCTTGAATGTTACGATTGAATCACAAACAAAAAAGCAGTGATAAAAAAACGATTTTGGCTGTTTTTCGGGGGGGTGGGGGAGGAAAAAAATATTTTTTTTGATTTTGTCTCGAGATGATCTTTAATATTTGCCCTCGACTTTGGAAATTTTTTTTCGTGACCCGGTCTACTGTGCACAATTTTATTTCCAATAATACAAAAAAAAGAAGATTTTGAAAATCGGTCAAGTATTGCGGCCTCAAATTTCATATGTCGAAAAACCCTTTATTTCCCACTGGACGGTAGGCTTAAAACAGGTTTAGGTTGCATGAAAATGACGATAACAATTGTAAATGCCACTGTGTTCTGGGTTGAACATACATCAAAAAACTGCTTGAATTGAAATCCTAGCTGATCTTTTATTGAAAATATCGATATTTTTCATTTCTGCAGACTGAACCAAAAAACTATTTTACTTTTTAATCGAAGACAGTAAAAAAAATGGACAAATGAGATAAAATCTGTTTATTTATTATAAAAGTACACAAACAGGTATTTACTTATTATTCGTGTATTGTCTTTAATTTTTTGACATTGCTACAACATGGAGGCTTAACGTGCAGTAAAATTTTACATTTAAGGTAAAAAACACAGTTTGATAGATAAAAAAATGAAATTTAGCATGCACGGAAGCATGGCATAGCCTCCAACTAGGAGAAATACAGTAATAAATTGTTCAAACTTCTATATCTTTTAAAATATTAAAAGTCCTTTACAAAGTTAACGAAACTTCCGATGATAAAGTGAGTATGCAGTTTTCCTATACATGGTCACTACGATCACTTGAACATAGTTTCGATCATGGGCAATTGGTAATTGGTGTATCATGGTGTCATATACTTGGTATTGGGTAAAGGATTTCAATTACGAATATTAAGCTTTACTGCTTTTCTGAATCAAACCTGGTTTTTTTTATTGAACGTTGAAATTCGTTTGTGTTTTGAATTCTTTAACGCATTATCTGAAGAATGTTATTATATATCCCTTTAAAAGTAAGAACAAACATTCTTATTAATAATGGATCACAACTACCCAGCAAAAAAATATAATATGGGAAGCCCATTCCCATATAATCATTTATATGTCTGGTTGCCAATTTCTAAGTATGCATTACAAAACACATGCTTGGAACAAACACAAATATGACCACTGTGATAGTTTTTGATAAAAATTGTCGAAGACAAAACTGAACTCTCCGGTTTTACCCTAACTTTGAGTAGTGTTTTAATGGGATAAACTTGACTTATTTATAACAACTTTGTCAAGGACGGCATATCCGAAAACCCAACTGTTGTCTGCGAAAATCGATTTAAGCCCATAAGCTCCTACCCCTGAGAAAAAATAGTTTTCTTTTTTAGTTATTATGAGCACTTTATACAAATTTTTTGTTAAAATATTTTTCTCAATCGAAGGGGTTTATGGGCTGAAATCGATTTTCGCAGACTATAGTTGGAGTTTCAGATATGCCGTCTTCGACAAAGTTGTTTTAAATAAGTCAAGCTTTTCCAAAATCCTTACTATAGCTTGTCAACACCTTAAAACAGTACTCAAAGTAAAAAAAAAATTAAAAACAAATTTTTGTACGAAATCATCATAGTAACTCAAAAATCAAATGTTGCAGCTCGATTCCTCGTGTCCGAATTAGGTTAAAACCATCGAGTCCGGTCTTGTCTATTTTTTCGACTACCACAGTGTTCTTTTTCACTGAATGTAATCTACAAATCCAAAGAACTAATTAATTTTCTCTCAGGCCTTGTTAAAAGAACGAATTCGGAAATGGAATCAGTTGCCTCAAAAATTCTTAATTCCACACTCTATTGCTTTTGTTAATATTTAACTGATCTCAGACAACCGAAATATTTTCTACAACCCTTTTCGTAACCACTAAAAATACACCCATATTCATTTACATACATACTATGTATCTTTGTTGCAAGTGCACTAAATACAGTTAACATTTTGCACAATCGTATCGCCTTTTAAACGTAAACTAACGAATAGAAAAGGGCCTCGTTCTGCGTACTAGTACATCCAATTCAAGGTAGTCTAAACTTTTCCAATAATTTCAAGAAGGAAGTCTTAATGTTTTGTGAATTCATTAGCACTTTTCAAACTGTAACCATTTTTAAAGCTTTGAGACATGCCTGTTAACGTCTGCCCAACAGTTAACACTGCACAAGCAGGACAATAAGAATACATAAGTACTTTTACTTAAAAATCAGTTAATTTTATTGACTCAGAGTTAAAAAAATATCCACTAGAATTTTGGAGAATGGGTGAACGTTTTTATCAGTCAGTTCACCTTACTGAAATTTTTGTACTGTTTTATATTGATTTTCATATTTTCTGAGATTTTGACAGATTTTCCAAGCTGTAGGGGGGGGCAGCTGCCCCCCCTGCCCCTACCTGGCATCCCCCTTGGACTGTGGCCTTTGGAACGTCCGGACTCTATAGAGAAGGTGCCACTATCCGACTGGCGGATGTCCTCAAAATATAAGGCTGACATCATCGCCATTTAGGAGATGTGAAAGACAGGACATGGATGCTCGCAACGTACAAATTGCGACATCTATTACTGGCTATGCCAAAAAGCATGAATTTGGATGTGGATTTGTAGTTGGCGAGATACTCAGACATCTTGTCTCGCCATTCATTCCTGTTAGTGATCGAATAGCCACAATCCGCATTTCTGCATCACGCTGTTTTGTGCTCATGCCCCGATGGAAGGTAAAGACGATGAAAATAAAGATGCATTTCACGAGCACCTAGAGGAAGCATACGACCGCTGCCCTGGCCACAACATTTAAATTGTTCTGAGAGACTTTAATGCAAAAATAGGTCTTTCGATCGGTAAATTCAGCATACATACCGACACGTCAGACAACGGGCATAGACTGGTAAGCTTCGCTGCGGGAAGGAACATGGTAGTGAGTGGAACCAGATTCCAGCACAAAGATATCCATAAGGCAGCTTGGCTATTCCCCGATCAATATACCAAAAATCAAATTGATCATGTGGTAATTGTTGTCAGTCATGCATTGTCATGAGTGTGATCGTGCAGTGTCATGGACGTGCGTGTGATCCGTGGTGCTAATATTGGCTCGGATCATTACCTGATTGCAGCCAAGGTGCGCACAAGAATAAGAAGAGTGAAAAACGCACGGAACCAAACGCAAAGTAAGTTAGACATCGCGAAGCTGTAAACCCCAGAGATAGCAACTGCCTACTCCAACCAGCTCCCCCAACTACTACGACACAACGTCTCTACATCTGACGTTCCCGATACACAGTTGCAGCATATTTCGCATTCCATGACAACCGCCGCAACAACCGTGATAGGATATGAATATCGTTGCATAGCGCCTGAGTGCAACGTTGCTTATAGGGTAACGCTACAGCCAACTGTAACCAGTGCTGTTAGGGAACGGCACAAGGAGACATTAAAACAGGCGAAACAGCTATTTAAGCGAAAAAACGTCAGGTAAAGGAACGGGAGAATAAGGAAAAGAGATGAGGCCCGAAAATTATACCGGAAAGTAAAAGCAAAAGGCTACGTTAATGGGCTCCCTCCTGTAATGACAAGGATGGAAATCTGGTTACATACACACAGAGTGGACTGCATGGTAGAGTTCTTCAAGTCCGGTGGCGAGGAGCTGATTACGAGCATGCACCAGCTCCTACGTACGGTTTGGCTTAACGAGTGCTATGTGAAAGACTAAAGCCAGTGTTATCTTACCTGATCGGGCATGTCGACACGTACCATCTAGACATCATCGATGGAATTCTGCGGGATGTGACAGCAGCCTTCTCAGGTATACAGAAGGAATCACCGAAAATGGGTCTAATGGTGAACGAGGACAAAACGACGTTATTATTTTCAACGAACAATGAATCTACTCGTTTAAGAAACTTCGTGATAGTTGACAACTACAATTTCGTGATGGTAGACAATTCTATCAACAAAACAAATTATGTCAACCTCGAGATCCGAAGAAGAATCCTGCTTGCTTATAAATGCTACTACAGACTAAGCAAGCGATTTAATGACAGAGCCTTCTCTCGACGAACAAAAATCCAGCTATACCAAATCCTGGTTCTACCTGCCGTGATGTAAGGTTCAGAACTCTGGGTTATGACACAAGCGGATGAATCGAGAGAAAAATAGTCCGTAAAATATATGGGCCCACCATCGTAAACGGAGAGTATCGGCGTCGTATGATTCATGACCTGTACATTGACGTGGTCAGACGCATTAAGGTGCAGCGGTAGCGTTGGATAGGTCATGTACGCATTAACGAAAATGCTCCAGCGTAAAAGGGGGAGACCATAACTCCGTTGGAAAGACCATGTTACTGAGAACCTTACAGAACTTGGTGGGACTAACTGGAGGTACATAGGTATTCCAATTGGATTGCAAAGAAGTGCCAACTAAGTAAGTAAGTAAGTAGATGATTGTGGGGCTAGTAAAAAATTTGACAATTTAAACACCACGAAAACGTAAAAGTTTTGCTAAAGTAATAAGTTTCTTCGCATTTGCCACACACCCTTTATATAACATATTTTTAGTGTCGTCATTTTTATTAAGTCTACTTGAAAAAAAAATTTAATAATACATTTAATTAATATTACGGGTCCGCCATCTAACGTTTTTTTTCAACTAGTTCTTATTTCGAGCATAGTAACACTTAGCTCATGTCTGATTTGACAGATAACACTGTGCAACAACCAAAATCCCTAAAAAGGGTTATTTTGTATGGGAGGTGGAAGTAGTTTTTGTCCGATCATGCCCATCTTAGAACTTAATCTCCGCTTAGAGGATAGAAGCTTGCATACCAAATTTCAGCTCGATAGCTCTTAATCTACGACTGTGATCGCAGGGACAGACCTCAAAAAAGGTACAATTCGTATGGGAGGTGGGAGTAGGTTTTGTCCGCTCATGCCCATCTAACAACCCAATCTCCGCTTGGTGGGTAGAAGCTCGCATACCAAATTTCAGCTCGATAGCTCTTAATTTACGGCTGTAATCGTGTGGAAAGACAAAAAATTCGATCAAAACCATAAAAATTTACGAAAGCTCCCTCTAGCGGCGCTTAAAAATAAAAATAAATGTCAAAAATGGATTCCTCGATCCCAAAAACAGTAAGATACCACAATTTTTCGGGATAAATAGCATTATTTGATGACTTTTTTAATGAATTTTTCTTGTTAGCCAGCGTTCAAAAATCACCAACTTCAAATGCGTGTAAAAAAAAATCTAGCACTAAACTTAAGAAATCCCTTGAGGATTTTGCTATACATTATCCCAACTTTCATTTGCATTTGGTTTCATCCCATTCCGATTCCAAAAGTTCAATTTTGTGTCACAGTTTAATTAGTTTTCAGCCGCAGAGCTAATGTCGTTTGGCCACCTCGGAGCTGCGATTTGACACTGTTGGACTATTATTTGTGGGGTGCCCTCAAAGATAAGTGTTACGCCGACAAGCCAGAGACAATTGATGCTTTAAAGGACAATATTCGTGAAGCCATTGGTGAAATACAGCTGCACACAATCGATAATGTGCTTAAAAATTGGACCGATCGTGTAGGTTACTGCATGGCTGGCCGAAGCAGTCATTTGAATGAAGTTATTTTCCATTATTAACCGGAAGGATTGTACTTTCAAATAAAAAAGAAATTTGAGAAAACGTTCAGTTGTAATAAGTGGGATACTTATTAAGGGTTTTGTTTATTATATTTATTTATTCTAGGGACCGAAATAAGACAGATTAAGTCAGTATACGGTCTCAGAGTAGTATTAGCCTCTAAAGTCCACGAAGGTCTGTTAGAGTCTTAATACTATTTAGGATTGAAAAATCTTTTGAAATGAAAAAAACGAGAAGAGTTAAGATTTATTAAACTTTATTCGTCGCTTTCTACATTAGGACAGATACATTTGGTAACAAGTTTGAGCTTAGGTGCGACAATGTAAAATCCTTAAAGTCGTCTAGTAAAGTACAGAATTGAAACATTTACAATTTGAAACGAAACTTTTACATTAGAGCTACAAACTATCAGGTACTCGATTAAGCATTAAGATACTTGTTGAATTATTAAAAATAGTTAAAATGATAATTTTTATATTAATTATAAACAACAGCCGCTACACAGTAGTTTTTTTTATAGCATTTTAAAAAAAATAGTTATTTGGCTGACCCTTTACATTTAACATGTGCACCTATCACTGTTTCACGACTGATATAAAGTGTAAAAAATATGCGTGAAGTACTCAAAGTACAATTTTTTCACGAAACAAGCACAATTGATGCGGCGAGAAGCTACGGCTGCAAGTGACAAATTGAGATAAGCGTGCAGTTGTGTTCTTTGGCACTATCTCTGTCTTCTAGCACTAGATAAGATCAATTTTTATTTCCCGTGCTGATATTTAGCAGAAAAACAGTTCAAGTAATGCCAGCATACACACTAGCATTTGAATTTTTGAAGGCGAATATCTCGAAATTGACTTTTTGTCACTTGCATCCCTTTGTTTTTAACAATTGTGCTATGAAATGTGTATCCATATTATGGAACCTGATAAAATGAAAACTTGTTTTCTTAATTTGCTCAACCGTTTGCCCAGTGCAGTTCTCTCTGTTGCTTACTAACACAACTACAAATCAATTTTGCACAGCCCGGTCCCGCATCTTCTGCAAAAATAAAAAATACGTAATTTTTGTAATTATTTCGTCGATTGTATGTACTTACTCATTTATACACTTGTATAATATAAATAAGGTAACTGATACTTCCCATCTAGGGTAGCCAGATATTTAAATCGGAAAAACAGTACATTAGTGAACAAAAAACAGTAAAACGAAGAAAAAACAGTACATTTTAAATAAAAACATAAAAATGTATTAGACATCACATATTTTGAGAATTAATTCAATAAGCAACAAAGACAAAGTTAAAAAATAATATTCTATCATAAGCGCATTAGTAAATCCATTTTAATTGCACCAGTTAGACATGAACCCTATTGGAAATGTATGGGACGTACTTGTTCATATAATGTACTCCAACAACAGGCAATACAATAGCGTTGCAGAGCTGAAATCGGCAGTATTAGCGACTTGGGAAAGTCCATCCCCAAAAACCCTCATAAATAGTATGACCGAAAGGCATTTTTGGTTTAGGTATTATTAAAAAGTGGTTTTTACTTTAAATTTGGTTTTTATTTTAATAAAAAGCTTCATATCGTAAATAAAAACCTATGCGTATAATTTTATGATCACCCCACAATGTAAAGAAATGCAAAAAGGATAAACTCAACTAAGTACAATTTTGTTGTGGTTGGGTGTAAAAGTGTAGTTTTTGCTTCTTTTTCATTTCTCATATTCGTTTTGAAATATGACCCCTCAAGTACATCTGCACCGAAATATAGTGGAGCGTATATTCGCTCTCCAGTGTATGACGGTGAACTAAGTTATAAGTGTGGGAGGTACCAGAAGGGGTGTGATTTTGTAAAAGAAATATAAATGTTTCAAATATAGGTGATACCAGATGGGGGATTTTGCTGTTGGATTGTAAATACTCAGAATAGCCCCAGCCTATTTACAATCCCATGACTTTATTTAGAAAACTATTAACAGTAGTATATTTTCATAATGATTAGTGGAGGTTTACTGAGTTGTCGTCCCAGCCAAGCGGACGGACATGGTTCAATCGTTTTAAAAAGTCCTGAAACAAATTTTGTCTTAAGATATTTGATATTTTCGCTCATCAAATGATATTCACTAAGTGTGTGGGTATAAACGTATCTTACCGTGATATTAAAATGTAATTTTCAAAATGTTATGCACCCAAAACAATAACAACGTTGTAAACAAATTATGTGTTTATTATGGTAGAGTGGTTTATTATCTTCCGCTATTTTTGTAGACTATACGAAACATGTTTTATCAAATATTAAAATCGATTGTGTATAAAATATCAGTAAAATAAAAAAACAGTACAAAAACAGTAAAAGGTTTAAAAAACAGTACTTTAGCGTACTGTTTTAGGTGTTGTGCATAAAAAAGTACATTTACAAAAAAACAGTACATGTACTGCTAAAAACAGTACGTCTGGCTACCCTATTCCCATCGTATACATCATTACGATTCGTTTAACAGCTTATTTCAGTACTTATTTCATGTAGGCGAGAGTTACGCCGATTGACTCTCATGCGCATTACTAGAGGATAGTACATTAACAGACATTCTTTTTTCTCCTCTTTTTTAAGTGCCGTCATACTCTGATGTGTTCGTTGCAAAAAACGAGAATTTACATCCCATATAACTGATCTGTATGTTAAACGGTGATTGAAAATTTTTATTTAGTGTTTTATCTACAAGTGTCAAGTTAATAATTGTGTAAGCAGTTTATCGTGGTTGAATGGAAAGTTCTTCCGGGTATGGGATATGAAAGCGCGTTCTTCAAAATACATGGCTAACTTAACCACTTGTTAACCGATTTTTACAAATAAATATGCGCTTTATTCGTAAAAAATTATTATTATTATTAATTATTCTTATAAAATTGTGGCGAAAAACTTAGTGAAAAAATCCGAAAAGTTTGCAATATTCGGGGAAAAATCAGACAGTTGTAGGTAGTTATCTATAAATAAATATGAAGCGTTGAATAAGTCAAAGATCCTTCTTTCTAAAACTGTTAAGACATAGAAAACTGGTTCGGGACTAACTAACTTATCAGCTCTTAAGTGGATGTTCAGGAAATTTGATACACAGATACATATTGTACTCGACCAGACCTTCACCATGCACTAGGGCACTTCCCAAGTTCCTTCAAATTTGTCCATTCTGTAGTAGTATATTATTAACAAACTTGTTCGCCCCACCTCATTATCTATTTCATCATATAATTGACATCGACGAAAGTTATTACGAATTGCCATTACTGTTTTCGTCAATGGATGGTAAGCGAGAGGGTGGCGATAGTATAAAGGAGTTATAATATTAACACAGCACAAGAATTATCTGCAAACCAGATTTCAAAACACTTTTTCCATAAATTTTGACCTCCTAAAAACGAATATGATTTTTTAAAAATTTTCCTAGGTGCCTTTTTTTAAAAATTGTTTTGGAGGTATTATTAATATTTCAGTAATATTTTGGGTATCTCTTACCCGATCTTCATACATAACCACTTCAGCTAAAGAAAACAAAACTCTGCACAAGTTCTTCCCTGAAAGTTTTAATAGGTGGTGAGGTGGGGCAAATGAATGCGCATCGTGGTCTGAGTTGATGGCGAAGGTGAAAAATACACAATAAGCCCCGCAACTGCCCAAAAGTAGCCCTTAGACCCCCACTAATTTTTCTCTACTAACATTTTTCCCAAACATACCTACCCCATATTTTGAAACCCTACAGGTGCACCCATACAATTTTTTAAATTTGCTCCTAATGCTGCAAATTCCCCAAAGGTGCCCCTAGAGGGGTCTAATGTATGACCGACCTCCAATATTTTTGCAAGCCGAACAGTTTGTCAGAATATATCTACCCTTTATCTTTAATCCTTATGGTGGTCCCCATACAATTTCTTATTTTTAATATTTTTTTTTGCAACTATGTATGTATGTGCCAATATATGTCGAATAATATATGTTAATATGTCAATATATGATAAATTAAACAAAGAGACAGTGATTTGTAACCAAAAAAAGCACAATTATCGAGTGGTAAGGGGTTAAATCTAAAAAAAAACTAAAATCGTTACAAACCCGAATTATTGTTCTTTCTTCAAAAAATTCAAACTCTGGTTTTTTTTGGAAAAGGGTCAACTATGTGTAAAAAATGCTAAATTAGGTTTTGCATTGCGTTTTCTATTTTTCCTACTACAATAAATAAATTGTTCACGCCAAATTTTTCAGAAAAATTGCAGTTTCTCAAGTTATTTTAATCGCTAGCATCGAAACGAAATTACATATTTCTTTCAAGGAAGAACTTGTGGAGTATTTTGTTTTCATATTAATTTACGTTAAGTGTATCGAAATGATACAACAAATTCGGCTCAAGATCAGAAAAGTGTTCTTTATTTATTGTTTGATATTTTTGGTCAAATTCAGTGTGTCACGCACTAGGATGAAGCGTTTCGAACACCATGACGAGTTCATCTTCAGACCCCTTTGTGACGAACTGATGCACAATGGTACATCATCAGCTGTATATATATCTACAATTATGCCAAACATATGCATGTGAAGTAGATATCAGCCGAAAATGCCCAGCATAGTTATGAATTTGACCATTCACAATCAAACATGAGAATGGAGGATATTTTATCCCCACGATTCCCTTTTTACCTCACAAAGCTCAAGCTTTACCATGGCTTTTCACCACAAAACTCAAGCTTTTTTTTTACAAGGTTTGTTGTTAAACTAAGCTTACTATTGTTACTGAGCATATACAGTTTTTGCCCACTACTAACTACTAAGCATATATAGTTTGTTAGGCCGTGCCGTGCCAGTGTATGTGTATTTGTGTTTTGTTAGTCGATCTTACAGTAAATTATATTAATTTACGTTAAGTGTATCGAAATGATACAACAAATTCGGCTCAAGATCAGAAAAGTGTTCTTTATTTATTGTTTCGTCATCCTAGTGCGTGACACACTGAATTTGACCAAAAATATCAAACAATAAATAAAGAACACTTTTCTGATCTTGAGCCGAATTTGTTGTATCATTTCGATACACTTAACGTAAATTAATATAATGTACTGTAAGATCGACTAACAAAACACAAATACGTATTTTGTTTTCTTTAACTTAAGTGGTTAAATATGATCGGATAAGAGATACCCAAAATATTACCGAAATATTAAGTACACGTCCAAAATTTAAAAAAAAAATTAAATTTTTTTTATAAGAAAAACGGCACATAAGAACATTTTTTTAAAATCATGTTCGTGTTTATGAGGTTGATATCTTTAGAAAAAGTGTTCTAAAGACTTATTTGGTCAGAAATGTCGAAAATTTCTGGGCTGGTGTAATACACCCAACGCGAAAGCAGTACAGTCGAAAATCTCTATAACGAATTCCAAGGGATTGGATATTTGCTTCGTTTTAAAGAAAATTAGCTATATAGAAAAGAAAAACAATTTTGTTCCTTTTAAATTTTTTATTTATAGTAGTCAGATATTTTGGGTTGAAGAACATTTTCGACTTTTCTTCTTCAATATAATTTTCTAATACATTTAAAGTAGTAACCACAGTACATATCGCGATATGCAAAGGCAAACTGATAGAGAATGCAAGAAATGTGAGAGATTGTAATGATTCCAGTTGTCACTTGCATAGTTCGGTGGTTCCCCAAAATACACTTTCAATTTTATGGTAAACTAGTGGGCCCGGCAATGCTTCGCTATTGCATATTAACTTGTAATATATTTCACATTTAGGTCTACAAAGTACTTTTAAACGATACTTAAGCTCGACAATAATATGTTGAGTTTATTAACTTATGTAACTAATTTTAAGTAACTCCTTAACATGGAAGTTAACTAATTAAGTTTTATTGTTTTAAATTCTAAATATGATAGGCTCTATGACGATAGTAAAAAGTTCATCATCAAAATCATATCTATCGCAAATGAAAATTTCGTTTGAAGCTTCATGCTTTTAGCCATTAAAACTTTCTTTGTCATGTCTTCTTCTCACACGGATCAAGAATAATCCGGAATACTATTTTTGTATTTAACTCGTATTACCATTTTTTGAGATAATTCGGTGACCAACGTTTGACTTAACAAAGCGATGATCTTACGCAATGCATGGCATATTACACCGTCGTGTTGAAACCATTTCTCCTTCAAATAATGTGCAATGACATGATAAATAAAAAAATTAATTGATTGTCCACTGGCTCTAGTTCTTCTACCAGTTGGATTTTATATGAATGTAGACCAAGATCTTTCCTCAGCATTTGCAGAGACCGAGTTGCTGAGAACGGTGTTGGTTCGATAAATTCGAGTCCCCTTTCACACTTACGTCTACAGCGTCGATGGCTTCTATTAGCTGCTCAGATGGATGATTATATGCGCCCTAAACTTCACAAAGGGTTCCATAAGTTTGGCGAACAGAACGCGCATTTTATCTATAGGATTTATTACCGATTCGCTCTCCTGAAAAGTAATTAAAAAATTCATATCTGTAAAGTAAATTAACCCACTTCGCGCCACCGTCCTTTTAAAATGCCATCTGACAAATGAGTGAAATTCACCGTTATGCACATGCTTTTCTGAAAATATTTTTTAATATTATTATTATTTATGCTTTGGGTGCTTTCAAAAAAGTAAAAGATATGTAATTAAATCATTTACATTAGGTTAATTGTTTTTTATTTTGTTTAAATATTAGTATGAGGAGCATCTTAGTTAAACAACAATGAATTGGAAAGCGTGTGCAATACTGAATTGCAGCAAAAGGTGCCCTGTCCTTTTTAAAGGACACCCGATTTCGGGATAACTATTGGTTTTAGGAAAAAAAGTCATATCATTAAAAATAATTAGAAAGCCATGAATATTTAAGATCCGAAAAAAAAATTTAACTTTTCAAGAAAAAAAAAATTGCGGTGCTATCTGGGTTAAAAACAAATCACTGTTTTAGGCTGCGTGTGTCCTAAATTGCCTGGTATACGGACCATTATTTGAAACAGTTAAAAAGTTAAATATTGAAGTGCGTGGGCAGAGCCTAGGCACTTTTTACTTATTAAGTTCCAAATAGCCTGTTCATTAGCAACTTTTTTAACAATGAGCAACTATTGAAACCTTCAGACCTATGGGCCCCGGCTCTAATTTGTACCTACTATTCCGATGCTTGGAAACCACTTTTACTTCATTTAGTTTGTTGGGAAGTCAGTTTTACGCAGAAGTTTTCGGTCTGTGCTCATTTAAAAACAAAAAAAATCTCTATCTGAAATCTTCCTGCTTCCCAACGCGAGCTAGGAATTGATTTTAGACACAAATTTTATTGGTGAAATTTTCTAACAATTCATCGTAGATTCCGATTTTGGTTACGATTTTTGCGAATAAAAAAATTGGCCCACCTTACTATTCATATCTCTAGGCGAACTGCAATATATTGTGGAATTTTGACAGTTATAACTACATATTTTAAAAGGGTGTAGCACAGCCCACTTCCACCCTTACTGTAATTCATACTGCAACAATAACATATGTAACAAATTACATCTTCATACCTCTGATAGTTCATGAGAATATAGCCTTTTTTACTTTCAAGTTGTATGGGCGGTGCCACGCTCCTTTATCCAATCAGAACTAAGTACAGCCAGAGACTAACAACAGGTCATCAGTACCACTTTCTAAAATTATCTTATAAATCAGTCTATTATTATTATAAAAGCCGTCAGAGAAATTTTTGAAAAAGGGGTGAGGCACCGCCTTCTTCCTACCTGGCAGTAATTAATACTGCTTCAACAACATATATACCAAATCTTATCTTCATACCCCTGATAGTTCATGAGATATAGCCCTTTTTATTTTCAAGTTGTATGGGCGGTGCCACGGCCCTTTATCCAATCACAACCAAATATAGCCAGGGACTATCTACAGGTCAACAGTACCACAGTATAATTTTGGTATCAATATGTCTATTGGAAAAGCCTACAAAGCGATTTTTTAAAAGAGGGCGTGGCACCGCCCACTTCCGCCCTAGTTGAAATTAATACGGCTCCAACAACATATATACCAAATCTCATCTTCGTACCTCTGATAGTTCATGAGATATAGCCCTTTTGATTTTCAAGTTGTATGGGCGGTGCCACGCCCCTTTGTCCAATTGGACCGAATTGTAAATCTAAACCATCCGGGGCGCCACCCAAACGCATACAAAAAAATTTATGCAAATCGGTCCAGCCGTTTAGGAGGAGTTCAGTCACAACACACGTACAGTAGAATTTTATATATAAAGATAAACGATTCAAAGCATCAGTCTCTGCTTGTGCCAAGATGTATCCACTATAAGGTGGTGGCATCATTACAACAACAGCATAACAACTGCAACAAATTCATGTTTTCGAGTCATAAGCTGTCAAAATTTCGGCAGCAAATATATACATTTGACAGCTTATGACACACTAAAAACAATATATGCTCAACTCAGCTGACATGTTAACACCACCTTATAATTGATACATCTTGGCTTGTGCGTTGTAAAAGCAACAAAGTACACACAGAGCAACAATAACAACACCAATAACACACAACAAAGCGGCGTCGATTTATTTTTTGTGTGCGTGCGTGAATAAATTCTTTTATGGAGATTGAAAACGCTTCAATCTTGAAGTTACGGTTGCAAAAATGCTTCGTTATAAGGAAATATTCGCTATAGAAATTCGTTTTATGGAGATTATAATCAGTGTTTCCATTTTGGTGTTTAAAGCACTGTTTTTGGTGCTTTTTTGACTCTCCCAAACCCTTTTTGTTTCTTCATACCCGTTACCCGAAAAAAATAATTATGGTGCTTATGGAATTTATTTCCAGTGCTTTTGGTGCGTTTCATCTCTGGGGTATAATTACACAAAGTTATTTTTTCTGTGTACCATCACTGTTAATTCAAGCATAATTGTACCATTTAAATAACATCGCACTAAATGTTCCAACATAAAAGAAAATGTAATAGCTCCTTTATTCATGGAAAAGCTTGCAGCAGATATGAAAGGCAATGCATTCAGTCTTATATTAGAAGAAGGAACGGACATATCTATCGAAAAATTGCTAGGTTCAATTAGCTGTGTTCAATATTCAAAAGAATATTTTTATTACCACATTTTTATGACTAATTGATTTAAATGGAGGTACGGCTGATGAATTACTTATGGCGTTGGAGCGAATCCTAAATATTTTAAAATTGGATTTTAAATATTTAGTGGCAGTCGGCACCGATAACGCTGCAGTGATGACTGGTGCTAATAACACTTTGTACCAAAAGATAAAACTCAAGTATAATTTAATGAACCTTGTCTTGGTTCGCTGCGTGTGCCACTCGATTCAGAGTTTCCCAAATAAATTGGAGTTTCTTGTGCAAGAAACATACAAATGGTTTAGCCATTCTCCTATGAGACAAAAGGCTTATGCAAAAATTCCTAAATTGATAAATGATGATAGTTCCAACCCACAAAAGATTCCAATGATGGCAAATACCAGGTGGTTGTCGATTGAAAAGACTGTTAATGTAATTTTAAAAATGTTGCTCGAGTTAAATTTGACGCAACAGCTGATTGTTCCTTTGTAACAAATATAATAAGAGATATGTATAATGATAATATTAATTACGTATATTTGTTATATCTGGGTTCAATCTTGACGTCCAGAAAGTTAACTTAGCGTTCAAAGCGTATAATGCTGATCATGTTAGGTTGTATAACGATTTATATGATTTCATCAAAGCCTAACAAATAAATTTATCATACCTTGTGATAATTTTGACTACATAAAAGGTGATATAGACAATCATATAAATCGTTTTTGCTACCTGGGCTATAACTTCGAAAAATCTTGTGAAAACAATAAAGTATATAGAGATGAGAAATTTGAAATTAAAAACAAACCTGATTGCGTTTACTCAAAGTCTTGTGACCGAACTGAGGCGAAAATTGCCAAAAAATTTCGAGTTATTAAAAAACTTATCATTATTTAGTATAAGTAATATTTTTAAAGAAACCCAACATGAAATAGTTACTTTTATAAAAGAATTTATACATGATCCAAATATATTCACAAAAATGGAAACAAGCCTAGAAAACGTAAAACTTCACAAATGGTAATGTACTGAAAGAACTGATACAATTTGGATTCAAGTTTATAATTTTAAAAATTCGGTAAATGAGCGTCCTTTTGCAGAATTGTCTAGTTTCGTTTTACAATTATTATCTTTTCCATATTCTAACGCAGAAGTGGAAAGAACGTTCGGTCAAATGAATTTTTTAAAATCCAAAATTAAATATGGAATTAAAATAGAAAAATTTTGCTGCAATAATTATAAACTTCCTTCAAGTGTTTATAACAAAATCAATTCAATGGAATGCTATAAAAAATCTAATTATTTTATTGAAACTCTTTTGTGGCCGAATGACTGCGATGACGAGAGTGAAGGCCATGTATTTTAAAACAATTTTTTTTAAAGTCCAAATGTACAAAAAACTGTTAAGAAGAATGTTATATAATTCATATGTTTCATACATTTTATTTTTATTGTTCTTTATTAATGTAAAATTATGTACGTAGTATATGAATATAATTAAGTGATCTCAAAATAAATACTACGTATGACCAAATAGTTTTAAACGTAAACATATAATTTTGAGTTAAAAAATTAATTTAAAAGCGCAGTGGTTATTTACCCGTTTTGAGGTAGATTTTTACCTGAATTAACGCTTTTTTGAATGGATTATAGTGCTTTCCAATGTCCAAGACTTGGCAACACTGATTATAATACACTCAAAGTAGACCCAAAGCACAGTGTTCTTATATTTGCTTCGCAATAAAGAAAAATTCGTTGTATAGGAGTTCGTTATAGAGAGTTTCGACTGTATAAGGTTTTAGAAAAAAATTTGGAAGTCTAGCCACGCCTCTTCTGGTATGGCTCCCCGCCCAAAAAACATTAAAAATAACCCCAAAAGTGGGTGGTAAAAATAAATAAAAAATCTCCCAAAAAAAAATTATGCCCCAAACATTTATGAATTACACAAGGGAACAAGGTATTTGTTGTTTAAGAACTGAATATTGTTTTAAAGGTAATTTGGGAGGCTGAATCCAAATCTGCACTTGTTTTTTTTGTATCAGCCGTTACCGTTATGTCCAAAACTAAGGTACTTCCACTACAAATATTTAAATAACTTGAAAACGGTTCACCATATTCAATTTAAAAAAACTTAAACTCGTCAACAAAATTATCTTTAATCCGTGCCTACATTGTTTTTAATTTGGCATAGTAGTTTCAAAGATATCGTTGTAGTTTAAAAACAAAAATTTTACAAAAAAAAAATGTTTTTTAAAAATTCATAAAAAAAAATAATGCAACAAAAATCAGTGTTGGTCTTAAAACATTTAGTTTAATATAGTTTGAATCAAATGAGCTTTATTTCATTTAAATCTGTGCACAACTTTTGATTTTGTCAACAATTTACTGAGATAACTACATTTACAAAAATCGCGATTTCCATACAGAAATAACATTTATTAATATGTTTGTGTGTTTTTCGAAACGAACTTATGGGATTGCAAATGGGCGGAATAGCCCCACCCCTTCTGGTACCTCCCATACAAAATTACCTATTTTTGGATAATTAATATATCTTTGATAGCTGCCAAACAGACTACCGGAGGATATTTAAATTTGGTTAGTTTATTTATCTTGCAAAAGTAGACAAACCCTAAAAAACCCGAAACCGTTGCCATACCCTTTCTGGTACCTCCCATACAAATGACCGAACTCACCCCAATAGTCTTACATACATATCTTTTTTGTAAGTACACTGAATTCAGACAAACTATGCGTAAGTTTTACGGTTATGAAAATATAAATCAGGAATGAATTTGCACTATATCGGATCACCCCTTCTGGTACCTCCCATACAAAATGACCTATTTTTGGAAAATTAATATTTCTCTCTTAACTTCCAAATTAAAACCTGCCGATTGATTAAATTTGGTCAGTTAATTAATATTGTAATAGGAGGCAAAACTATAAATAAATTTGCAAATTTGTCATGATTTTTAAAAATACGAAATTTTACTTTTTTTTGGGTAGAAACAAAAAAATTCGAAAAATCTGTTATCACCGAACTTAGCATAACTCATTCAATTTTCAATCGATTATTATGTACATACATGTTTTAGAAAGCTAGTTTAATATGATATTCAATAAAGCTAATAAAAAGAACAATTTGCCCCCAACCGATTAACTTTCAGCGTGAAGAAAATTAAAATGTGTATTTTTTTTAATAAAAGAGCCTTTACTAAGTCATTTTTTTTTTGTGATATTAAAAAATTTGATTTTTTTAAAGGCAACAACGATATCTTAAAAAAAAACAACATTTTAAAATCCGGCTTATGAAAAAAAAAATTATGATTTTTTGAACTACAATTTTTTGGAAAAAAAGACGAAAATACGATTAGTACCTGTAACTTAAAAATTCGAGCTGATGGAGAAAAATGGAGATTAGATTTAAAATCAGCGACCTCAAATTAGTAAAAAAAACTGCTATAGAATTCCTAACAACACTCAAAAAGTTCCATTTTGTTCCCTTGTGTTATCGCTCAAAAACATAAAAAAGCAATATATATTGGCGCACGAACTTTGTCCTTGTGATCCCTCCTTAGCCTAACAAATTCGAGAACGGATCAAGTCTAGTCTACGCCGTAGTTAGTTTCTCTCTGTCTTGTTCACATTGCAGTGGAAGACGACTCAGTGGGGGCACGCCCCCGAGGACTCTAGCCACCTTACAAATGTGCCTACTTTAGAAATAGAGAATTGATATCAATATCCCTGAAAATATTATCTATTACTGAGGGTGAGTGTATATGTACGTCGGGTTTCCCAACTGAAACATTCTTACGGTTTATAAATAAATTAGCAATCAATCCTATTAGTGCAGACGTCTCGAACCATTTGATAATATATTAAGGAACTGAAGACTACTTGGACGTTTTCTTCTGTTCAGTCACAATTCTTCTTTAAAATCTACCGATTTTTGTTGTCGATTCTACCGAATTAAAAAAAATTAAGTGTGCACTAGGGTTAGTCACTTTTTTTGCGTGACTCTCTTGCAGTGTGGTGTGGGGCATAGAATAATTTGACGGACTGCGTTTTTACTTTTTTATAATGGCGAAAAAACCTTCTACACCAAATACAATTACTTTTGCTCGAAACCGAATTTGTTGTTGTTGAAATAAAGCGATTAAAAAAATTGCAAATATATTCTTATTTTTGTTGTAAATTTTTCATTTGCTATTAGTGCATTTCTGATGGCATTTATTTGTTGTGTTAACTTGTAAAAAAATTTCAAAATTTCATAAACCGATTCTTGTTGTACCTTG
The DNA here is from genome assembly GCA_964034835.1 of Muscina levida. Classification (NCBI taxonomy): domain Eukaryota; kingdom Metazoa; phylum Arthropoda; class Insecta; order Diptera; family Muscidae; genus Muscina; species Muscina levida. The sequence goes on from OZ035882.1 coordinate 115,433,177, forward strand.
TTTATGATATGTATGTAAAAGGGGCAATATCGATTATTTATATGGGAGGTACCAGAAGGGGTGTGTCAAATAGTTAGGGCTTCTGAGGTTTTACCTCATATTACAAGATAAATTAACTGTCCAAATTTGATTATCCCACAGGTGTCGGTTTACAAATTATGGGAGAAATATTATTTTTCCAAACAATGACATTTTGTGTGGGAGGTATGATGTGGAAGGAATGATCCGATATAATCCATATTCATTCCTGATTCAAATTTCCATAACCGTACAACTTACGCAAAATTTGACTGAATTCAGTGTACTTGCAAACAAGATATGTGTGTAAGACAATGAGGTTGAATTCGGACATTTATATGGGAGTCACCAGAAGGGTACAAATAGTTAAGTTTTTCTGAGGTTTCGCCTCTTATTGCAATATGAATTAATCGACTAATTTTCAATACCCCCAAGAGTCCGTCTGGAAGTTATGGGAGAAATATTATTTTCCAAAAATAGGTCATTTTGTATGGGAGGTACCAGAAGGGGTGAACCGATATAGTCCATTACACTGTAGAACAAATTTAAACTTTTGACCTCACCCATGAACAAACTGACCAGATTCTGAAAATATAGCTAAAATAAAAATATACGCATCTCCCAGTTTTTCTAGATCAGCTCATTTAAGTTTTTTACGAGCAATTAAATTTTTGGAGCAAAGCTCCTATACAACGACTTGAAAGTAACTTCTTACTGTTCGCGGAACTCAGAGAGTTGTTAATAGATTTTGACGAATTTTTTTTTTAATGTATTTCAAATGGCCTGGATGTAGTTCTGACCAAAACCTAATTTAAAATTTGCCACAAATAAAATTTGTCACAAACAAATTGTCAACAGATTTTGATGAATTTTTGTTAAATAGGTTTCAAATGGCCAGGGGCTGGTTCTAACAAAGTCCAAATTTATAATTTGTCAAAAATCAAAATTGTCACAATTTTTTTTAAATGTTTTTCAAATGGCTAGGAGCTGGTTCGGACTAGGAAAATGTGTTGACAAATTTCGGACAAATTTTAAATTTTGGCTTCGTCAGAACTAGCTCCTGGTCTTTTGAAAAACAATAAAAAAAAATTCATCAAAATCTGTTAACAACTTGCAGAGTTCTGCGAACAAGAAGAAGTCACTTTCAAGTCATTGTATGAGAGCTTCGCTCCAAAAATTGAATTGCTCGTAAAAAACTTAAATGAGCTGATCTAGAAAAACTGGGAGATACGTATGTTTTTATTTTAGCTATATTTTCAGAATCTGGTCAGTTTGATCATGGGTGAAAAATCGTGTCGTACAGTGTTATCATTCCTGATTAAAATTTCCACAACCGTACAACTTACGCAAAATTTTACTGAATTCAGTGACCTTACAAAAAAGATATGTGTGTAAGATTATGAGGGTGAATTCGGTCATTTATATGGAAGGTACCAGAAGGGGCGTGTCTAAACTTCCAGATTTTTTCTCCAAAACTTTATACTGCTTAAGCTTTACTAAATACAGAATTTTGGCACGATTGAATTTGGTCTATTAATAAAATTAATCGTTTTCTAAAGTTGGCGGTACCAGATGGGTAAGGGTGGTAGCAGATAGGGCATTCTAGCATTTTTCTCCAAAACTATATCGTGGCTTGGCTAGACATCCAATTTTTTGTCCAAAACATTATCCTGTTATAACTTAACAAAATACAGAATTTGGAAAGTACCCATTGGGTATAATATTATTATTATTGATATTATTATTCGATTTCTAAAGTGGGCGGAATGGCCTTGTAGCCCATTTTCAATACCGTAAGTACCGGACAGCCAGACGGACATGGCCCAAATGACATAAAAAGTCATAAATCGAATTTGGTTCAAAGAAACTTAGGGTCAAAAATGACTCCTTTTATATGTTACACTTTTGGGTCGTGTCAAATGATATATACCCTTTACCCTCCTACCCGTAGGGTGAGGGTATAAGAACGCAGTTCGTAATATTCTGTCATGCCCTACATTACTAACCCTAGTGTGCACACTACATAGGGTCGAAGAAAAAGGTTTATGTTTTCTCCCTCCAGTTTTGTAGTCTGTCTGAAGACAATTTGAGAACATGAAATTATTTTTTTGGATCCGTACACCCTTCTCAATAGTAATTATTTTGCTGTATCGTCATTTGATATCTGATGGAAACGAGGTGTATACAGTTGTTTTTGGTTAATCAAGGGCTACATTTTGCATATTGGTAATTGCTGACACCGACGTCAATTTTAGTTTTTAATATATTTTTTCGTTGTTTGCAACCTAATGTTAGCAATTTCTGATAAAATTCATAAACCTATTTAATAACAAAAAGAGAGATGTATTGATATTTTAATAATCAAAAGGTCACCCTACATTAGGGTGTTCCTTATAGGGGATTTTTAGGAATTTGGTTAAAAAAAATTAATAGCGAAGTTGGACATCGAGCACCACCTTTCGTTTGTATTTTACAAAACTATGAAAATTATATGCGAAATTTCGCATCGATAGTATGAAGTTAGAGTGTGCCGCAGAGAGATCAAAGTTCAATGTTGTGTTCCATTCAGTTTACCGTCAATGAATTTCTGTTGTTGTTGTAGGTAGCCGTTGAAAAGGTGAAGTGACGACCTGTAAAAGTATATGTTTGGACTTATCATATCTCTTATAGATATCGAGATATTTGATGCAAAAGTGTGGGTATTTTTGAAAAAAAACTAACAACAAATTTTGAAATTTTTCAACAATTTAGCATATATCTGGTCAATATCTACAAAAAAGTAGATGAGCATATTTTTAATATCTCTATCCGTTCTCGAGATATCAGGCGTTTTTTCACATTAAATATATCAAAGATTAATGCATCTAAACTTTGATCTCTGTTTCCATCCGAATACACATTGTGTATTCTTTCTAATGATACAAAGGACATTTATATCCAAAGCTCCTTTCATTAGAAGAAACTGTTGGAGTTGAAGAAATATTGGAGGTCGGTCATACATTTAACACCTCTAGGCGAATTTAAGCGGTGGGTGTAGTGTGTGAAGATGAGGGGTAGGAATGTATGAGGAAAATGTTAGGAGAAAAAAATTACTGGGGGTCGGTCATCCATTTTACCTCTCTAGGGGCGACTCCGCGGCAGTTTCTTGGCTTGATGTGGATTTTTTCTCCTTCCCCACCAATTTGACCACGATGCGAGAACTAAAGATATTGTCCGATTTAAATTTTTTTTACAAAAATACTTGTATTACCCTTAGCAAGTATTCCGCACTACTAAAATTTGATCTGAATAACTTGATGTAATTCGAGCCACCCTATTGTGTATCGGCGGTCGAAATTAACGTGTATAGCGAGGCTTCCTTATTCCAAATTAAACTCTTTTCCTCAGAATTATTTTAACAACAGCGGGGTTTCTTTATTAATAATCTAAGAAACAATAACTAAGAAACAAGAATATCAATACGTTTGTCACATAGGATTTGTTAAAGGGTTGGAGTAACGAGAAGAGAGGCTGATGTTGTCCATCATACAACTATTCGTCGTTATTACACATCCAACAACGAAAAACAAACATACAGCCGGTGCTTGTTGCAACCTTGAAATATGATGTATTCCGCTGCTAGAAGTGCCAACCACTTCAACTCACCTAAGAAACAAGAATGAACTATCTTCGTCGATGCACATTAATTTATACTCCTCATTCGAGAGCTTTTGGAACTTAACGAAACGTTCATCGTAAAGAGCTTTCGACGAAGAGAGTTTTACAACCAATCAAGAAATAAGTAAAAGAGAGATAGAGAAATACCGTAAGCACAAATGAGTGTGTGTGTATGTGTGTGAAACAAAATGATCGAAAAGAAAACTATTGGAGTTGTAAACAAACCATTATAGCGGTTACTAAAACTTTTGAAAATAAACTGTGTACAATGTGTGAAAAGAATGAAATATGAAATGATATGTAAAAGAAATAATGTAATAACAGTAGCGTAATAGTTATTCGCTACACGTGCCTTTCTAATATTCTTAAACATCTTAATATATTTAATTGTGGAATTTTTATGATAAAATTATTTATTTTCACTCGGTTTATAATAAACTTTAGTTATTTAATCAAATTAATATGATGAATTAATTTATTTAAGATGACTTCTGAGCACATTTGTACATTTTAAAAACGTTTGTAACTTTTTTGTTTATGAATAAAAGTGGGTAATTCAAAAGCAATATATTCACAATTTTTTAAGATCTTTAAGTGCGTTATGAAAAATCTCCGGAAAATAGGGGTAGAAATCGAGATAGAATCAGTCACTTGTCAAATTTGCGTCGGAGTCAAAAATGACATATGGAGAAAATGTAGCCTTTGTAAAACCAAAAATAACAGTGTACTCTTTTTCTCGATCGGACTTCAAATGACGTCACAGCACAGAAAAAACTAAATGGGCCGTTTTGAGGGTGCGCGTAAAAATTTTTTTTCTTGTGTCCCAGAATCGTTATTGCATAATCTTCAAATTTAGGGACTGACAAGTGCAACTTTTTTTTTTAATACTGGGACCGACCCACTCTAGTGTACATATGTTAATCACGTGAAAATGCAACATAAAGCTGTTCGTGCCAATAACATGGATTTTCCAAAACCGCCGCAAATTTGATAGACTGTCATTCAGCATTATTGATTGTCATCGCTAATTCTAACCGAACTGGAAACTGTTATCATTTGAAATCAAACGGCAATTAGGGGTATCATTATAATACATTAGACCGGGTCACCAAAAAAAATGTCCAAAGTCGAGGGCAAATAGTAAAGATCACATCGAGACAACTTCAAAAAAAAAAATTTTTTTCCTTCCCCACCCCCCGGAAAAACAGCCAAAATCGTTTTTTTGTCTCTGCTTTTTTGATTGTGGCTCAATCGTAACATACAAGATATCGGGGTATAGGTTTCGACGAGTACTACATTTGTCCTATAGATGTCACTGACATACGACATCATCTTGTAATGATGGCCTCATTTAGAGCAATTTCTACCCATAAAATTTAGAAATATTTTTTCCTAGGATTAAAGCCCTTTAAAAACCAAGAACATTTTGCTTTGAAAGTATACAGTTTTATTCAAAACCAAAAAAGTTACGTATGAAAATATCTATTTACAGCACCAACACTAATATTTTTTACTGTTGCTTGCATTATTACAGAAAATGCTTGCATACTTCTTAGCGATATCGAAAAAAATGAAATACAAGTTATTGCATACTTTTTAGCGCAAACAGTGTTTTCAAACATGCGGATAAAGGTATTCAGTGTCACCAATATTCAAGAAACGAAATTATAAAGATACCTGCTCCACAATGGAAGTATTAATAATAAAATATAGACATAACTTTGCACTTGTATTCTTCCCATGCAATTTGCAACACTGAACATTTGTGCGAAATGTAAGTGAATCAGCGCTTGGAATGACTAATCAAAATGAAAAATTTTTGCAAAATTAGAAAGTCGTGAACGGATCTTGAGTCGCGCCAATATTTGCTGTAATTACATACATATCTTTGCTCTTTTTGGGATTTTATTTGTATTAAAAATTATATTACGCCGGTAACTATGTATATTAAAAATTAATTATCTCAAGAAAATATTTAAATTTTTGTTCGATGTCGTTAAGACTTATGCAACAATTTAAGCTACAAAGTATGGAATCATTTTTATAAAAAAATTTCCGTCAGCGCTATAAAGTATGCAATAATTTGCGATAATAATGCAAACAACATAAAAAATGTTTTTGTAACTGCTGTAAATACATCTTATCATACGTAACTTTTATGTTTTTAAATAAAACTGTATACTTCCAAAGCAAAATGTTCTTGGTTTTTAAAGGGCTTTAATCCTAGGAAAAAATATTTTTAAATTTTAGGGGTAGAAATCGCTCTAAATGAGGCCATCATTACAAGATGATGTCGTTTGTCAGCGACATCTATAGGACAAATGTAGTACTCGTCGAAACCTATACACCGATGCCTTGTATGTTACGATTGAGCCACAAACAAAAAACCAGTGATAAAAAAACGATTTTGGCTGTTTTTCCGGGGGGTGGGGGAGGAAAAAAATTATTTTTAAGTTGTCTCGAGGTGATCTTTAATATTTTCCCTCGACTTTGAAGAAAAAAAAATTTTGTATGGGGACCGACCCGGTCTATAATACATACATTCGAAGACACATATCGGTTCCCTTATATTTTCTGGTTAAATTTATTTTAAAAAGATGACTCAATCATTTATTGCTTCTTAAATTCTGTAATGCGCGATCAAGCTGTTCCAACAATTTTATACATTCTACCCTCACTATGATTGGATATTTTTGGAACTTTTTATTTAATTTATTCTGCAGCGTCTAAAAGAGTTGCGCAATGAAGGATGATGAAGTTGCCAACGCGATACGTTTTGCGATCAAACATTTGCCAAAATCAACGATCTTAAGACAGATGGGTACACAAATGGAACAAAATCCTATACACTAGGCATATAACTTTTTACAATTTTTGCATATAGGGAAAATGGCATAGCATAGTCGAATAGAGCATAAAAAAGTATGAACTCCCATTATTAATTTTTTTTCGAAATTGCAAAAAAAAGTTTCCGCACCAAACGCAATTACTTTTTTTTCAGATCATATAGCCATTCAAGGTTTTCCTACGAAGGTTACATCATCCCATCAGCTGTTTTTGACGTTTTGCTTTGTTGTTTTATTTCTTCATAAATCTGCCAAAATGATTTCAATTACAGAGTTGCCAACTCGCAGCAATACATACATTTTGTCATGTATTAACTATATTAACTTATAGTAGCCAGATATGGAGGTGGCAGCCCAGTTCTTTTTGACGTCATCTAACGTTGGTTTTCTGATCATACTTTTAACAAAAATAATTTCGCCATACTACAAAAGTCATTGTCTGGCTTTACAGAAGCAAATAAATGTTTTCTCAGATATTGGGTCAAAAAACCATTAGATATTCAGGAAGTTGGGCGGAGCAACACCTGCGCGGAGATTGCAATTAAAATTATGCAAGACATTTTGCCATTTTGTAACTCATCACATACTTTGAACTTAAAATTTATTTCATATAACAATTGAAAGTATTAAAAACTAAAATCTGACTATTTTTAGAAATCGCGTTTGGTGCTAAACATTGTTGATCGCAAATCACCTTAATAGTTATATGCCTACTATACACTCCTTCGTAATCTATATATGATGAATTTTATATCAAAACCGATATTCATTGAACCCGACCCTCTCAGATTTTAATGAAATTTTGCATACAGTTAGATTTTACCTATAGAAACACAACCTCATATAGAGAAATTGCATTTTTCAAAATATGTGGGCTAGCCACTATCGAAATATTTGAAAAATGACGGTAATTAGTACTTTTAAGCTGCGATAACTATGGAATGACTCAACCGAATTGAAAGATCTTGGTGCCATTACAATTACAATTCCTATAATCTGCTCTTATTACGTTTTTCTATATAATCAACAGCTTTGCTGGTAAAAATAAATGTATGAAGAAAAAAAATATTTTTTGCCTAAAATATTAATTTTTTTATTTTTTAAATTCATAAAAAATCCAAAACGGAAAAAAGGCAAGTCGTATTACCCGCTTGTTCGGCAAAACTACAATAGACATCTTTTCTGTAATGATTTCGTGGATTATAACACTCAGTACTTACTAATTTACACTTTTCAAAGTATACATCATTAGCGATTTCGTTTAACTGCGTATATACTTATTTCATTGATCCAAAGTAAGCGAGCGTTGCGTCAATTGAATCCCATGCGCATTACTAGGGGATAGTAAAATAAACAGACATATTCATTTTCATATTTTTTTACTCTTCTTTTCTCTTTTTTAAGTGCCGTTATTTTCTGATGTGTTTGTAGCAAAAAAAAATAATTTAATGATCGGTGTTAAACGGTGGTTGAAAAATTCCATTCAGTGTTTGATCTGGAAATGTAAAGTCAACAACTGTGTTAGAAGTTTTTCGTGTTTGAATGCAAAGCTCTCACGGCTTTTTTTAGTATGGGATATGAAAGTAGCGTTCCTCAAAATGCATGAATAACTTAACCACTTGTTAACCGATTTTTACAAACAAATATGCGCTTTAGTCGGTAAATCAAAGTCTTTCTAAATAACAAAACCAACATTAGGGTGTTCTAATAAAATTGTGCCTAAAAACATCTTCAAACTTAAAAAATAGTAAATAAATCCGAAAAGTATGAATTATTGACGCTTAACAAGACAGTTATAGGAAAATATCTATATATAAATATATTTCGTTGGAAATTTCTAAGATTATTCTTCCTAAAACCGTCAACAAATCAAACAAAAAAACCTGAAACCCCGGTTTTTTAACAGTAAGTCAAGGTTTTGGAGGTGTTAGGGAAATTTTGTATACATATTCATATTGTACTCGACCAGACCTACATCATACACTATGTTACTTCCCAAGATCCTTCAAATTTTTCCATTCTGTAGTAGTGTATTGTTAACGAACTAGTTCACTCCACTTCATTATCTATTTCATCATATAATTGGTATCGACGAAAGTTATTACGAATTACCATTAGTGTTTTCGTCAATGGATGGTAAGCGAGAGGGTGGCGATTGTATACCTCCTATGGCATCCCCATGTTAAATTCGTCAATAAAACGTATGGCGGGTATATTGACGAGGAAGTACTGTGTCATTCCTGGTCATCGATGGTATCATTACATACGTAATGCTTACCAGAACAAGCGGGTACTTTCACGCAAAGTCACATAACCTTTAAATAAAATGAGACATAGATCATGAAAATCGATGTATGCGTTTCGCTTTTATTCAACATTAAGTAAAGGTATGACTTTCAAAAATTTGCTCGAGATATGCTCAAAATTCCTTGGAAAAAACAAAAAAAGTAATAAACAAACGGTTATTTGATTTTTATGGTAGCGGTAACAAACTAAGAAACGGTCATAAATGTGCGTGCACAATTAAAAGGAAAAAAGGAAAGTGCACTTTTTTAATTATTTGGGTTTTTCCGTTGGCTACCTGCATGATTTTGTTACACAAATTGTACCCACATTTATGAGTGGTCATGTTTTAGAACGTTTCGAAAAATTTAAAACGCAGACGAATCAGGTATATAGCCGCCCTTAAAAGATGCGCCAAGTCATAAGTACCTCTCAGTAAAATATTGAAACTTACGTAGTATTTATAGGTGTTCATTGATCGATTTTTGTCATTCAACAAGTGTCTCCGAACGCGTAAAGTACGATTTTTTAAAGTGACGAAAAGGTAATAAAAGTTTAAAACCAAAATGAGTGCAAATTGTCCAAAAAATATCAATTTATTTTGTTACGTTTGTGGCAAAAGAGCTTTTTTAACAAACACTAAGCAAGTGGAGCGCGCTTTTAAACTTAATTTTGATTCCGAAATAATTCGCGGCGTTTCGTGGGTCCCAGACAAAATTTGTAAAACGTGCTACAATGGTCTTAACATGTGGATCCAAAGGAAACGCAGTTCACTTCGTTTTGGTGTACCAATGATTTGGACTGCTCCAGGAGAGCACAATTCCGACAACTGTTACGCTTGCGCAAACAAAATATGTGAAGTAAATCGTAAAGGCCTTAAAGGAAGAGTTTACATATCTGTTAAAAGTGCACAAACACCTCTACCGCATTCGGGTGAAATACCAATTCCACCTCTTCCAAGTTCTGACAGAGAAACTTCTTTTCCTATTGAAACAATGGATCAATCGGATTTCACCTATAACCAACACCAGAAGCCGGTCCATCGAACAAAATAATTCCAATATCACAAGCAAGAATGGACAAGATTGTTGCAAAATTAAACCTTTCTCAACGTGAAGCAGAAAAACTTGCCCAGCTTTTGAAAGAAGGCCATAATTTAGAGCCTAATGTCAAAGTCACCGGATATCGAAGACGACAGTTGCTATTCCAACGGTACTTCACACTCAACGAAGGGAACACATTTGTTTACTGCCACGATATAAAGGGACTGAGGGAGGCGAAAAACATGTGTTTCTTGTGTCTTTGGGATACCCGATTTAAAGGAAACCAATACGAAACGCATGACTGGCTTGCTCGAGATCCAACGGAGAAAGGACGCAACTGCCTAAATGATCCACTGGTGCCAATGGAGAACGTCCTCATGCCCCCTCTCCATATCAAACTGGGAATCGTAAAAAATTTAATCAAAGCTTTTGTGAAGCAACCGAAAATTCTTGATTGTTTGAAAAATATTTTCCCACGAATCAGTAAAGCAAAATTGAAGGAATGTGAAGATGAAGAAGAAGAATATACAATGGGAGTTTCCTCCGAGGGTAAGTCACAAAAATAAAGTTACTTACTTACTTAGCTGGTACTTCTATGCAATCCCAGTGGATTATATACCGCACGTAGAAAAATATTATAATCGCCTCGATCTTCTGCGCTTCTTCCCCAGTTAGTCACACCTAGTTCTGTAAGGTTCTCAGTAACCTGGTCTTTCCAACGGAGTTTAGGTCGCCCTCTTCTGCGCCGTCCATCGAGTTCATTGTCGAAGACTTTTCGAGCTGGAGCATTTTCGTTTAGCGTACAAAATAAAGTTAACTGACTGATTAAAAACAATTGATTTTTTTTCCAGATGAAGACAGGTCCTCATCCGATACAGACTCTGAACAAGTGGGCGAACCACCACGCAAGAAAGTAAAGGGCGAAAACCAACGAAAATAAGTTTTGCGTTCATCGATTTTTATAGCCTATTTATCTATGTAATAACCTAATAATTACCTGTAATAATTTTTAATTTTACGTGTTAATAATAAATAATATATCATAAATATTAAACAAATTCAGTGAAACATAAAATCAATATTCTTGTCAAAATGAGATACCTTTACTTAATTTTGAATAAAAGCGAAACGCATACATCGATTTTCATGAACTATGTCTCATTTTGTTTAAAGGTTATGTGACTTTCGTGAAAGTATTACGACTAGCCTTTTTTCCGTTTTGAATGTTTTATGAATTTTAAAAATAAAAAAATTTTATATTTTAGGGAAAAAATATTTTTTTTTTCATACATTTATTTTTACCTACAAAACTGTTGACTATATAGAAAAACGTTATATGAACAGATTAAAGGGATTGTAATATTTATTGTGGCAATTTCCCCTATATGATAGTTACTAACTTCAAATCGATATATTTCGATTCCTAGACGTGACCCAGCGAAACGCCGGGCCACGTATGACTTGTTTTTGACCTTTATAACATTTCCCGTTGGTTTCATCCCATCCCGATTTTGACTGTCGTATAGTGTTATTATTATATAAATATTTTAACTTATGTAATCCATAAGTTTCCTGTGATGATTATAGTTGTGTTGAAAATGTTAAAATCCGTGTTTTGGATAAACCGGTTATTGGAAACTCGGTTCAAATAATTTGATTTATATATTTAGAAGTTCATAGTATGTCGGGGGATATAAGTACTACATATAATAACTACATTTCTTACATCTATGAATACTGTTAAAGCTTTTTCATCACAAAACCACTGTTGACATTCAAATTTCATAGAACAACCGATGAAAAATATACATATCTGGTGATATATCTATGTTAAAAATAATATATCTCCTCAATGGAGCATTGGATGGTAATGATTTTGGTGTCATTAGAAAGTAGACACAGAAAGTAGACTCATTAGACTTTGCTATATTTTTTGTCAAAATAACAGGTTTTAAAGCTTGATATCTCGGAAATTTGTCTACAACAGAAAAATATTCAGCGGCAATTTGATTGATTTGAACACAAAGTTGAACTTTGACCTCTCTGCGGCACACTCTAACGTCTAACTATCGATGCGAAATTTCGAAATTTATATTCGTAAATTTGTAAACAACAAACGGAAGGTAGAGCTCGATGTCCAACTTTGTTACTTATACCTTTTCTTAACGAAATTCCCGCCAAAAAGTCAAAAACTAAAATTGACGTCGTAGTCCAAAATGTCCAAAAAGCTAAAACCTTTAGTTAATCATGAATAACGATATGTTTCGATTGAATATCTTATGACAATACAACATAATAAATACAATTTCGGGGACTTGCAGGGTGTACGGATGAAAAAATTTTATGTCCTCAAATTGTCTTCAGACAAACTTCAAAACTGGGGGGAGAAAACATAAACTTTGTTTTTGCCATAAAGAGCGACCCTATCTAGTGCATTCTACTTAAATCTTAATTTAAAAAATGTACGTACTCGTATTTAGCATATTGTTGTTTACAACCGACAATGACTAAATAAATGCACAAATGCCAAACATGTTAATATACATTTATGCACAAATATCACTAATCGTTTCCAATAAACAATATAAACTTATTATAAATTTACTATAAGCTTACATTACTAAACATGATGTTTGGAAAATCTTTATCGCAGGCATTGTAACTTGTTAAGTTACAATTATTGGATAAGTGAAAGGCATCCCTTATTGTACAATTGTAGTCATGTTTGGAAAATATTTCGGAATAAACTTGGTATGCAATACATAATAAAAAAGTCGGAAAGCTTGTGGTAAATTTATATTTTTATCTATTTCCAAATTGGATATAAATACCATTCCAAAGCAAGTACAAAAGTTTTGTCAATTTACTTCCAATTCAACTTCAATTTTATTTCCTTTCTTCTATATTTGTAAGGACTTTTTACTTTAACTCGAAACACTTCAATCTTTCAGCAGCAGCAAATAATACTAAATGCCAAGACGAAAAGAAATATGTAAACAAAAATTATAACTGTTGTTTTCTGTCTAGACTTTGAGCTTACAAAAGCAATGTATTTTTATTTTTTTACAAATATGGAAAAATCTTTGGAAAACATTTACTTATTAACTGGCTTACATCAGTGTTTATTGGGTAGTATGTTATTTATAAAATAATATTATCTCGCTTACCAACTGCTATGCACAAATGTAACTAATCATAATATGTTGTTTAAAAAATAACATTCTTTCGCTCACCAACAAGTATGTAAAAGCTGGTTACATTTTAAGGGCCGTTGTTGATTTTGAATAAAACACAAATTATATATCTTGTCTTGTATGATAACCAACCACTGCGGCACACTTCCATCCGATGGTCCAAATTTTCGATGACGCTGAAGCATAATTGAGGTTCTATGCCGTTAATGTGCCGAATTATCTCATCCTTTAGCTCTTGAATTGTTGCTGGCTTATCGACGTACACCTTTTCTCAAGAATAACCCCAAAGATGAATTCCAACGGTGTCAAATCACATGATTGACATCGCCACAACATGAGATAAGTTAGCTGTGTGGCAAGTGGCACCGTGCTGTTGAAACCACACATCGTCCACATCCATTTTTCCCAATTCTGGCCATAAAACAGTTCGTTATCATCTCACAATATTCGCTATCGTTCACAGTAACTGCGTGGCAGGCTTTATTCACTGAGGTGAATTGCAATTGTTGGGCACGACGTCAAGTTGAGGTGGACGACTCTTCAGCCACACAATCGCGAATAGCAGTAATATTTTCTGCAGTACGAGCTGTACGCGAATGCACTGGTTTTCACATCTCCTACAGACCCAGTTTGCATAAATTTTTGAACGATTTTTCCGATTGTACGCACATTTAGACGATTAGATTGACCTAAAAAATTACGAAGTGCACGATATGCATTTTTAGTTGAACGCCAATTTTCATAATAAGCCTAATAACTTTAACGCGTTGCTCGATTTATATCTTTCCATTGTTCAAATTGAGTTAGTCTGAAATTTAGAAATGCCAAATTAAATGCTGAAAAGAACTCGACGTTTAGGTGTGGTTCACATTAAACATCGGCCCTTACAATTTAACCACCCTTTATAATAGCACTGTTCATGGTGTTCATCATTTTACCTAGTTTTGTTATTGATAGATTGTAAGCTAGTTGTAAGTATAACAAAAAGGAATTGTTGGAATAAAGACGTCGTCAAAAGTTAATTCAATGAAGAAAATCCAAGAGCATGCCCCATTCCACTGACTAATACTGGCCAGTCAAGGACCACAACCACAAGAGACCGCCAGGAAGCAAAACATCCCGAAACACCAAAGCTGAGAATGAGAAGAAACGGTCATAGACTGAAAACCGAAAATTATAGGAAAATGCTGGAAATCGAAACAACTTTAAAAACAAAGAGTGTTGAAAAGCACCTAAACAAAATAAACACCTTAATACCTAAATAAAGAAATAAAAATATATATAAAAAAAATTTAAATAAACAAAATTAAATTTAACACTTGTTTTTTTAATTAAAAACTACGATTAATATTAAACCATTATTATTATAATGGGACTTGCATAGTGGTTAGAACACGCGACTTCCCTGTGGGAGATCAGTGGTTCGATTTCGGCTCAAATCAGCCACATTTTGCTTTCAGTACGGGCCCCCTCGATTTTGTTGACAGCAACTTCGCAGTATGAGTGTAGAGTCAATCGGCATGTCTAGTAGAAGTTTCTCAAACAGTGACGTTCTCATTCGTCGATAAACAAGTAGGTGAAGTTTGTTCTGAATCAAAAATAGAAATCGTGTTAATTCACAACAACGCTATAAGCTATTCCATACCACATTCATGAGATGTAAAGGGAAATTACGTTTTTTAAGTATTTATTACCAAAATATTTTTTAAAAATATTGAATTTGCTAAATTTTCATTACAGAATTTTTGCGTCTTTTCTATTAAATAGCTTACATTAGGGTGTCCTTATAAAATAGTGGCTACAGACTTCTTTAAACTTACAAAAAAAGTGCAAAAATCCGAAAATTCGTAGGGCCTCTGTCATAAAGTACATAAGTACGAAATTCCAATCGGTCATATCTCACGAGCCATTAGAGTTATTATAACGAGATTTGCTACATATGTTACCGGTACAGGGAGGATTACGTCTCGCTGGGAAATGGGCGGTGCCTCGACCCTTAAAAAATATGGTTATATCAATCATATGAGACAGATCACTCCCCTAACCCAAAACAGCTAAAGTCTTGAAATTTGGCATGTAGGTTTCCTCTGTGAGTTTTTTTCTGAAAATTTGTACTCTCTCTTAGGCGGTAAAAATTGGCAAACAGGGTTAAAAAAGGTATTATTGTAATTGGCATGTATTTTGATTTTATGACATAACCGTTGTATTAGACGGAAGCAGAGCCGAAACCTATTGAAACATAAAATAATTAAATTTTTCACATATTTATCTTACTCAAAAGAAACTTAATTTCCCTTTACACCCCGTGAATGATGTATGGGATGCTTCTCGCGTTGTTGTGAATTAACACGCTTTTAGATTCACATCAAACGGCACCGACTTGTTTATCGACGAATGCGAACGTCACTTTTTGGGAAGCTTTCACTGGACATGCCGATTGGGTTGCTGTCGACAACATCAAGAGTGCCGGCAATGAAAGAAAACTGTAGATGACTGGAGCCGGGAATCGAACTATGGATCTCCCGCGTGTTCTTAGCACTATATCACGGACGGTTAAATATGTATATTATGTGTGTTCCTTATATGGTATTTTTGGGAATTTCGTTAAAAAAGATAGAAGTAGCGGAGTTGGACATCGCGTTTGTAATTTATAAAATTTCAAATATATTGTGCGAAATTTCGCATCGATTGTTTGGCATTAGAGTGTGCAGAAGAGAGGTCAATGTTCAATGTTCGATTTTGTTTTCAAATCAGTTTATCGCCGCTGAATATTTTTATGTAGTAGACATATGAACTAGTAATACGCCGTTAAATAGGTGAAGTGAAGACCTTTAAAAGAATATGTTTGGACTTGCTATATTTCTTATAGATGTCGAGATATTTGATGCAAAAATGGGGGTATTTAAAAAAAATAATAAAAAAATTTTGAAATTGCATTATTAACTAACAATTAACAATTTAGCATATATGAAGTCAAAATTTACAAAAAAAAGTGTATATGCATATTTTCAATATCTCTATCCGTTCCCGAGATATCAGGCTCTAAAACCCGTTTTCAAACATTAAATATAGCAAAGAGTACAGAATCTAGATTTTGATCAACTCAAATTGAGTTCTTTTTTGCTTCTTTTTCTTTAGAAAAAGACTGATACAAGAATGTTAGTTGTTTTTGGTAAACTATTCAACACCAACAAAAAACATAGTAATTTCATACATTTAATTTAAAACAATGTGTGACTTGTAGTTTAATCAATATGTTGAAATAAATATTGTATAATTTGGTTTTACATTTATACGAATCAAATATTTTATTTTTTTTTGGGTTAAATTATTTCGGGGCGGGCTTTGGCCCCCTTGGCCACCCCCTGGCATCGGCCTAGGACGGAAGATACGTAACACTGTGAGACAAATGGTAGGGGCCAGTTATCGGGAAGGGTTCAAACTACCGGGGAAAGTTATATCGGTAAAAAAGAAGTTATACGTGTCCCGGCGTTACGCTGGGTCACGTCTATCGATTTGAAGTTAGTAACTATCATATAGGGAAAATTGTCACCTTTGGTGGTCTTTTTTTGACATAACTTAATTTAATTTCCCATATTAGCAACTCTAACAAGGACTTCTAATACATAGTCTTCTTTGCTTTTAGCATAAAACTAAATTTTTTCCTAGAAAAAATTTGGGAGACCCATCGCCCTTTGAATTTAAAAATTTCAGAGGCCAAAGAAAAATAACCAATCGTTATTAGATTCCAACAAGTACTCAACATCTTTGTCAATAATTCTGGACGCAGGACGAAATCTGCCGGGTCAGCTAGTAACTATATATATCGCTGGAAAGTCCTATCCAAAAAGTCCAAAATCATACAAACTAGTTTACCATGATGACTATGATTTTGGACATTTCGGATAGGAATAAGCCAAAGAATTTATTAAAAATTTAAAATGACAAGCAGTCTGATAAATGGTGTTCATTTACCAATAAAATAGGGAAAAAATCGTGGTTTTTTAAGATTTCAATTGTTTTGAACCACTTCTAAATTTCTTTTGATTGACCTAAAACCTTCTGTATGTTGTTTTTTTTAGACACCGACAGATTTAAAAAATTGTTAAGGGTCACCTTAATGAGCATACACTAATGGAACAATGGAAACTACGAAGTAATTTGTGAAAAAGAGAAAAACGACAATTTGAAGAATCTTACAAATATCTAAAAAAGCGATACATTAGACCTGAAACAGTTATGAAACATAATAAGGTCCAAATTCAAAAACTTAATAAAAACCAGTACAGAAATTTCAGTCAGGTAAACTGACTGATAAATACCATCACCCAATAAAAGATATTGTTTAGACTTGAGTAATTGAAATTAATAGATTTTTAAAATAAAATTACTTATGTATTATTTTTTGTCTGCATGTATAGCAAAAACATACAAAATTTTTCCTATTTGTACACAAGGTACAATTAGGGGCAGCACAACGTGTCTGACTTTTTTCGTATGTAAAAGGGGAAATATCCCATATATTTATATAGGAGGTACCAGAAGGGCTGCGCCAAATAGTTTGGGTTTCTGAGGCTTTGCTTCCTATTACAAGAAAAATTAACTGACCAAATTTGATTATCCCCTCAGGTGCCGGTTTAGAAGTTATGGGAAAAATATTAATTTTCCAAACAAAGTAATTTTGTATGGGAGGTACCAGAAGGGGTGATCCGATATAGTCCATATTCATTTCTGATTAAAATCTTCATAACCGTACACCTTACGCAAAATTTTACTGAATTCAGTGTACTTACAAAAAAGATATGTATGTGAGACTATGGGGGTGGGTTCGGTCATTTGTATGGGAGGTATCAACAAGGGTGTGTCAAATAGTTAGGTTTTCTGAGGTTTTGCCTTCTATCAGAAGATAAATTTACCGATCAATTTTCATTACCCCCCAAGTGTCCGTTTGGAAGTTATGGGAGAAATATTAATTTTCCAAAAAAAGGTAATTTTGTATGGGAGGTACCAGAAGGCGTAAACCGATAAAGTCCATGTTCATTCCAGAGTCTAATTTTCACAAGCGAACATTATACGCAAAATTTGAGTGAATTCACTTTACTTACAAAAAAGATATGTATGTGACACTATGGGGGCGGGTTCGGTCATTTGTATGGGAGGTACCAGAAGGGGTGTGTCAAATAGTTAGGCTCTCTGAGGTTTCGCCTCCTATCACGACAAAAATGTATCGACGAATATTCATTACCCTCCAAGTGTCCGTTGGGAAGTTATGGGAGAAATATTAATTTTCCAAAAATAGGTAATTTTGTATGGGAGGTACCAGAAGCCGTGAACCGATATAGTCCATATTCATTCCTAATTCAACTTTTCATAAGCGAACGTCACACACAAAATTTTAGTGAATTCAGTTTACTAACAAAAAAGATATGTATGTAAAAGTATGAGGGTCAATTCGGTCATTTGTATGGGAGGTACTAGAATGGGTGGGGCAAAGGTTTCGGTTTTCTTAGGGTTTGTCTACTTTTGCAAGATAAATAAACTGACCAAATTCAAACATCCTGCGGTTGTCCGTTTGGAAGTTATGGAAGAAATATTAATTTTCCAAAAATAGGTAATTTTGTATGGGAGGTACCAGAAGGGGTGGGGCTATTCAGCCCATTTACAATCCCATAAGTTCGTTTTGAAAAATATTGATACTGGTAAATTTTCATACCGATCCGTTAAGGTTTACTCGAGTTATCCTGCTGACCAGCCATCCAGCCATCCAGCCAGCCAGCCAGACAGACGGACATAGCTCAATCGTCTTAAAAAGTCCTGAAACGAATTTGGTCATAAGATACTTGGGGTCTAACTCGTCTCCTTTAATGCGTTACACTTTTTTTCGTATCAAATGATATATACCCTCATCCCTAAGGGTGATGGTATAAAAACATAGAGATATGGCGCTAAATACGTACTGAAGAAATTGAGGTAAAAAATATGCAGTTAGCCGTTGCATTGATTAAAACTAAATTAAATGGTGATTCCCAAAAAAAAACTTAAGTCGAAATATAAAGGGGAATCAGCACGAACCATTCAGGCCTGAATAAAAAATATAAAAAAAAAATTTTGGCGACCTTCGAAAATGTATCAGTAAAAATTTTGCTGGATTGATCACAATATGCTTGTTTATCGATTGCCTAACTGAATGGGCCACAAAAAGTCAATTCTCTTAACATTAAAAAAGTTATGTATAAAAAATCAAATGAACCCAAAAATTTAAATTTTGAAAATTAGAGGGTAACGTGGAACTCCCTGTGGAAATATGGGTGTAACACTTTATCTCTTCGAATGCGTATAGAAAAAAGTCAACTACAGGTGTTTTCACACATAGATCGATTGGGAACTAGCTGTAGCGTACTGATTGCCAACCACGTGGTGTTGATAGTTTTAAGTAATCTATGTATACATACATGTAAAGTTGCCAAATCATATTTAGTTTTCGAAATACTTCATAATACCCGAATTTACTATACGAAACAATTACAAACTGCATACATCTCATACATACTCAGCTTAAGTAGCAGTTGGTGCTTTTAAAACAAACGATTTTAATCCTAAAGTAAAAATGATTATGAAATGTGATCAATTCGACTTTTAAGGATCAGCTGTTTCGAAGTTTATGGAATCTAGTAAAGACGTTCCAACCAACTGAGTAACATTATGTTTTATAATAGAGGCCAGCAGCAAACATTTTAATAAAAACTATTATTGCCGAATATTGTTAAGCGCTATCACTAAGTGTTAGTTAGCTGTTTCATAAAAACTGACTTTTTTTAGGGGCTCACTGATTTTGAGAATTTTTTGAGGTCCATAAAAAAAGTTGGCCACTAATCTTGCCAAACTGAGTCTGGTTCTTTGATTGTAGAATCGAACCTATACTGTCAAGTTCTCGTATTTTACAAAAAGTCTTCATTTGTTGTATAGTGTAATTAGTACATTAATAGACTACTATCAATGAGATTGGACAAGTAGTGATAAAAACGTTAGGAGTCGTAACAACTGACCTCATATGTGAAGACATATTAATCAAACACAAGTTTAATGTCGTTGATAAAAATTTCTCCATTCCACGTAGAATAGATTTTCTTAAGAAATATAATTGTGTAATAGGCTATCAAACAAATCAAGATTGGGTTATTCTTAGATCTATGACTATCATGAAGATGTAGCTTCACCAATGCGAAATTAACTTAATATTCATCCCATTTCCGTACCTGTTAGATCTGAGTTCATTCGATTAACAATTTTAGACAGCAAATATGAAAATATCTTGATTTCACAACAAAAAATTTAAAATTTTTAAATTACAACGGAAAACCTTATTAACTATGATATAGTTAAGCCCAAAGATGGCCTGTCGTACACTGTGACGTATGTGACATACACTTGTAACTTTGTTAACCTAACGTCATCAATATTGACACTTTCACGAATGAGAAAAAAATTTGAATTTTTGATTATATAATTAACCGAACGCCTGGACTCTCTATAGAGAAGGTGCCAATATCCGACTGGCTGATGTCCTTAAAAAATATAAGGCTGACTTATGAGATGAGATGAACATGCCAAGGATGCTCGCAACTAGAGTGTTCAAAACCTCCTTAACTCACTGCCTGTTTTTCCAAAAATGGAAATTTCGAATACCCGGCTTCGTACAAATTCTTAATGCAATACGAAAATTTGCTTGCAAAATGCCTCTCATCTTTACATGGGTGTGCAGCCGTCCATATAAAAACTTTCAATTGTCGATATCTCCCAAAATAAGCATCTAATCACAAAAATAAACTTAAATTATGGTATTTATACCATAAATATATGTGAAATCACTGAGATATAGTTGGGATCTCACATTCCAATCGATATTCATATGAGAAACTTAAAATGCAGTTATCTCCTAAACTAGGTGCCCTATCGCAAAAACGTGCATAATTTATGATCGCCAAGATACAGTTACGATCATGTCTTGAAATGGTTGGGATCTCACCTTGAAATGGGTGGGATGCTGTCAATATTCATATAAAAAACTTTTAATGCATTTATCTTCAATATTAAGCGTCCAATTCTGAAAAGAGTTTAATTTTTTATGAAATCAATAGCTTAATTCTAAACCATGCTAAGTGAAATATGTAAGTTAAACAGGAAACGCGATCAAAGTTGAGTGATATAGTTTCCACTTGTATGTTAAGTTAAAATTTCCTAATAACTTCTCTTTAGATGAACTGAACATCGTGAGATTTATCTAGAACATAAATTTAACCTTTTTAACACGCGAAAGATTATAGTCGCCTTTTTGCAAAAAAAAAAAACATTACAAATAGGCCGTTTTTGGAATTCTTCACTTGCGATGCTTATAAGTTATAGCTATTGATTGGAGCAACACATTTGCAATTTTATTAGCAAACCAACGATAAAAATTATTTTACGACACAACAAAAACTGTATTTTGCAAAGGGAAGGAACATGGTAATGAGTGGAACCAGATTTCAGTACAAATATATCCACAATGCAACTTGTCTATCCTCCGATCTAAACACCAAAAATCAAACTGATCATGTGTTAATTGGTGGAAGACATGTATATAGTGTCATGGACGTACGCGTGATCCGTGGTGCTAATATAGGTTCCGATGATTGCATGGTTGCTGACAAGGTGCGCGCAAGATTGTACAGAGCGACAAATGTACGTAACTAATCACAAAGAAAGCTGGACATCGCGAACCGCAAACACCAGTGATAGCACTACCTACTACAATCAGCTCTCTCAACTACTACGACACGACACCTATACTACGACATTTCCGATACAAAGTGGCAGCATATTGCGCATTCAATGGCAACCGCCGCAACAGCCGTGTTTGGATATGAAAAACGGCGTTCGGACGAATCCTGGTGCGATGAAGAATGTCGCATAGTGTCTGAGGGACAGGATGCTGTTTATATGGCAACGCTACAGCCAATTGTAAAAAGGTGGATATAGAGCGATACAGGGATAGAGGTGAAGCCCGAACATTTTACCAGAAAGTAAAGTAATGGGCAGGACAAATATGAGAATCTGGTTACACATACGAAGAGTGTGCTGCATATATTGAAAAAACACTTTCAGTAACTGCTAGTTCCGGAAGGCTGCACACGTGAAGGTATCATGCCAATTGTCGACGACGGCTTAGATTGCCCACCACTAAATCAAACAGTGGTAAGAAAAGCATTATCGGTACCGATGATTCTCCGGCAAGTTCGGTGGCGAAGAGCTTATAACGAACATGCACCTTCCATAGCACAATACGGCTGAAATTACTCGAAGCCATGGATGAGTGTGATATTCCACCAAAGCTGATACGCCAGACGAGGCCAAAAACAAGGCGACGTATAGTGGGGCAATTTAACGGTTTGGGCCAAAATTATTTGAAGCAAATTTATGAAGCAGAGTGTTAAAAAATTACTCTGTGAGGCGTAAAAAAATAATATGTTAACATTCGGTTTTATACAAGAGAGGGTAATTTAAAAATATAAGATTCCATGTATTTCCCATATATCACCACTGGGCTGCATTTTAGAGCCTTACTTCCCAATAACTTTTTTTTCATCATAGAGATATAGAAAACGCTGTAAGTCAACAAAAGTGGTACACTAACCAGAAATTATGGTATATTTTTTCGCAGAAGTTAAAGGGCTATAAAACACGAAACCGCAAAAACCCGAAATTTTTTTTTTATATGAGCAATACAATCTTAAAGATTTCATTTAATTACAGATTGAAGGGGTGAAAAGTGGTAATGCATAACTTTTTGACCATAGTTCGATTTCGGTACCCATTTAAATTAACAAAAATACCATATTTTTCAATGCTGCTATACTAGTAGGAATTTAAGTTACAATTTTATTTAGCCAAAAAAATATTCTATTCTATTCTATTCTATTCTATTCTATCCTATTCTATTCTATTCTATTCTATTCTATTCTATTCTATTCTATTCTATTCTATTCTATTCTATTCTATTCTATTCTATTCTATTCTATTCTATTCTATTCTATTCTATTCTATTCTATTCTATTCTATTCTATTCTATTCTATTCTATTCTATTCTATTCTATTCTATTCTATTCTATTCTATTCTATTCTATTCTATTCTATTCTATTCTATTCTATTCTATTCTATTCTATTCTATTCTATTCTATTCTATTCTATTCTATTCTATTCTATTCTATTCTATTCTATTCTATTCTATTCTATTCTATTCTATTCTATTCTATTCTATTCTATTCTATTCTATTCTATTCTATTCTATTCTATTCTATTCTATTCTATTCTATTCTATTCTATTCTATTCTATTCTATTCTATTCTATTCTATTCTATTCTATTCTATTCTATTCTATTCTATTCTATTCTATTCTATTCTATTCTATTCTATTCTATTCTATTCTATTCTATTCTATTCTATTCTATTCTATTCTATTCTATTCTATTCTATTCTATTCTATTCTGTTCTATTCTATTCTATTCTATTCTATTCTATTCTATTCTATTCTATTCTATTCTATTCTATTCTATTCTATTCTATTCTATTCTATTCTATTCTATTCTATTCTATTCTATTCTATTATCTATTCTATTCTATTCTATTCTATTCTATTCTATTCTATTCTATTCTATTCTATTCTATTCTATTCTATTCTATTCTATTCTATTCTATTCTATTCTATTCTATTCTATTCTATTCTATTCTATTCTATTCTATTCTATTCTATTCTATTCTATTCTATTCTATTCTATTCTATTCTATTCTATTCTATTCTATTCTATTCTATTCTATTCTATTCTATTCTATTCTATTCTATTCTATTCTATTCTATTCTATTCTATTCTATTCTATTCTATTCTATTCTATTCTATTCTATTCTATTCTATTCTATTCTATTCTATTCTATTCTATTCTATTCTATTCTATTCTATTCTATTCTATTCTATTCTATTCTATTCTATTCTATTCTATTCTATTCTATTCTATTCTATTCTATTCTATTCTATTCTATTCTATTCTATTCTATTCTATTCTATTCTATTCTATTCTATTCTATTCTATTCTATTCTATTCTATTCTATTCTATTCTATTCTATTCTATTCTATTCTATTCTATTCTATTCTATTCTATTCTATTCTATTCTATTCTATTCTATTCTATTCTATTCTATTCTATTCTATTCTATTCTATTCTATTCTATTCTATTCTATTCTATTCTATTCTATTCTATTCTATTCTATTCTATTCTATTCTATTCTATTCTATTCTATTCTATTCTATTCTATTCTATTCTATTCTATTCTATTCGATTCTATTCTATTCTATTCTATTCTATTCTATTCTATTCTATTCTATTCTATTCTATTCTCTTTACCATACAATCGTTAATTATTAAAAACATTGGCTTTTGAGAAATCGAATTTTGGCCGCTAAGATCGTAAATTTACCCCTCTGTGCGACGGTCCATCGTGTGTCCTCTTTAACATAGTGATGAAGATGATAATGAGGAAATCTACATTAAATTCGAGTGGCACGATATTCAACAAAAGCCACATACTTCTTGCGTACGTTGATTACGTAGACATCATCGGTCGGAAACTGCAGCCTTCTCTGGTATACAGAAGGAAATAGCGAAAATAGGTCTAATGGTGAATGAGGACAAAACGAAGTTATATGTTTCAACGAACAATGAATCTAATCGAATTAGGAAACTGCGTAAACGTTGACAACTACAATTTCGAGGTGGTAGATAATTGTATATACCTAGGCCTGGCTATCAACAAAACAAAAAAATGTCAGCCTCGAGACCCGGAGAAGAATATATATATATATATATATATATGAAAGGGATTCCAGTTAAGTGTTTGCTCAGCCACGTTGTCATCATTTCGGCGAAGAGTATGTCCAATCCACTGCCACTTACGCTTACGAATTTCCGTTGCCAGTGGATCGCGACAACAGTTCTGCATTTGAGATGGTACGGGCCAGAAAATGCGATGTATTCTTCTAAGGCAGCGGTTGACAAAAGTTTGAAGCCGATTGGTAATACTACTGGCAACTTTCCAAGTTGTACATCCATACAGAAGTACAGACTTCACACATGCTTCGAAAATTCGCAGTTTTGTATGGAGGCTGATATTGTTACTTTGGCATATTGGAGCCAGTATACCGAACGACGATCTTGCCTTGTTTATTCTGCCCTCTACATCCAAATCAGAACCTCATTCAGCATCAATCTCACACCCCAGGTAGCAAAAGTTAGAAGCATATTTGTAGGTTTCATCACCTACCCTTAATGGCGCTGTTGTTTCAGTTCCAATGCTAAGAGTCTTTGTTTTGCTGGTGTTTATTTTAAGACACGTATGTTGCAGCTTTTCCTGGAGATTTAATGTTGTCCGTTTTAGATCACACAGCCTATGAGAAAGCAAGCAAATATCGTCTGCGTAGGCCAGTTAATTTAGGTATTTGCCGTTGATTTGCCATTGTATTCCTTGGCTTCGGTTCCCGATGGAACTAAGAACTTCTTCCATAACTACTAGGAATAATAGAGGTGACAATATGTATCCCTGACGCACTCCACTTTGAACATGGAATGGGTCTGAGAGCTTTATTTATGGAGAACGAAGCATCTGGTTTAGTTATAACTTTCTTTGATCAGAGATATTAATTTTTCTAGTATATATCTTCTTCGCAAGGCTAACCATATGTATTCACGGTTGATGCTGTCAAACGCTTTCTCAAAGTCCACAAAGAGAAGATGAAGATTGGAATTGAATTCCAAACATTGTTCCACAATAATGCGCAGCTTATTGATGTGATCTGCACAGGAATATCCACTGCGAAAACCTGCTTGACAGGAGCTAATACTACGTTCTAGGTGTTCTTTAATTCGGTTTAGAATTATTTTGCCATTAGCTTTGTTATCGTTGGGAGAACACAAATACCCCGCCAGTTGTTACAATTTTTTAAGTCTCCTTTTTTTGCAATTTTGACAATTATCCCATCTTTCAATTCTTCAGGGAAGGACTCAGTTTGCCATGATTCCTTGGTAAGTGGGTGTAATAGCTCTGCGGTGAGTGTCGGTGAGTGTATATTTCAGCAGGGATACCATCTGTGCCGGCGGCTTTGCCGTTCGGAAGTTGCTTTATCGCAGCTATAATTTCGGATAAACTAGGTGGTGAGGTTCCAATCCTGTAGTTTGTGGTATTTATTGAACTTGCAGGTATAGGTAGTTCAGCTACAGGGTCTATTATGTTATTTAAGACTATGGAAAAATGTTCTTTCCACCTTTTCAGTTGTTCTCGGTCGGTGCTGAGAAGATTTCCAGTCAGATCTCGGATAGGACGTTCTGTATGCAATTTGCGTTCTGCGAGTTTTTTAATTACATAGAGTGTGCGAGTGTCGCCAGAATTTGCGGCATTTTCAGCCTGCTCAGCGAGACAATCTATACTTCTTCGTTTGTCCCTACGCACCTCACGCTGTACCGTATAATGTCTTTCACTATACTTATTTTCTAGAAAATTCTTCTCTTCGGAGTTCTTGGAAGCATTGAATTTGCGTTCTGCAATTAAAATCCAAGTAGCCTCAGACATCCAATCTTCTCTTCCTTTGGGGGTTGGTCCGATTGACTTATCTGCACAAGACCGTATTGTGTTTTTAAGATGGTACCAATTCGAATCAATGGAAGCAGGGAGTACATTTTTGTTTCGGACGTTCATATTCCGGAATCTACCAACATCGTATTTACTGGGTCGGAGGTTCTGTCTGTTGTTTTGTATGGCTGCGGTACATAAACGTATTTTGGCTACTTCTAGGTAGTGGTCTCGAGATTGGCCAATATCCGCACCTCGGGAGACAGCCACGTTACCTTGTGACAATCTTTATGGGTAAAGAGAGTGCCACCGATAACTTTCTAGCATTGCAAAAGTCAATAAACCGCTCACCGTTGTCATTCCGTGTACCAAGCCCATGCTTGCCCATTACATGCTTCAACGATTCATTGTCAGAACCGACCTTGGCGTTCAGGTCTCCCATGACTATTACGATATCACCTCGTGGAATATCGTCATACATTGCATTCAGCTGACTGTAGAACGCGTTTTTCAAATCGTCTGTTGCAGCTTCGGTTGGGGCATAGCACTGTATCAGAGAGATATTTCTAACCTTAGATCCAAAACGGGAAAGAACAAGTCGGTCCGATACAGGCTTCCAATTTATGAGGCTCTGTTTCCTTTCCAGAATATAGCATGACCGACTGTGAGCTTGGATACGAATACTTACCAGAGCCAGTCCATCGAATTTCACTTAAACCGAGGATGGCAAGGCCGTACCGCAACATTTCACGTTCTGCTTGCAAATACCTGGCGTTCAAACCGGTGGCGATGTTATCGCCGTCTCTGAGCGTTCTAACATTCCAGTATTTCATTAGCAATTTAGATTTCGGAAGATGTGGGTTGCTAACCCTCGTCTCCTAGATTGGTAATAGGGCTGCTATCTGCGCGTCCAATCCCACGATGCAACCATGCTTCAGCGGTTTAAGCCTACTTTCCTGAGACGTCACTTTGACCATTTAGGATACATGGTTGTAATGCCTTCTAACTTTAGCTAACTTCTAAGCGGTTGCTTTGAAGTCGTTGCCCAGGGAATACTTGGTCTAAGACCGGAAGTAGTTAGCTGCTTGGACAGTGACACAAAGGTCACTCCCAAGTGAGTAACAATCAGTAACTTTCCACCTCTGAGCAAAGTCCCATCCCCCAAAAGAAGAAGAATCCTTCTTGCTAATAAATGCGACTACGGACTTAGCAGGCGATTTAATGACAGCCCTCTCTCGACGAACAAAAATCCAACTATACCTGATACTGGTTCTACCTGTCTTGATTTATGATTCAGAATCCTGGGTTATGACACAAGTGGGTGAATCGGTTCTGGCAATATTCGAGAGAGAAATGCTCCGTAAATTCTTGTCAGAATAATTTGATAAAACAGTAAACACTATTAATATAAACTCTATAAACACTATTAATATAAACTCTTGAAAAATATAGAAATAACACTATGTAACAAGATTTTTGTCCCTGAGTTGTAATTGTTATTTCCTAGTCAGTTAGGTCCCAAAAGTATAGAAAACAGCTATTGTCGCGAGATAACTTTGCTTTTGTGACCATGGCAGCGCTTATCTGCGTCAGTGCACACTACAGTAAGCGTGAATGGCCACAACGAACTGAATTCACAGTGGGGAGGAACAACGTCAAGTGGGAGCCCTTGGTGGACCCCCAGAAGGTACTGATGCCACCACTCCACATCAAACTGGGTCTTATAAAGCAATTCGTCAAAGCTCTCGACAAAAATTCTTCAGCGTTCAAGTACCTACAAGACTTGTTCCCTTAGCTCTCTGAGGCGAAAGTTACAACCGGTATCTTTGTTGCACTACAAAGAAAGAAAATCTTCGAGTGTGAGGAATTCTCCAAGAAGCTCACTCGTGTTGAGAAAGCTGCTTGGATGAGTTTTATGTCAGTGGTACAGGGATTCCTAGGCAATCACAAAGCCGCAAACTACGTGGAGCTGGTCGAAAGTCTGGTGGAGATCTACGGCAAAATGGGCTGTAGGATGTCTCTCAAACTCCATATTCTGGATGCACATCTTGACATATTCAAGGAGAACATGGGAGCATATTCAGAGGAGCAAGGCGAGCGCTTCCATCAGGATATAATGGAATTTGAGCGGCGATACCAAGGACAATACAATGAGAACATGATGGGAGATTACATTTGGGGATTGATTAGAGAAAGTGACTCGCAGTATAAACGCAAATGTCGAAAAACCACCCGCTTCTGATTTACTTTTATGTTTTTGGTTTTTTGAAGTTTTAATAAAATCTAGTTTTGATTTATATGTGCTGTTCTGTATGATTTTCTCTGTAGTGAAAGACTCAAACACGTTTTTCTCATAATTTTAGCATATTTTAATGAATCACATTGTCCTGGCCACAAAAGCAAAGTTTCCGAGGAATATTAGGTGGTTTCCATACTTTTAAGACATAACAGACTAGGAAATAACAATTACATCCCAAGGACTGAGAAATTTTTTATTTTTGTTACATAGTGTGATTTGTGTGCTACTATCCTTATTGATAGTTGCTGAAGGCACTTACTTTATTACAATCCGTAGTGAAATTTGGAAAAGAATGTATGCTATTACACCGATTTGAGTCGTTAATTGGGACCGACAAAACAGGACGCAAAGCGAAACAACCCAAATCGAATCATTTTTTGCATGGTTTTTTCTTTAATTCGTTCTAGATGAACATTTTTGGAAAGTCACAATTTGTTTATGTATATTTTTCAACATTTAATACAACAAAAAGACAATTCAATTCAAAACAATTTTCGCATCAGGGTTTTGCTTCGTAAATGTTTATCTTTTTGAAAGAGAGTTTATGTTTTTTTTTTAAATTGAACTGAATTTTTTTTAAGACTAAAAATTTTAGAACGGTAAATCCAGTGATCATTTGAACAAAAGTAAATAAAATAGGAAACCCAATTTTATTTTGCGACGCTATTCGGAGGCACTCAAATTTTTTAGATGACGCAAATCGGACGACGCAAATGGGGGATTAGTGTACGTTTTTTGCTCGTTATCGTTTACTCAAATGTTGCAAAACAATATGAAAAGAAATTCAATCTCTAATGAAAATGTCGCCGTTTTTAACTAGACTAGATAGGTGTTTAAAAAGAACTTGAGGTTTGGAGTTTTCCGGGGGATAGTGCTCAACAGACCACTATCAGCGATTTAATGTAATTGCAATTTAAATATAAGATTTTGCGACATTTGATACTTTTGAGACAGTTTTGTGACGTTTACAACTTACAACTTTACACCTTTGTGACAGTCGTCACAATAAAAAAATTATGCTGCGGACAATCTCTGGTTAAGCCTGAACATACATACGGAAACAACAAACTAAAGTTAGAAAACTGTGTAGAAATTTCCCGGCATTCACATTTGAGAGTCTGGACAAATTATGTTCAGAATATCGACGTATTCTGCTTTAGAATCTACAAGCAAGAGTGACGCCTTAAGAAGGACAATCGAGTTTGTAGAAAGAATTACTGAATACCACACTCTCATAAAGAAGAAATTACTAGGCAGGTAGATAAATTCATAAACGATAATATCAACTCTCATGTTCAGAATATAACAGTCCGATATTACTAGTACCTAAAAAATAAGTCCCAGACAATAAATTAAAAAGATGGAGGCTAGTCGTAGATTATGGGCCAATTAACAAGAAATTGACAGCCGATAAATTCCGGTTAACTAGAATAGACAATATTCTGGACCAGCTTGGAAAAGAAAAATACATTTTTTGTTAAGATTTGATTGCAGCGTTCCATCAAATTGAATTGGAAGAATCATCAAGAGACAAAAGCTAATTTTCAACAGACAACGGTTCTCATAGGTTTAAACATCAGCCATTCCGTCTCAAAATTGCCTCAAATTCATTTCAGAGAATGATGGCTTTTTCGTGACTATCATCCGCTCAGGCGTTCCTTTACATGGATGATTTGGCCGTACTAAAATGTTCAGAAAAACATATTTGAAAAATCTCTATAATTTGCAATGCACAGATAGTGAAATTTTACCAGATGAGAGTAAATTTGGTATTATACAGAACTACCCAACACCAACAAATGCCGATGAAGGTTAAAGGTATGTTGCATTCTGCAACTACTACATAATATTCATACGGAATTTGCAGAGCATTCACGAGTTGTAACTATAAAAGGCTTGGGTGACTGACTGATCACTCCCCAGCCCAAACGGCAACAGCTAAAACCGTGAAATTTTATGACGTAGGCACGCACTAAGACGGGATTTTAGGAAATTCGAACTGCAAGGGAGTAAAATGGGCGTGGCACCGCTCCATACAACCCGAATTTTGAAATGGCTGTATCTTTTAAACCATTATAGGTACGATGTTGAGATTTGATACATATATCGGTCATAAAAGAAATATACTTTGTTTGTGAAAATTGGGGGATGCCACCCCCCTTTTAGAAAATCGTTATATGGGCCAAATAAATAGACCGATTGCAACTATATTTTCTTTGTTTGATATTGTACATAGGCCCTCTATTATAGGCTTCATAAAAACATAGTTAGACAATGGGGCGTGGCGCCGTCCACACAAACCAAAATTTCAATCGGCCATATCTCACGAGCCATTATAGGTATGAATATGAGATTTACTACATATGTTACTGGTACAAGGAGGATTTCGTTTCGAGTAAACGTCACTAAGAATGAATTTTTGGAAATTCGTACTTTTAGGGGTAAAAGTTACCAATTAGCGATAAAAGTTATACCATCAAATCTCCAGACCAAGGAGGGTTTTCGAAATTCTTACATTTAAGGGGTAAAAATGGACGAAAAAGGATAAAACTGGTACTAATGCATGCTTACTATAGAGTTATAGGCGTAGTCAGAGGGCAGTCCATTTTATTTGTGCAATATGAATGTAGGCTCTATGAAAAATGCCCCAAATGCAAAATGCCCAAAAAAAAACGAAAAATTACCCAAAAAAATTTCCATACAAAATTGGGGAATTTTTCATATGAAAAATCCCCCATAAATTTTGGGGAACTTTTCATTTATTTTAGTTAAATTTTCGTTTTTTAATTTTGGGTCATTTTTC
The DNA here is from genome assembly GCA_964034835.1 of Muscina levida. Classification (NCBI taxonomy): domain Eukaryota; kingdom Metazoa; phylum Arthropoda; class Insecta; order Diptera; family Muscidae; genus Muscina; species Muscina levida. Next base: position 115,464,977 of record OZ035882.1, read on the forward strand.
ATATGCAAAATGACCTAAATTTGCAGGTATATATATATAGTGCAGATGATAATGAAATGGGGGGGGGGGGGCGGACAGAGGGAGTAGCGAAACTAATAACGACGTATGCGGCGGGGGGCGTGCCCCCCACATTCAGTCTTTTAATAATGCTGAAGAGAGAGTATAGAAACTGATAACGACGTCTTTTAATAATACTGAAGAGAGAGTATAGAAACTGAGGGCGTGCCCCCCACCGCATTCGTCTTTTAATAAAGCTAAAGAGAGAGTATAGCAAATGATAACGACGTATGCGGCGGGGGGCGTGCCCCCACCGCATTCGTCTTTTAAAAATGCTAGATTTGTTTAGAAGAATATTTTTTTGGGGTATTTTTCATAAATTTTGTGGGGTATTTTTCATAATTTTTGGAGAAAATTTCGTTCTTGAGTTTTGGGTCATTTTTCATTTTTTTTCGCCCAATTTTATTTTGGGTAATTTTTCGTTTTTTTTTTTTGGGGCATTTTGCATTTGGGGCATTTTGCATTTTTAAGGCGGTATGCCAATAGGCCCTACGAAAATACACCCCAAATCAAAAATGAAATTAGGCCCAAAAAAATATATGGAAAACAACAACACGAAATTTTATGATTTTTTGGGGCCTAATTTCATATTTTTATTGGGGTATATTTGCATATTGCAATTAGACTCCAAATGTCTGTGTGATAATAGAAATTAGGCCCCAAAAAATATATGGAAAACAACAACGCGAAATTTTATGATTTTTTTGGGCCTAATTTCATATTTTTATTGGGGTATATTTGCATATTGCAATTAGACCCCAAATGTCTGTGTGATAATAGATCCCACAAATTTTTTTGGGGTATAATTTCATAAAATTGTGGGGCCTATTTTCGGTTTTTTGGGGTCCAATTTCATTTGGGGTCTAATTTCATTCGGCAAAATAAAAAAGCCTTGGTTTTTTATTGAAAATAATATGGTTTATTACCATCTTGTACGGAGAAAAAACTATCCATCTTTCTCTCAAGAATTTTTTCAACCGTGATATTCGCCTCTTCTAACAACACAACGCTTCAACGATTACAGACTCTTTGCTTCATCTCAGCTGTTTTGGCAAACATAATAGGGAAATAAAGAAAACGTACAATTATCTCACAAAAACTAAGAACACGCATTTCTTTAACTAACCAAAATTCACTCGATTTTTTGAAAATAATTTTGCGTCTGCGGCTCTTTTCTTAAAAAACTAAACACATGAAAAATTCAAAAGTTCTTTCCTCTAAAAACATGAAAAATTATTTTAAAAACATCGCGCGATTTTTTGAAAATAATTTTAGTTTGTGGCCCTTTTCTTAAAATAACTAAGAACATAAAGAACTCAAATTTTCTTTTTTCTAAAAACATGAAAGATTATATTAAAAAAATCGCACGCACTTTACACTTTACATTATGCATTAAAAAAATTGCGTGATTTATATAAAATAATTTTTCGTCTACGACCCTTTTCTTTAAAATATAAAAACATGAAAAATTAAAATTTTCTTTAAAAAACTAAAATCATGAAAAATTATTTAAAACTGACACTTTACATTATGCATTAAAAAAATTGCGTGATTTATATAAAATAATTTTTCGTCTGCGACCCTTTTCTTTAAAATATAAAAACATGAAAAATTAAAATTTTCTTTAAAAAACTAAAATCATGAAAAATTATTTAAAAAAAATTCCGCGATTTTTGTAAATAATTTTTCACATGCGGCGCTTTTCACCGAACAGACTATTTACAATTATGCACAAATAAATATTTTCATATAAATATAGACAACGTAAAAATTGCACTTAAAAATTCGAATCCTTTTCATAAATTCGCGCATTTTTTTTTTTAAGTTTTGTGTTGCCTACGGTGCTTCCCCCTGATTTAACAATTTACATTACGCTAAACATTCGTATATATTCTTACCTTCTTGCCATACAAATGAATATAAAAATATAAAAAAAATATAAGAACGTAAAATTTTACGTGAGGGCCAAAATATGTATAGTATGCGAAGACATTACGGTCAGTATAGTTTAGCTGATATGCAATGATTAGAAATTAAAGAAACTACTTATAATTAGAATTATATATTTTGTTTGGTGATTTTTCATATGAAAAATACTTTTTCTTTGGGGCAATTTTCATAATTGGTTAAGTTAAATTTTTATTATTTATTTTGGCTAACTTTTCATTTTCATTTCTAATTTTGAGTCATTTTTGTTTGGGTCCTATTTGGGGCCTATTTGCGTGTTGTCTATTTATATACTCACTGCGATATTTATTTGAAAATTAGACCCCAAACACAAATATATAAATATACCCCAATTTTATACAGAAAACAACAACACTATATTTTGGGGCATATTTGCATTTTATTGGGGTATATTTGCATACTTACAAATAACAACTGCGAAATTAGGCCCCAATATAACAATTTTGGGGCCTATTTTCATTTTATGTTTGGGGTATAATTTCCTGAAGTCTATTTTCATAATGTATTTATGCCCCAAATTTGGGGCCTAATTTCATTTTCACTTTTACATATCCACGGACGAAAGTGACTTTGCATCTAGAGAAATTTTATGACAGGAAAACGAGAAAAAACAATTACCAGTATCGTATGCATCACTTTCGTTCACAAAAGGAGAATGCAATAAATCTACGATTGAAAAGGTCCATAAATATTTCCATGCAATACGTGCGTGTGATTCGCAGTGCAAACATTAGATAGGGTCGAAAAAAATGCTCTTGTCAGCCCCTGGATTTGAAGATTAGGCAACAACGATTCTGGGACACAAGACTACGACGTCAAATTTGACTAGTGACAGAATCCTTTTCGATTTCGATCGGTCAATATCTTTTGTTCGCGTACCGTGGTAAAAGTTGACGAGGAAGGAGAAAAAAATCCACATCAAGCCAAGCAAATGCCCCGGAGTTGCCTCTAGAAGGGTAAAATGTATGACCGACTCCCAGTAATTTTCCTCAAATATACCTACCCCCATCTTCACACACTAAGGGACTACCATAAGTAGAACATATGAAACAAAACAAAATGTGTGGGGACCACCTTAAGGGTTGCAGATATAAGGTCGATATATTATAAGAAACTGTTGGAGTTGCAAAAATATTCGTGGTCTGTCATACATTTAATACATCTAGGAGCATTTTTGGGGCTTAAGCGGTGGGAGTAAAATTTATAAAAATTTGATTTTTGTATGGATATGTATACATTTTACTACCTAAGGGCGACGCACTGTGGCTTATTTTGGGAAAACACGTTCCAAAAATCATAAGTTTTGAACTACAGCAGATATCAATTTGAAACTTTAACTGGAAATATCTTGAGACTTCAAAGAAAATGAAAAGGGCGGGAAAAGAGGTAGATTATAGACTATTGTTTTTTGTGCTTTTATTCTCGAAGTACAGGTCGAAATTTTGCTTCAATCGAAATGAAATTTACCACATCTTCGTTTTTTGGGCCGGAGACAATCTATACTAAAATTGAGAGAAATCGGTTCAGTTTTGGTATAGTCCCCATATATATGTTCCCCGATTTGACTAAATACTCCTCTTGAGGTCATATTTTTCGACTGATCTTTACGAAATGTGGCACATGGCATTCTAATTGGCCCATAAGTACATTTGTTAAAAGCCAGCCACAACGGGTTCGATTAATATATAGCCTCTTTATATATGATTCAACCAATTTACATTCTGACAGCTTTAAAAGCCGCATTTTGCTTCCGATCCACATGAAATTTGGTACATCTTCGTATTTTGGGTCAGAGACAATCTGTACCAAAATTGAGAGAAATCGGTTCAGATTTAGATATAGTCCCCAAATATATGTTCCTAGATTTCACTAAATACCCCTCTAGAAGTCATATGTAAATATATATTCGTGTACCGATTTGCGATTTGGTTGTGTTTCTAGTCTTATACTACTACTTTCTGCTACTATCCTGCTACTATTTTATACCACTACTAATTATTCTATTAATTGTACTACTATATATTTCGTCAAACAACACGTGTTGGTGTTAAATTGGTGTTTTCGTATGGGGCGTACTCTTCTAGGGGGCGTGGCTTAGTCAGAGAATATGAATTTAAAATTATTTCTTGTAATTAAGTTATGTGCCAATTTTCAGGAAGTTATCATATCAAATAACAAAGATATTAAGTAATAACTCTAGTACAATATTAACAAAATTTTCAAAATTTCTGGCACGGCCGGCCTCTTTTTTAAACTCAATTCAAGTTTGAAAATTAAGCAAAAAATAAAGGTTTAAATTTTTTTTTAAAAAATAGGCCTTTATAAAATATATACATATATATTTTTATTTTAATATCTTTGAAATTGTTCCTAAAATCAAGTGAAAAAAATGCATGGTTTTATCTCCAACCTATTTTGAACAAACACTAGTTTAGCTCTGCAATAATACTGATTTTTTTGCATTTTTCATTCTTTTTCAAAATAACCTAACTTTGGCCAACTGTCCAAACTAAACACCCAAAATGGATGATATTTCAGAATTTGATACTATCTATCAGTTCTTAATTAAAAAATAAAAACATTTTTGGCCAGTCAAAAAACTGGAAATTTGATTTTGATGTGCCACCGATTGACCGATTGATTTTTTTTTTACCAAAATACTTGTCTTATCCATAGCAAGTTTTCCGCACTACTAGAATTTGATCTAAATAACTTGAAGGAATTCGAGCCACCCTATTGTGTATAGGCGTTCGAAATAAACGTGTCGTTTTGTAATATTCTTTAACGCCTTAATATAATCAATTGTGGAATTTTAATGATAAAATTATTAATTTCCACTCAGTTTATAATAAATTTAAATAACACAATGCAACAAATTTTTGATCCCGGCTTCTAAATAGTTGATCCTTATGTAAAATTTCACTTTCCACATACTTTCCCCATATCTGAGAGCAGATTTGAATTCAGCGTGAAATTTTACATTAAAATGTATTATTAAATGTCCCGGATACAGAAACTTTTGAAATTTTGTGACATAGTGTAATCAATTAATTAATTTAATATAATGCTCATTTGAAAAACTTTTGTAACTTTTTTGTTTATGGATAAAGTGGGTATATCAAAAGCAAAACATTTCGAAAATTTGTAAGATCTTTACGTGTGTTATGAAAAATGACCGGAAAAAGGGGTAGAAATCAAGATATAATCAGTCACTAGTCAAATTTGACGTCGGAGTCAAGTTTGACATATGGAGGTAAGTAGCCTTTGTAAAACCAAAAACAACCGTGTATTTTATTTATAAATTTTATTTATTTATATAATGGGCCGTTTTTAGGGTGCGCGTAAAAAATTTTTTTCTTGTGTCCCAGAATCGTTGATGCCTAATCTTCAAATCCAGGGGCTGACAAAGCTTCTGATCGGTTTAACGGACGGAGTACCTCCACGTGGTGACGCTTGGAAACGTGGCTTGGGTGTAAACCCGTCAGAGCTCGGCTAACTATGAGGGGCGAAACTTAAAAACCAGGCACGTCGGCTCAGAGTGAGCGTCTGACCCACAATAGGCGGCTGTTACAAAATTCTTGCAGGAGGAGAAAACTGCGACGTGTTGCGCCAATGAAAAGAAGTAAGAAAAGAATAAAACGGACCCCCCAAAATGTTGACGATCATCGCAAACGAACTAAGGACCATGATTTGAGGATATGCACCTGGAGTGTTAGAACACTGTATAGACCAGGTGGCTGACATAACCGCTTTACAGGAAATCCGGTGGACGGGACACGGATGCTCGCGCATGAAGACGTGCGACATCTACTATATTGGCCATGCGGACAAGCACGAGTTTGGATGTGGATTTGTGGTTGGCAAGAGGCTGCGACACCTAGTCTCAAGGTTCAACCCGGTGTGTGAACTTATAGCCACCATAAGAGTCAAAACAAAGTTTTTCCACATAACACTTATATTTGCCCATGCTCCGACAGAAGATAAAAGCTATGAGGACAAAGACGAGTTCTACGAGAGCCTAAAAAATGTATATGACCGTAGCCCCAGCCATGACATTAAAATTGTACTAGGCGTTTTTAATGCTAAAATAGGCAGGGAGACCGGCAAGAAATATGGTAGTTAGCAGCACTAGATTTGACCATAAAAATATTCATAATTCAACATGATTTTCTCCCGATCAATTGACGAGGAATCAGATAGATCACGTGGTAGTCGATGGAAGGCACGATCACTTCCTTACCGCAGTTAAGGTACGCACAAGGCTAAGCGTGGCGAAAAACGTACGTAACAAGGCAGAACGAAAGCTGGACATCGGTAAACTGCGGACCACAGAGGTAGCGGACGCCTACTCCAACCACCTAACTCAACTGCTGCGGAATGCTCCAACCCCTGATAATATAACCTCGCAGTGGCAATATATAGCCGACTCCATAGAACGGACTGCGAGAAGCGTACTTAGGTACTCAAAGCCGTCTCAAGAAGATGCCTGGTATGATGATGAATGTCGCAATGCCACGAGAGAGACGGATTCTGCATACAGGGCAAAACTGCAGCCAATAGCAACGCGAGCTGTTCGTGAACGGCACAGGGAGAAGAGACGAGAGGCAACTCGTCTTTTTAGAAGAAAAAAGATGGAGCTGAAGAAGAGGCAGGGTGAGTGCACAGAGTTGCTCCGAAGTAGAGGGGAAGCCCGAAAATTAGAAATTAGTAGAACAACTAATTGGACCACATCAGTGCGGCTTTAGACCTGGTAAATCTACGACGGATCTAATATTCACTCTTCGACAAAACCAGCCAAAAACTCATGAAAAGCAGATCGACACCTACCACCTCTTTGTCGACTACAAAGCTGCCTTCGACTCTCCGATAAGGAATAGGCTATCTGAGTTTGGTTTTCCTGCAAAGCTAATTCGACTTTGCAGATGTACCTTTGAAAACACCATATCTTCGGTTGGGATTGGTAAGGATCACTCTGAGCCTTTCAACACAGAAAGAGGTCTCAGGTAGGTTGATAACCTGTCCTGTACACTATTTAATATAGTTATGGAGAAGGTAATGAGAAAGGCTGGTGTCAACATGTCTGGCACCATATTCCACAAGAGCCACATGCCACTTGCCTATGCCGATGATATAGACATCATTGGCCGAAATCTGCGGGATGTAACTGCAGTTTTCTCATCGCTAGAAAATGAGTCAGCAAAAATGAGTTTAGCGGTCAACGAGGACAAAACAAAAATAAAGATTTTGACGAAGAAAGAGTCCTCTCTATGAGGATGCAGCGTCTACGTTGAAAATTATTGTTTTGAGGTAGTAGATGAGTTTACCTACCTCGGATCTTCCGCTAACAAGAAAAATAATGTCAGCCTAAAAATTAAGCGGAGAATTGTGCTAGCCAATAGACTTCGGCAGCACTTTAGTAACACCACCTTATCTCGAGATACGAAGAAACAGCTATACCAGGTGTTAATTTTACCCGTCCTATTGAATCATGGGTGCTTACGACAACGGACATACAAAACCTGGGAGTATTCGAGAGAAAATTATTCCAAAAAATATATACACCTATCTCTGTCGACGTCGAGTTTCGCCATCGGATGAACCATGAGCTGTATGAGCTTTATCACGCCATCGACGTAGCTAAAAGAGTCAGAATCCAACGACTACGATGGATGGGACATGTTGCCAGGATGGATGTAAATGCTCCAGCGAGAAAGGTGTTTGAAGGCGAACCTGAAGGACGGCGCAGAGCAGGGAAACCCAAACTTCGTTGGAAGGACCAAGTGGTTGGCGACGTGCCACCATCTGGTAGGACCAACTGGAGAGCGCATGTAGAAGACCGAAGCGTGTGGAAATCTTTAACACTTCAGACCTCATTCTAGGGAACACTTCCGATCTCTGGCCGTTTCCGAACGCAGCATAAGTGACGAAATCACGGCAATCATCGACGATGGAGTAGACTGTGACCACAGACCCAAAACAAGATCAGCACGGCAATTGTATGGCTTAATGAGCTGGTAACGTGCATGCACCAGCTCGTAAACACGATTTGGGTAAAGGAATGCACGCCGGTTGATAGGAATCTGAGTTTTTTATGTTATGTGCTTAAGAAAGGCGATCCGCGATAGAATAGTTGTACAATCAGATGTGTGGACTATAAGCGAAAAGTACTGGTATATGCAGTCGAAGCTCAGTATAACGAATGCCTAGTATAACGAAAAGGCAATATCGTCGGTTGAAATAACCTCAATTTAACTTAAAACTAATATAATAAATCAGAATTTGGAATTTTCATTACATTTGGTTTTTATATCACTAGATATTACTTTAAATGATAATATTGTGTGAATATCGACAGAATAAAATAATAATTCATAAAAGCAGGAAATGACCAACTGAATTTCTACGAGTTATATGTAAAAGATAAATTGAATATAATTTTTAAAATTACATGGGGGAGGGATAAGCTCTCCCAATTGCATTATTGTGAATTTAAACACTTCTATTTAAAGACTCACACAACTGGACCTATAGTTGAACGACGCACAGAGGGGTGAAGTCGCAAAAAATAGATATTAATTGAAAAATGACAATTCAAAGCATTTTAAAAATCGAATAAGTGGTTTAATTAATCTTCTTTTTTGTGATTTCACCCCTCTGTGCGTCGTTCAACTAAAGGTTCCGTTGTGTGAGTCTATAAATAGAAGTCTTTGAGTTCACAATAAAAAATTTACATATTAACTTTTTTAAAAAAAATCAGTTAAAATTCGGGCGGGCAAAAAGTGGAAACCGATTTTTATTGAGGCTTTCAGCATATGCTAGAGCCAAAAATCTCGACAATGTTTTGCTTGGAACTATAGTTGTGGTCCGAAAATGCCTATTACTTTTTTGTTCATAAATAAAAATATATACGGTAAAAGAGAAAATTAAATGGAATTTAAAAAACTTTTTTGTGGTTACGAAAAAATTCTGACGAGGGGGTTAACATCGAAATTCCGGAAGAAACTTCTAGAACTTGACGTCGGAGTCAAAAATGATCAAAGAAGAAAATGTAGCTATTGTCATTTTATTGATATGTCACACGTAATGATCGGACTATAAATGGAGACACAGGAAACAAAAAACCTAATCCGCGGTCACGGGTCACGGGGCGTGGCAAAAAAATATTTTTTTCTTAATTTGTCTTTAAATTATCTATCATTCTAGGGGGGTGACCGGCACAACTTTTTTTATCGACCCACCCTAATATATATGTGATCTTATTTAGGTCAAGAGATATTTGAGACGAGGTTGATGTAGTATTTTTAAGGTTGTGAGCTCAGTTTTTCTTAGATTGTAAAGACATTTATATCGTCAGTTTGCTTAAAAAATTCTAAAAAAATTAAAACAAATAATTTCTTCCGGGATTTTTTTGGCAATTTCTTTTTTATTTCTCGTGCCAACTAAGATATGCAAAGTTGTGTTAATATAAGAGCAAAAATTTGGTTTTTGGCTACAATAATGTATAAAAGGTTATGCTAATTTGTAAGGGAGGTACCAGAAAGGGCGGGGCTACCGGACCCATTATTGCAGTATATACTACACGCTATATTATAATAATACCAGCCAAATTTTAGCTTCGTAGAGCTCTCCAGCATGAAGTCAGTAAAATAATAGATCCACATGAAATTTGGTACATCTTCGTATTTTGGGTCAGAGACAATCTGTACCAAAATTGAGAGAAATCGGTTCAGATTTAGATATAGTCCCCAAATATATGTTCCTAGATTTCACTAAATACCCCTCTAGAAGTCATATGTAAATATATATTCGTGTACCGATTTGCGATTTGGTTGTGTTTCTAAATTTTTTTTTAAAAATTTTTTATTTTAAATTTTTTTTTAAAAAATAGGCCTTTATAAAATATATACATATATATTTTTATTTTAATATCTTTGAAATTGTTCCTAAAATCAACCTATTTTGAACAAACACTAGTTTAGCTCTGCAATAATATTGATTATTTTGCATTTTTCATTCTTTTTCAAAATAACCTAACTTTGGCCAACTGTCCAAACTAAACACCCAAAATGGATGATATTTCAGAATTTGATACTTCTATCAGTTCTTAATTGAAAAATAAAAACATTTTTGGCCAGTCAAAAAACTGGAAATTTGATTTTGATGTGCCATCGATTGACCGATTGATTTTTTTTTTTACCAAAATACTTGTCTTATCCATAGCAAGTTTTCCGCACTACTAGAATTTGATCTAAATAACTTGAAGGAATTCGAGCCACCCTATTGTGTATAGGCGTTCGAAATAAACGTGTCGTTTTGTAATATTCTTTAACGCCTTAATATAATCAATTGTGTAATTTTAATGATAAAATTATTAATTTCCACTCAGTTTATAATAAATTTAAATAATTTAAATAACACAATGCAACAAATTTTTGATCCCGGCTTCTAAATAGTTGATCCTTATGTAAAATTTCACTTTCCACATACTTTCCCCATATCTGAGAGCAGATTTGAATTCAGCGTGAAATTTTACATTAAAATGTATTATTAAATGTCCCGGATACAGAAACTTTTGAAATTTTGTGACATAGTGTAATCAATTAATTAATTTAATATAATGCTCATTTGAAAAACTTTTGTACCTTTTTTGTTTATGGAGTAAGTGGGTATATCAAAAGCAAAACATTTCGAAAATTTGTAAGATCTTTACGTGTGTTATGAAAAATGACCGGAAAAAGGGGTAGAAATCAAGATATAATCAGTCACTAGTCAAATTTGACGTCGGAGTCAAGTTTGACATATGGAGGTAAGTAGCCTTTGTAAAACCAAAAACAACCGTGTATTCTATTTATAAATTTTATTTATTTATATAATGGGCCGTTTTTAGGGTGCGCGTAAAAAATTTTTTTCTTGTGTCCCAGAATCGTTGATGCCTAATCTTCAAATCCAGGGGCTGACAAAGCTTCTGATCGGTTTAACGGACGGAGTACCTCCACGTGGTGACGCTTGGAAACGTGGCTTGGGTGTAAACCCGTCAGAGCTCGGCTAACTATGAGGGGCGAAACTTAAAAACCAGGCACGTCGGCTCAGAGTGAGCGTCTGACCCACAATGGGCGGCTGTTACAAAATTCTTGCAGGAGGAGAAAACTGCGACGTGTTGCGCCAATGAAAAGAAGTAAGAAAAGAATAAAACGGACCCCCCAAAATGTTGACGATCATCGCAAACGAACTAAGGACCATGATTTGAGGATATGCACCTGGAGTGTTAGAACACTGTATAGACCAGGTGCTTTCATTCCACTGGCTGAAGTTCTCGAAGAATACAAGGCTGACATAACCGCTTTACAGGAAATCCGGTGGACGGGACACGGATGCTCGCGCATGAAGACGTGCGACATCTACTATATTGGCCATGCGGACAAGCACGAGTTTGGATGTGGATTTGTGGTTGGCAAGAGGCTGCGACACCTAGTCTCAAGGTTCAACCCGGTGTGTGAACTTATAGCCACCATAAGAGTCAAAACAAAGTTTTTCCACATAACACTTATATCTGCCCATGCTCCGACAGAAGATAAAAGCTATGAGGACAAAGACGAGTTCTACGAGAGCCTAAAAAATGTATATGACCGTAGCCCCAGCCATGACATTAAAATTGTACTAGGCGTTTTTAATGCTAAAATAGGCAGGGAGACCGGCAAGAAATATGGTAGTTAGCAGCACTAGATTTGACCATAAAAATATTCATAATTCAGCATGGTTTTCTCCCGATCAATTGACGAGGAATCAGATAGATCACGTGGTAGTCGATGGAAGGCACGATCACTTCCTTACCGCAGTTAAGGTACGCACAAGGCTAAGCGTGGCGAAAAACGTACGTAACAAGGCAGAACGAAAGCTGGACATCGGTAAACTGCGGACCACAGAGGTAGCGGACGCCTACTCCAACCACCTAACTCAACTGCTGCGGAATGCTCCAACCCCTGATAATATAACCTCGCAGTGGCAATATATAGCCGACTCCATAGAACGGACTGCGAGAAGCGTACTTAGGTACTCAAAGCCGTCTCAAGAAGATGCCTGGTATGATGATGAATGTCGCAATGCCACGAGAGAGACGGATTCTGCATACAGGGCAAAACTGCAGCCAATAGCAACGCGAGCTGTTCGTGAACGGCACAGGGAGAAGAGACGAGAGGCAACTCGTCTTTTTAGAAGAAAAAAGATGGAGCTGAAGAAGAGGCAGGGTGAGTGCACAGAGTTGCTCCGAAGTAGAGGGGAAGCCCGAAAATTAGAAATTAGTAGAACAACTAATTGGACCACATCAGTGCGGCTTTAGACCTGGTAAATCTACGACGGATCTAATATTCACTCTTCGACAAAACCAGCCAAAAACTCATGAAAAGCAGATCGACACCTACCACCTCTTTGTCGACTACAAAGCTGCCTTCGACTCTCCGATAAGGAATAGGCTATCTGAGTTTGGTATTCCTGCAAAGCTAATTCGACTTTGCAGATGTACCTTTGAAAACACCATATCTTCGGTTGGGATTGGTAAGGATCACTCTGAGCCTTTCAACACAGAAAGAGGTCTCAGGTAGGTTGATAACCTGTCCTGTACACTATTTAATATAGTTATGGAGAAGGTAATGAGAAAGGCTGGTGTCAACATGTCTGGCACCATATTCCACAAGAGCCACATGCCACTTGCCTATGCCGATGATATAGACATCATTGGCCGAAATCTGCGGGATGTAACTGCAGTTTTCTCATCGCTAGAAAATGAGTCAGCAAAAATGAGTTTAGCGGTCAACGAGGACAAAACAAAAATAAAGATTTTGACGAAGAAAGAGTCCTCTCTATGAGGATGCAGCGTCTACGTTGAAAATTATTGTTTTGAGGTAGTAGATGAGTTTACCTACCTCGGATCTTCCGCTAACAAGAAAAATAATGTCAGCCTAAAAATTAAGCGGAGAATTGTGCTAGCCAATAGACTTCGGCAGCACTTTAGTAACACCACCTTATCTCGAGATACGAAAAAACAGCTATACCAGGTGTTAATTTTACCCGTCCTATTGAATCATGGGTGCTTACGACAACGGACATACAAAACCTGGGAGTATTCGAGAGAAAATTATTCCAAAAAATATATACACCTATCTCTGTCGACGTCGAGTTTCGCCATCGGATGAACCATGAGCTGTATGAGCTTTATCACGCCATCGACGTAGCTAAAAGAGTCAGAATCCAACGACTACGATGGATGGGACATGTTGCCAGGATGGATGTAAATGCTCCAGCGAGAAAGGTGTTTGAAGGCGAACCTGAAGGACGGCGCAGAGCAGGGAGACCCAAACTTCGTTGGAAGGACCAAGTGGTTGGCGACGTGCCACCATCTGGTAGGACCAACTGGAGAGCGCATGTAGAAGACCGAAGCGTGTGGAAATCTTTAACACTTCAGACCTCATTCTAGGGAACACTTCCGATCTCTGGCCGTTTCCGAACGCAGCATAAGTGACGAAATCACGGCAATCATCGACGATGGAGTAGACTGTGACCACAGACCCAAAACAAGATCAGCACGGCAATTGTATGGCTTAATGAGCTGGTAACGTGCATGCACCAGCTCGTAAACACGATTTGGGTAAAGGAATGCACGCCGGTTGATAGGAATCTGAGTTTTTTATGTTATGTGCTTAAGAAAGGCGATCCGCGATAGAATAGTTGTACAATCAGATGTGTGGACTATAAGCGAAAAGTACTGGTATATGCAGTCGAAGCTCAGTATAACGAATGCCAAGTATAACGAAAAGGCAATATCGTCGGTTGAAATAACCTCAATTTAACTTAAAACTAATATAATAAATCAGAATTTGGAATTTTCATTACATTTGGTTTTTATATCACTAGATATTACTTTAAATGATAATATTGTGTGAATATCGACAGAATAAAATAATAATTCATAAAAGCAGGAAATGACCAACTGAATTTCTACGAGTTATATGTAAAAGATAAATTGAATATAATTTTTAAAATTACATGGGGGAGGGATAAGCTCTCCCAATTGCATTATTGTGAATTTAAACACTTCTATTTAAAGACTCACACAACTGGACCTATAGTTGAACGACGCACAGAGGGGTGAAGTCGCAAAAAATAGATATTAATTGAAAAATGACAATTCAAAGCATTTTAAAAATCGAATAAGTGGTTTAATTAATCTTCTTTTTTGTGATTTCACCCCTCTGTGCGTCGTTCAACTAAAGGTTCCGTTGTGTGAGTCTATAAATAGAAGTCTTTGAGTTCACAATAAAAAATTTACATATTAACTTTTTTAAAAAAAATCAGTTAAAATTCGGGCGGGCAAAAAGTGGAAACCGATTTTTATTGAGGCTTTCAGCATATGCTAGAGCCAAAAATCTCGACAATGTTTTGCTTGGAACTATAGTTGTGGTCCGAAAATGCCTATTACTTTTTTGTTCATAAATAAAAATATATACGGTAAAAGAGAAAATTAAATGGAATTTAAAAAACTTTTTTGTGGTTACGAAAAAATTCTGACGAGGGGGTTAACATCGAAATTCCGGAAGAAACTTCTAGAACTTGACGTCGGAGTCAAAAATGATCAAAGAAAAATGTAGCTATTGTCATTTTATTGATATGTCACACGTAATGATCGGACTATAAATGGAGACACAGGAAACAAAAAACCTAATCCGCGGTCACGGGTCACGGGGCGTGGCAAAAAAAATATTTTTTTCTTAATTTGTCTTTAAATTATCTATCATTCTAGGGGGGTGACCGGCACAACTTTTTTTATCGACCCACCCTAATATATATGTGATCTTATTTAGGTCAAGAGATATTTGAGACGAGGTTGATGTAGTATTTTTAAGGTTGTGAGCTCAGTTTTTCTTAGATTGTAAAGACATTTATATCGTCAGTTTGCTTAAAAAATTCTAAAAAAATTAAAACAAATAATTTCTTCCGGGATTTTTTTGGCAATTTCTTTTTTATTTCTCGTGCCAACTAAGATATGCAAAGTTGTGTTAATATAAGAGCAAAAATTTGGTTTTTGGCTACAATAATGTAAAAAAGGTTATGCTAATTTGTAAGGGAGGTACCAGAAAGGGCGGGGCTACCGGACCCATTATTGCAGTATATACTACACGCTATAATATAATAATACCAGCCAAATTTTAGCTTCGTAGAGCTCTCCAGCATGAAGTCAGTAAAATAATAGAATAGTGGTTTTAGTGAAATAGGTCATTTTGTATGGGAGATACTTGAGGAGGCTAGGCTATAGGCTATTTATAATAGGCTATTTCGCCTATTTTCCAATCTACCCTGCGACTAGTGATTCTTATGCCACTGGTAAATTTATATTTAAATTGATTAAGAATTACTCCAGTTATCGTCTTAAACAATTACCCAGCCGGCCAGACGCACATGGCTTTACTGGATTGAAAAGCCCCAAAACTAATTTTTTCTAAAGAGTTCTCAATTGTATGCTTTGCTTGGCTTTACTTCTTCCCGTATGAAATTATATATTCCCCTCTTCCCTGTTACTGAGGTTATACAAATTTTATTCAAAATTTGTTAAAAATTTTAATAATAATACACAAAAACAGCAAAAACATATGAATATTGCATTAAAAATCAAATTTCTAAGTATAATAACTAATAATTTTGCTGAATATTCTTATGCAGTAAGCGACATTTTTAGTACACATGTGATTAAAAAAATCATTATGGAGTCGTTCCTTATTTATAAAACTTAAATGTAATTGTAATGTCTCAATTCTCAAACGCTACACAATATTTATATGTTTTTCCTGCTTTTGAGTGTTATTATTACCATTTTTAACAAATTTTGAATAAAATTTGTATAACCTCAGCTACATGGTACAGGGAATATATAATTTTAAACGGGAAAAAGTTTAACTTAGCAGAGCATACAACTGAGATTCTTTCGGAAAAATACGTTTTGGGGCTTTTTAATCCAATAAAGAAATGTCCATCTGTCCGGCTGGTAATTGTTTAACACGATAACTGGAGTAATTCTTAATCAATATAAATATGAATTTCCCAGTGGCATAAGAATAAGTTGCGGGGTTAGTTGGAAAATGAGCGAAATAGCCACGACCCCTCAAGTATCTCCAATACAAAATCCTGTATTTCACTAAAACCACTATTCTGTAACTAACTTCATGTTGGAGGACTCTACGAAGCTAACTGGTATATATTATTTTATAGCGTGTAGTATATACTGCAATAATGGGTTCGCTTACCCCGCTCCTTCTGGTACCTCCCATACAAATTAGGATAACCTTTTATACATTATTGTACCCAAAAACCACATTTTTGCTCTGATGTTAACAAAACTTTGCACATCGTATTTTTTTACACTATAATAATGTGGTAACAAAACTAAGCATATCGGTTAAGATTTAGATATAGCCCCCATATATATGCGTGTTTAACGATATATATTTTTTTTACAGAGGTAATGATGTTTGATTATAATTATAAAGGATAAATGAATACTTGACATACAGGTATTGGATATCGTTAGAAAGGGAATAACATTAAGTTTATTAATTTATATAAAATAAGTAAAAGCTCCTTTTGCTTTGGGCATGATTTTGATTAAAATGCAAAATTTTGTTAAAAAGTATTTTTTGAAGAAATAATATCTTATATGAAAAATTGCGTAAAATTCAAACGGACTTGAATATGTTAGCGAAATTTTGGAGAAATGTGCATAAAGTTGTTCTTAAAAAAACGAATAACAATATGATGCCATATCTTACAACAAAATACCCAAATTCCCAAAACGGGGAAAATAAGATCCAAAATTCCGAATTTTTTACTAAAATAATATATACTGAGCTTTCTCGTTGGGGAATGGGACTTTGCTCAGTGGTGGAAAGTTACTGATTGTTACTCACTTGGGAGTGACCAGAAGCGATTCCTTTGTGGCACTGTCTAAGCAGCTAACTACTTCCGGTCTTAGACTAAGTATTCCCTGGGCAATGACTTTAAAGCAACCGCTTAGAAGTTAGCTAAGGTTAAAAGGCGAAATGTTGAGTAACCTAATCGGCATGATACCACCGTCTTAGGAAGTAGGTAACATAAGTTACTGAAGCTCGACACAGGCTCTCTTAGTGGCTTTGGCAGCTAGGATCCGGCGCGGTGGCCTAATAACCCAGCAAACCATATTCTCCGAATTCGGTCAGATGTCTGACAGAACGTCTGCACAAGTTGCCGATTCTGATGCCGAATTCTGTCAGCATTCTGTCCGAAAGTTGTATGGGTGGTTGACAAGAATTCGGAGCGAAATGTCTGGGGAAATTCGGAAACTTTTGCGGACTTTTCGGTCAGATATCTGAAGGAAATTTGGAGAAATTTCGAAGGGACTTTTGGATTTTTTCGAAGTAACTGGCAAATAATCCGAATATTACCAGAAATATCTGACAGTATTCGGATATTTTATACGAGAATTCTTGAGATTTTCGGACAGAATTCTGAATAAATGTACGAAAATCGTTAGAGAGTTCTGTTTTTTTTGTTTACAAAAAAATTCCAAAAATTTTTTTTTCTTAGTTTTTACTAATTTTATTGTCTTCTTCTGGCAATAATTTTGTACTTCAGCGTCTTTTTCACTTTTTTCTAATTGCCTGACGGCAAAACACTTATTTTCTTATTTTCTGATACATGTTATATTCACCTTTAAATGTTTGTAACACTTTCCGCGACGTGACGTCTTAATATATTGATTGCACAATCATAACTGATAATGGGGATGAAAAACACACATTGGAATGCGCAACGCACTTAAAAAACAACAAACAACAACAACAATAACCCGTTTTAGGAATAGCTAAACTAGTTTTCTTTTGTTGTTGTTGTTTGTGAGAGAAAACAAAACAAAAAATGCCCTAGCGATAGGTTTCTCTTGTGGGAAAAAGAAGAACAAAAAACACCCTTTAGAGAATGTGCAGACAAAATCGTTTAAAGTGTATAAAAATTCAGAGAACGTGCAGACTTTGCGGATAAAATTCGGAAGAGTGTGCAGAAAAACTCGGTCTTATTTCTGAAGTCATTTATGACGATATCGTTTATTTTCGGCAAATTTTCTGACGAAATGTAAGAGAAATATCTGATGTCCGACATGTCGGATGTTTGGTCTACTGGGAAGCCACTCTCCTTAAACAAAATTATTATGAAAACACGAAGAAAAGGAAAACAAGAACCTCCCCAAATGTTGACGACCCCCTCAAACGATATAAGGACCATGATTTAAGGATATGCACCTGGAATGTCCGAACTCTATACAGAGATGGTGCCTCTATCCAACTGGCGGATGTCCTCGACAAATACAAGGCTGACATTACCGCCATACAGGAAATGAGATGGACGGGACAGGGATGCACAAGACAAAAGAACTCACATCTTTTACAGCTGCCATGCAGAAAGACACGAATTTGGATGTGGTTTCATAGTCGGCAAGAGACTTCGACACTTGGTCTCGCGGTTGAATAGCCACCATTCGCATCCGGGCGAAATATTTGTACATTACGCTGATTTGAGTACACGCCCCTGCACATGACTTTAAAATAGTTCTGGGAGATTTTAATGTTAAAGGGGAAGGTAAGATGCTCTTGGTTTAGCAGTCGGAAAATTCAGTCTACACAACAACACCTCCGATAACGGATTCAGACTGGTTAGTTTCGCGTCGGCAAGAAACATGGTTGTGAGTGGAACCAGATTCCCGCATAAAGATATCCACAAGGCAACCTGGATATCTCCCAATCAAAATACAAGAAATCAGATTGATCAAGTGGTAATTGATGGAAGGCATGTCTCAAGCGTTATGGACGTGCGTGTGATGCGCGGTGCAAATATTGACTCGGATCACCATCTAGTTGCAGCGAAGGTACGCACATGATTAAGTAGTGCTAAAAACACTCGTAATCAAACGCAAAGGAAGCTAGACATCACAAAGCTGCATACCACTGAGAAAGCCAATGCCTACTCCAACCAACTCTCTCAATTACTCCAAACAAATAGTTCTGATGTTCCCGACATACAGTGGCAGCATATTGCGAATTCTATGACCACTGCCGCGACGACCGTACTGGGTTATGAAAAAACACGCCCAGACAAGCCCTGGTACGATGATGAATGTCGCGAAATGTCTGATGAAATGGATGCTGCATACAAGGCAAAGCTGCAGGTTTTGGAACACCTGTAAGAACAGAGACGGAAATCTGGTCACGGACACTCAGAGTGTGCTGCAAATATGGATGGAACACTTTCAATCTCTACTCGTTCCTGAAGGCAGCATAAGTGACGAAATCGCACCAATCATCGACGATGGAGTAGACTGTCCACCACCGACCCAAATCGAGATCAGCACGGCAATTGCGCGGCTTTAATATAATAATACAGCTGCGGGAGCCGATGGACTGCCGGCAGAGCTTTTTAAAGCCGGCGGCGATGACCTGGTAACATGCATTCACCAGCTCATTAACACGATTTGGCTCAGGGAGTGCATGCCCGATGATTGGAATCTGAGTGTCCTATGTCCCGTGCTTAAGAAAGGCGATCCAAGTGTGTGTACCAACTATCGCGGGATTAGCCTTTTACCCATCGCATACAAGGTCCTGTCTAGTGTGTTATGTGAAAGACTAAAGCCCATTCTGGCGAACCTGATTGGACCTTATTAGTGTGGCTTTAGCCCTGGTAAATCCACCACCGACCAGATATTCACGCTACAACAAATCCTGGAGAAGACCTAAGAAATGCAGATCGACACCTACCATCTGTTCATCAATTACAAAGCTGCATTCGACAGTCCGATATGACAGAAATTGTTCGATGCTATGGCTGAATGTGGTATCCCCGCGAAGCTAATTCGACTTTGCGGGATGACACTGACTGACTCGAAGTCTTTAGTGAAAATGGACAAAAATCTGTCAGAGCCAGTTTCTACCAAGCGAGGCTTTAGACAAGGCGATAGTGCTGCGATCTCTTTAACATCGTAATGGAGATGATCATGCGGAAAGCAGCAGTAAACAGGAATGGCACCATATTTAACAAAGGCCACATGTTGCTCGCGTTTGCTGATGATATAGATATTATTGGACGTGGATTGCGAGATGTTACTGCGGCTTTTTCGAGCATTAAAAAGCAGTCGGCTGAAGTGGGTCTGGTGATAAATGAGGACAAAACCAAGTTATTTGTTTCAACGAACAAAGAGTCCACTCGTCTAGGACGCTGCGTGAACGTTGACAACAATAACTGATTTTTCTACCCTGGCTCCGCCATAAACAAAAATAATAATGTCAGCCTCGAAATCAAAAGGCGAGTATTGATCGCAAACCGCTGCTACTATGCGCTAAGCAAGCGATTTAACGACAAAGCGCTCTCTGGAAGAACAAAGAATGGACGAAAACGTTTCGGCTCGAAAAGTCTTCGGCAATAAACTCGATGGGCGGCGCAGGAGGGGCGACCAAAACTCCGATGGATGGACCAGGTTGAAGAGCTGTTAACTAAGCTTGGTGTGACGAACTATCTACGGAGCGCAAAAGACCGAAGCGCTTGGATACTTTTCTACGTGCGGCTACTGATAGATAAATTTCTGTTGTTGCTGCCCTTAAAGAAGAAGAAAAAGAGCTTTCTCGTTGGCGCTTTGCGATTTCATAAATTTCAAAAACAAATTTTTTTTTTCCAAAATGGGGTATTTTTTAATTCCCTTGCCGGGGAACTATTTTGCTGAACTGATTCAAATTTGGCATTAAATGCATCTGAATGAACATTTCTATGAAAAATAATAAAGAAATTGCCACCTCCTGGAAGAAATTTTTGTATACAAACGAAAGAATATAGTCGCCTTTTTGCATAAAAATATTAAAAATATGCTTTTTTTTTTGGAAATTTTTACTTGCAATGCTTATAACTTTTGATTGGAGCAACGCATTTGCAATTTAGAATTTTGAATTGAACTATTTTTCAAGATACCATTATCCGTTCAAAAGTTACAGAGTTAATTGCAAAAAAAAAACAAAAAGGAACCACTGTGCAGTAGTGGATAGGTAAAATAAGTCTCCTACCACGAATAAGAATTGAGAACCTTAGATGCATATAAAGATGTTCTGGGAAGTGTGTATAAATGACGTTAAGCAAAAATATCAATAGTTTTAATTTTAATACGTTGTCAAAAGTTATTCCAAATAATAGTTTCATATGAACGGATATATGATCATATTTTCTTAGATTAAAATCATAGCGTATGTTACTATTATACACAGTATTTAATTTTCTTTTACTCTTCGCGCCGCAACTAGAAAAAAACACACAGCCCGATGTTGGCCATGGAGGGTCAGTATATTGCCAGAATTTAGTTTTTTCGACATAACATAAAATAATCAAAAGCGCTTTGAAAAACCAGTAAGAAAGTTTCAGCCGGTAAAACCGAATTACATATACCCCCACCCTCAGTAAAACATAAAATTGTATAGTATATTGATGTTAATACTCGATTTCAGAAGTGGGCGGAGTGGTACTTTTGTATGGGAGGTACCAGAAAGGGCGTGGCTAGACTTATAGTTTTTCTTCAAAACTTTATCCTGCTTGAGCTTTAAAAAATACAGAATTTAGGCACGACCAAGGTGGGTGTATTGATTAAGAATGTAACGAAGTTCGCTTTCGCATTCGCATTCGTATAAATATATATTTCAATATTCGCTTTCGCAAAAAAAAATATTCCAATATTCGCATTCGCATTCATACAAAATAGTAATAGTGAGAATGATGACGACATGCAAGAGATCACGTTTATTGTGGTGGAAACGAAACAGCTCAAAAACCAAAAATTAGCACCTTTGGCACCCCAGTTCTTAGATACGCCTTCGGGTTGTTCAGTGGAGCCGGACTTATCTATGATCCACTAAAAACTAGATTGCATAGCGAAACAGCAGCAAAGATTCTTTTTGTTAAATACAACTTGGCTCTAATAAACTTTGAATACTGAATACGTCAAAGTTTTCGAAAGGAAATAAAATTATTGTTTAGTTACCTTAAAGACTAATTTTCTAAGAATTATTTATATTTTTTTGTTTTACTTTGAAATAAATATTTTATGTTTAATTGCTTAACTGGAATACATATTTTTATTTAAAAAGGCAGACAGTAGGAATGAAACTAAATTATTCGTCTACGTAAACCTTTTTTCGACATTCGCTTAACCAATTTTGGAATATTCGCTTTCGCATTCGCAAAAATTTTTAGTATTCGCATTTGCATTTGCATTCGCAAAAACCAAAAATAAGTATTCGCATTCGCTTTCGCAAAAAAAATATTCCAATATTCGCTTTGGCATTCGCTAAAGCACATTCGTAACATCCCTAGTATTGATATTACTATTCCATCTCTAAGGTGGTACATTTGTATGGCAGGTACCAGAAGGGGCGTGGCTTGAATTCCAAGTTGTTCTCCTAAACTTTATACTGCTTGACCGTTACTAAATATTTAATTTGGTTACGATCGCGTTGGATGTTTTAATAATATTAATCGATTTCTAAAGCGGGCGGTACCTGATTGGTATGGGAGGTACCAGAAGGGGTGGTGCTACACTTCCTGTTTTTTCTCCAAAACTTTATTCTGATACACTTTTATAATTACTGAATTTGGGCACGATCGCGTTGGTTGATATTATTACTCGATTTCTAAAGTGGGCAGAGTTGTACTTTTGTATGGGAGGTATCAAAAGGGGCGTGGCTAGACTTCCAGTTTTGCTCTCCAAAACTTTATCCCGTTATAGTTTTACTAAACATAGAATTTGGGACCGATCGAGTTGAATATATTGGTAGTATTACTCGATTTCTAAAGTGGGCGGAATGCTTCATTTGTATGGGAAGTACCAGAAGGAGCGGAGTACCAGATGGGCCCATTTTCAATACCGTAAGTAGTTTTGGGGAAATATTAACTTGTGCAAAGTTTCAAAACTTTTGGTTTCGTCTTTCGAAAGTTATAATGCGCACCAGCCGGACAGCCAAACAGACAGACGGGCATGGCTCAAACGACTTAAAAATTCTTGAATCGAAGTTGGTTTAAAGAAACTTATGATCTTAAGTGACTCCTTCTATGTGTTACACTTTTGGGTCGTATCAAATAATATATATACCCTCCTACCCGTAGGCTATCGTGTCCGTCCTCTTTAAATTTACTAACGTTTGCTACTTAACACAACTATTAGAGACACTAATAACTAAAAATATAACAATATATGTTCAAACAAAAAAAACATATTGACTATTTTTAAAAAATCAGTTAAAACTCGGAGTGGGGCAAAAAAGGGCAACCAATATTAACTGAGGCTATTAGCATACGACTAGAGCTATGTACATACGTGCCAAAGATCTCGACAACTTTAGTTATGGTTCAATATATGCCGAAAATTTACTAATTTTTATAACGACGACAACGAAATAGTAGTATCTTTAGACGTAGTATCATTATTCACTAATATGCCGATTCATCTTGCTTTAATAATATTACGGCTAAATGGAATGTTCTAAAGGAACACACAAAATACCACGCACGGAATTTTTTAAAATATTAAAAATTTTGTCTTAATGACAACAATTACTTCATTTATGGAACCACATACTACAACTAAACGTATGGCATGCCAATGGGTAATCCGTTATCCCCAACTATAGCTAACATTGTCCTGCATTGGAAGAGTTGGAAAGAGAAAACATCAGCATAAAACTTATCAAAAAATATGTGGACGACCTATTAGTACTAATAAAAAGCAAAGACGAGGAAACAATATTAAAAACATTTAACCACTACCACAGGAAACTACAATTTACAATGGAGAAAGAAGAAGCCAAATGCATCCCATAAACTTTAACTTCACACAACCTTTAAAACAAAAAATAAATACAGCAACAAACCTAATAACAAAAATAAAATCCATAAGTCATGAAAAATTCATGTCAAAAAATATTACAAAAGTTTTAACCATTTTGCACAACAATAATTACCCGCACTTCATCATAAATAATCGAATTAAGAACATCATAAATGACAAATCCCGAAAAGCAAACAGTAACGACACATCTGGTAACACCACATCTACCGACGACACATCCAGCAACACCAAATATTACATCCTTTCATATATACCAAAGCTCACAGATAACAAACAGCTGAGAGAAATAATAACAAACGGAAAAGTGTCAATACACAAACAAAAACAAAAATTGAGACAAGACAGCAAAGCAACGTAGTGTATGAGATCAAAGAAGACAAGGACAGCACCAATGCCAACTACATTATAGCTATTAGTTAGTAATAAGGTTCAGCTGTGATATTAAACATTAAGAAAACTTAAATCTGTGATATTTTAAATATTTGTGATTGTTTCTTATTTATTTTAAAGTTAGTGTTTAATGTCGTTAAAAACATATATAATAACTATTTTTAAATGTGAAATGTTACAAAAGATTGAATGTAAGTTTAATATTTTTATAATGTTTAAATTCATAGACTGAACTTAGCGCTCTATTTGATTGTTTATCGTTACCAAATCAATATAAAAAAATCCCCGAAGAAGCTGGGAAATGCCAGCGAAACGTCGAAAGAAAATGAAATAAACGATCTTTTATTCATATTTAAAGAGAAGGACCTTGAAAGCCCATTTAGAAATGGCTAATAAATCTAAACTAAATAATATACGTTATTTATGCAACATTTATGTATACCATTAATATATTTTTAATCATAATTACATGTTGCATTTTAAAAACAGCACTCTTTGGTTGAAGTAAATGTTAAACACCTTAAACACGGCGAATTTCGCTTTTTGAAGTTTTATACACTGTAGAATGAAAAGTAAACAATGAATTTCTTTGGTTCTTTCACCTAGTGTTATAGAATTTTGTGTATTGTAATCAGGTATCAAAAACTAATCCGAAAACATAATTTTAAAAATGCAATTTATCGCTGTTATGGGTGTCACTGCATTCATTCTGATATTGCAATGCCTACATACAGCAGGGATATCAATTGTGTACATTGACATTGAAAACAAAAGAGGTCCTAAAAGGTTAGATTTCTTACCATTTATTTCAACAAACTGGTATCTATCCCCAAGATAGTTCGAAATTAAACGGGAAACTGTGTTTAAAATTAAGTTTTAAATTTTTGATCTATTGAGTGCTCCAGAATAACTACAAATTTTAAATTTTCCTTGTACAGAAATAACTCTTAAAGAAGGAAGGAAAATAGTTATAAGAGTTACGGTCTCTGGTTTACACAGCTAATATTCATGAATCAAAATGATTTGATTACATTAAAATTTGTTTCCTATTCGTTTTTCCTTTTTGAATTGAGACATAATACTGAGCAATGGCAACCCAAGCTATTATTCAGATTGGATGCCAGGCATACTGTATAATTAACATCATGTATATGATAAAATATAAAATTAATAGAAATCCTGTTTCGTCAGGAATATTGTTAGTATGTTATGTATATTAGGGACACCATGTTTTTTAGAATGCAAAATACCGCGTGGGTAATGTTGTTCCGATAATAAAAAACTGTTTTTTTATCTTGATTCGATAAAAAAAAATTCCACACCAAAAGCGATATCTAAAGAGCTTTACATTTTTATTATTTAAAAATTATGATTTTTTAATTATTGTACAAATATATATAGCTTTAAATATGTATTTATAAAGTTAAAATAAGCGAAAAAGACTAAGAATCGTGAAATATTTATTATCGTACAAACATATATAGGTTTTCATATATGCTTTTTAAAGTTAAGATAAGCGAAAAACACTTGGAATTTTAAGATACACAGCCAAGATGTCGAACGAAAGAGTATGCAAACGAAAGCCAGTCACTCACTTTAGCTTAAAAATGCGACCCAGTGTTTTACGCTCCTTGTTTTAACGTAAACGTATACAATCACATGACTGCCAGATCGATAATTTTGGACTTTTCTTACAATTTGGCAAAAATCATACTAAATTGTTCAGAGGTAAACACAACTCTACATGAAAGAAAGCAGCTTAAAAAGACAAATAATATAATATTATCTAACCAAAAAATACGTATTTATTGTGAGCTAGATAAAATTTAATTTTTTATGTGAAGACATTTAATAATTTCGGCCGCGTGTTATCGTGTATCCGCCTTGAAAGGTGCTCCTTACTTCAAGAGAGGTATCAAGAAGGTCATCATCTCTGACACAGCTCCCGACGTTGGCAGCCGCATCAACTTGTATGCCAAAAACCAGATCTGAAGGTGATATCCAATTATCCGCCTCTCATAACTCAGGTTATCAACTCAAAGATCTCTCAAGATGGCCTACACCTGTACAACAACAAACCTAACTTACTACTTCCTGAAATATATAATTTATTCATTGATTCATTGCAATGTAACTAACAAAAATAAATGATATTTTGAAGAAACTGAAAAAAAATAATTGCGGGATGATAAGTAGTCATTTTAATAACATTATTCCAAGACATTCTCAGTTTTCATCATATTTGTGTCGAGTCCACATTTGTGTTTGCACAGATGACTGCGAAAATAGTTAGTGGGCCCCGATTTTACGCTAAAATGCTTATGTTTAGCATTTGACTCCTAGTTTTAGTGCTGTTAGTGGGTCGCAAATCAGCTGTTTTTCGCATGAAAAGCAAGCCAAAGTTAAAGTTCGACATCGTAGGACAAGCTGATAAATTTTAAGTTTAAGGTGCATATTAGTTAACATAGTTGATACATATACTGCACCACCTTAACGCACGCTCGGCGCATATGTTTCTGCGTTGATGATCATTAATTTTAGGAGGTTCTCTTACGCAATGCATTACGAAATATTCAATAGCTTTCGTGAACTTTTTAAAAGATTTACTTAATGCTTCAAAATCATTGTCTTTCAAGCAATGTTCACCAAACCATATTTAAAACCAGGAAGCACAACCAAATCACATGTAGGTTTCAACTAATCTTGATAGTTTGGAAGCAGGATAAAAGTTAATATAGCTCTGGAAATCCCTAGCATTGCTTATTAGATAACAAAATGAAAACTAGTCAAAGAAATTTCCCGTTGGGAGCGAACAATTATTTTACGATAGGGGAAAGGTGACATCATATTGTAATATTTATATCCCCAATGTATATGTACACAAATTTTAAAAAGGTGTTTTAATTTTAAATTTATTTTCTTTTTAGGAATGGACTTTGGGCAAAACTCTTTGTAAAATATTTCCAGTTATTTTTTATGGTAATGTCGCAGTTTCTCTATTAAGTATGGTCTGTATTACACTCAATAGGTAAGCTACAGTATTAACAGTATTTTTGGAAGCACGTAATTTTTTTTATTTCTAGATATATTCTGATTGCCTGTTATAATATGTACTCCAGGATTTATAGACCAAAGTACATTATAATGCAGTTGTGCTTTGTGTGGGCGGTATCCTTTTTGTTGCTTGTACGTTTTAAGCCTTCTTCTATAGTTAAGTTAATTTTATTTATTATATTGTTTTCATTTAGTTACCTCCGGTTTTAGGCGTTTGGGGAGAAATGGGCTTGGATAAAGTTACATTTTCATGTACAATTTTAAAAAAAAATGGAAAGTCGATAAAGAAAACGTTGTTTTTGATCGGGTTTTTACTGCCCTGCTTGGTTATTACTGCATCTTACACGTGCATATATGTAAAAGTGTTGAAGCAGAAGAAGCGCATGAGTGGCCATAGACATATTGTAGTATCGACAAAAGAACACATTTTAAACATAAGAAAAAACCGAGAAGATAGCAGGTTGACGATGATGATGTTGACGATATTCGCATGCTTTTTAATTTGTTTTTTGCCGTTAATGTTGGCGAACGTAGCTGATGACGAAAGAAATACATCATACCCCTGGTTGCACATTGTTGCATCTGTAATGGCATGGGGCTCAAGCGTAATTAATCCTATTATATATGCTGCAAGTAACAGGAATTACAGGTAAAAATAGTATATTAATTTATTATTGGTGACTATTTTAATTTTTACTTCATCAGATAAAAACTTTCCTAATCATTAGTTTTAAAACTTCAATAATGACAGTGTTTTTTTTGGTATCCTATATGGGAGACAGCTTCGCCGTTAACAAAATAATTTAGAAACTTACTTTTATTAAAACAAGTTGAGCGATTTGTTTTTACAGGTTATTAATAAAAATATAATTCCTTAGAAATAACACAAAATTTAAGTTCTGTGTGTGTTATTTATTACATTGATTAATTAATACGTTTTCATTTTATTATTGGTCTGTATTCGTTGAAGTTAATAAATAGACTAACCCGTTAGAAAAATTCTTTCGTCTGTCTTTGTCCTCTTCGTTGATATTCTGTCAATCATAAACTAAATTAGTGTAGGGTTGCACTTTTCTGTAGTGTGACCACTTCTGATAATTCGGTTTTGACCCGTTTCCACAGAAATTGCTGGGCAGCACAGTAATTTATGTCTTTCTTTTCATTCATTCGTAAATATTGCAATAATCATCGTTGTTTATTTTTTTTATATTTTCGAAAATGTTCCATAGTAAAATAAAAATGATTTACATGACCCTTCATATGATCTAATGTTTCACAGGGATCGTAAGCCACTAATTGGAATTTTTTTTCTAGAGTTAATCTGTTCCGTTTTTCCGTTACTATTGCACTCGCTTTGGAAAAAAGCCGCTCTGATGTACCAATCAAAAAGCAATATTTTTGTGCAAGAGAGTACAGCGTATGGTAGACAGATTCCATTTCTTCCCATGCGTCTATTACATTGCGCTTAATTGTAGTACTGGAGCATTGACAAAAAAGCTTAGTTCCTCTTGAGGAAGTGTTGAGTCATTGTCCTTCCTTCTTCGTGTGTGGGCTAAAGATTCATGGTGCGCCCATAAATCAAATTCAGCATCTCCAGCAGAAGACGTTTCACTGCCGCTTCCAATGCTCTATGTCTTTCGTCGTCAACCGTCAAAGCTCAATGAATACACTTGGCGGCTGGCGACGAATCTTTTTTGTTCCTGGATATCTATCGATTATTATTTGGAATAATCGATTAATTCAATTAATCAATTATTCCTGGATATCTATCGATTATTATTTGGAATATTATTTGAGCAGGTTAACTCGAGTGATCCTTAACGGATCGGTGTGAAAATTTAACAGAATTAATATTTTTCAAAACGATCTAATAGGATTTTAATTGGCCAGAATAGCTCCACCCTTTCTGGTACCTCCCATACAAAATTACATATTTTTAAATGATTAATACTTCATTCATAACTGCCAAACAGAAGACCGGAAGATATTTGAAATAGGTCAGTTTATTTATTTTGCAATAGTAAATAAACCCTTAGAAAACCAAAACCTTTGCCACAACCCTTCTGGTACCTCCCATACGATTTACCGAATTGCCTATCATAGTTTTACATGCATATCTTTTTGTAAGTAAACTGAATTCGCTCAAATTTTGCGTATGATGTTCGCTTATGCAAATTGGAATATCAGGTATGAATATGGACTATATCGGTTCACGAATTCTGGTACCTCCCATACAAAATTACTTATTTTTGCAAAATTTATATTTCTCTCATAACTTCCAAACGGACACAAGGGGGTAATGAAAATTGGTCGATTAATTTATATTGTGATAGGAGGCAAAATTTTAGAAAACCTATCTATTGGACGCACCCCATCTGGTACCTCCCATACAAATGACTGAACTCACCCTCACAGTCTTACATACATAACTTATTTATAAGCACTGAATTCAGTCAAATTTTGCGTATGATGATCGCTTATGAAAATTAGACTTAGGAATGAATATTAACTTTATCGGTTCACGCCTTCTGGTACCTCCCATACAAAATAACCTATTTTTGGAAAATTAATATTTCTCTCATAACTTCCAAACGGACACTTGGGGGGTAATAAAAATTAGTCGGTTAATTTATATTGTGATAGGAGGCAAAATCTCAGAAAACCTATCTATTTGACACATCCCATCTGGTACCTCCCATGCAAATGACTGAACTCACTCCGAAAGTCTTGCATATTTATTTTTTTTATTAGTTCACTGAATTTAGTCAAATTTAGCGTAACATGTACACTTATAAAACATTGACTCCGGAATACAATGGACTATATCCGTTGACCCCTTCTGGTACCTTCCATAAAAAATTACATATGTGTAGAAAATTTATGTTTAACTCATAACTTTAAAATATATTATTTTGCAATAGTAGTCCCTTCACAGTAATGTACTATGAGTAGAGTGTTCAAATACCTGCTTTTTTCAAAAACCCGGTTTCCGAGTTATTCGAAAAATTGATTTTTTAGAAAACTCGGATTTCGAATACAGCATTTGAAACAAAACCGGTTTTACCGGGTTTTTTCGGTTTTTTCCTAAAAAGTTAAAAATAAAAATAAAAAAAAATAATTTGGTTTAAAAAAATGCATTTATTTACAAAAATATGAAATGTGTTGTTTGTGTTTTTACTTTTTAATAAGTTTTTGGAATCTCTCACTTTATTTTTTAAAGTAGTATTTTTAGAAATGAATAAATTTTTGCAATATTTTTAATTTTTTTTTAAATAGTATGCAATTTAGGTGTTCAATTTGGAGTCTATTCTTCTGTTTCGTTTTTATAAAGCTTGATACAGACAACACGCACTCACTAATTGTGGAATTAGGATTTATTGACAAAAGCGCGTTTAGAAGGATGTTGAGCTTTTCTGTCCTTTTAGTAAATCTATCGAAATAGTTGAAATCATCATATAGTCTTGTGTCATTGCAATTGGTTTTCACTGCTGGATTTTGTATGTAATTTATTGTCCATTTTAAATCGTTGCAAATACTACCATTAGGGGATTCCTTCATTTTCCAATCTGAACTGTTACTAGACTCTGCCGTTGTTGGAGAAATTGCAGGATAAGGTCTTTTAAAAAGTTCGTTCGCATATTCCATCGTTTCCAGCTTTTTAGAATACCTTACACAGGATGAGCTTGTAGGATATTTTCCGAAGCTAAGATATATAATTAGGCTATTCAACGTTTGTATTCTTCTTTCCTTAAATCTTGCTATAATTTTGTCTCGCAGCTCCCGAGCATATGCGGAATCCATATTTTTGAGCTGTTACAGTATAAAGGCATATACTCCTTCAGCGTCGATTAGAGTCTCTGAATCTTTTAATTACGAGCGCTAAAGGCTGAAGCGCTGAGCGCTAAGCAAGCTATTTAACGATAATGCGCTCTTTTGAAGAACAAAGATCCATCTGTACCAGACTCTGATCCTACCTGTCTTGCTCTACAGCGCAGAATCCTGGGGGACACATGCGGATCAATTTATTCTGGGAGTCTTCGAGAGAAAAATACTACGCAAAATATTTGGACCCATCATCGTTAATCGAGTGCCGTCGTCGAATGAATCATGAGCTGTATGAGCTGTACAATGACATCGACGTAGTCAAACGCGTTCAAATAGACCGAATGCGCTGGCTTGGCAACGTTGTACGAATGGACGAAAACGCTCCGGCTCGAAAAGTCTTCAGCAATAAACTCGATGGGCGGCGCAGGAGGGGGCGACCAAAACTCCGATGGATGGACCAGGTGAAAGAGCTGTTAACTAAGCTTGGTGTGACGAACTATCTATGGAGCGCAAAAGACCGAAGTTCTTGGAATACTTTTCTACGTGCGGCAACTGATAGATACATTTCTGTTGTTGCTGCCATTAAAGAAGAAGACATTAATTTGAAATTGAATTTAAAAATTTTTAAAAAGTTTTTTTCTAAATTAATTTCAAATTCAATTTTAAATTTTTTTCTTTTTTAATAACTCCTTTTAGAGTTGTAACAAAGCAATTTAAAAAAACCAAGTACCCGAAGGAAAAAACTCGGTTAAACCGGTTATTCGAAAATGGCACTTTTGCAAAAACCGGTTTTGAACACCCTAACTATGAGTCTTGTATTGGTAATGTATACATTAGGATTTTCCGCAAATGTGTAATTTTTATCATTTGTATACTTTTGCAGCAAACTGTACACTATTGCATAATGATACCTTTTAAAGACATGTTCGCAGGAAGACCTAGTCTCACATTGAATATCTAAATAATAAAAAAACTATTCCGTCTATACCTGCATACACCTCCACATACCTTTCGACTCAATTTGTGCTATCCAGACTGTTAAGAATCTCATTTTATTACACAGCTGGTAATAAAATCGGCAGGTAATAAAACCAGCCAGAGGGCTAACTCACGAAGGAGTGCTAGACGACAAGACCCAACATATAGTGAACATGAACAACAAATGGATAACGTATCTCGCGAAATTAGGCGCCTCGATAATGACTACCATCGAAATGAGATGCAGAGGGATAATGTTTCACGAGAAATCAGACGTCTTGACCACGTTTACAGCCAGCATGAAATGCAAACGGATAGTGCTTCTCGACAAATTAAACGTCTTGACCAACATACAGCCATCTTGAATTGCAAAGAGATAGTGCTTCGCGAGAAATCAGACGTCTTGACCATGTCTGCAGCCAGCATGAAATGCAAACGGATAGTGCTTCTCGACAAATTTGACGTATTGACCAAGCACACAGCCAGCTTGAATTGCAAAGGGATAATGCTTCGCGATAAATCAGACGTCTTGACCATGTCTACAGCCAGCATGAAATGCAAACGGATAGTGCTTCTCGACAAATCAGACGACTTGACCATGTCTACAGCCAGGATGAAATGCAAATGGATAATGCTTCACGAGACGTCAATCAGAGCAAAACAGGGATACATTAAGACGAAATATTCGCCGTTCACTTCCCGAATACAGACAACAGGAGCAAACTTCAGATAGGCTCCGAAGCAGTCAAAGAAAAAAATAACTTTCTAGGCAAATGGAACGGAATCGTGACAGAGCGGAACACACACACCGGAGAAGTGATGTAGTATACAGGGATGTCGATCAACAACGCAACACACAAAATAGACGACAAAGACGACAACTGCAGATTACATATGCAAAATTGCAGGGTACGCCTCCACAGAATGACTGTCAGAAGATCCATCGAACTCAGATGTGTTGCTCAAAACACGGATTCCATTGCCAACAACAGCAAATGTGTAGAATATTTCAAAACTATTAAGCTCGGTCCGACGGAATAATGTGTCTGCTGTGGAGGAACTTGGTTTTTATGACAGATTCGAATGGTGAAAAGGGAGAAAACTTCATTAAACTTTCATCATCCAGAACTATTTTACCTAGCTGAAAGATTCCCATCATCATCAGGCAAATACAAATACATGCTTCACTTCGGTGCGACAACAAAAAGTTGTACTTAGCTAAGGACTTGAATTTCCTGAAATACCAGAATGCTTGCAAGATTTTACTCCTCTAGAGGAACGTTTAGTAAGCCAACGGATCCCATTCATGCGATTTGTTGCCCTAGGATGTGATCGGCAATCTGCTCTAAGAGGTGCAGTCGTTAACAACCTATAGCACTAAACGGTACCATTCAGTGTTTGCCACGTACTTTTGACCAATCGCATGTGATACAGGAACATCTGAAGAGAAGAATGGAATACAATCACAGCTACATCACGGAGACTATTCGTCCAGCTAAAGTTCTTCAAACTGCTCAATACCTGGTGTCGACAGAGCTTTACCATGAGCATGATATAACTGTTTCCTCCCATTGGATTAACCCATTTAATGGAGAGAAGGAAGTTAATTTTATTGCTTCCGACGAAGACAATGAAGCTGTTATGGACTTTATGGCAAACTCATCACGGCTTCAGATACAAGGAGAAGAGAACCATGAGGAAGACTTAATTAACCTAGGATGAATAAACCTCTATTAGCTAATGGCTCCAGGAGATGAAGATTCTGATAAATTGTATTTTCCTACTATATATTGCGGACAACAGAGAAAGTGTCAAGATTTGTACAGCAAAATAGCTCGGTCGGAAACAACAAGATACGACGGACGATGTGCGAGAGTGGATAAGCTCCTGTATACCTACAAGAAGTACGAGTTACTCCGAATTACAAATGCTATATCCACATGTCTCCGAAAAAAGTCAGGAGCAGTAAACTATACCGCTAGGAATATGCTGGATGATACTTCCCTCAATAACATTGTTCAACATGATGAGGGTTATCACATTTTAAAAGGCCTTCTCACTGGGAAAAGGAAAAGAAGAAAGTAATTGAAATGATC
Source organism: Muscina levida (assembly GCA_964034835.1). NCBI lineage: Eukaryota > Metazoa > Arthropoda > Insecta > Diptera > Muscidae > Muscina > Muscina levida. Next base: position 115,499,291 of record OZ035882.1, read on the forward strand.
CGTCAATTTGGACTACCTACGTTCTTTATCACTCTTTAGGCGGCTGAATCGAAATGGAATGAACTGTTAGTGGTACTTGCTACTAACATCCAGTGACATGCTCCCGATATTTTGATCATCGTATCAGGCAACTTTTCAAACTTTTTAAAAAGGAGAACAAAATTTTCGACCAGTATGTAGTGGAAAAATATTACTGGAGAATAGAATTCCAACATCGGGAATCTCCTCATATACATGTAATGTATTGGCTAAAAAATTCTCCAAAAGTTGATCTCAATAATGCAGAAACTTTTCCGGCCACAGAAGTCTTCATCGATAAGTATATATATACCGGCTCAAATTACCCATCTTTAGATAAATATACAGGATATCAAAAACATGCACATGGACGGACCTGCCTAAGGGATCAGCGTGGACAAAAAATATGTATATTTAATATGCCACATCCTCCTATGAAGAAAACTAATATACTTCTCCCATTACCTGTGGACGCAGATGCTACCACCTACATTAATTGTTTCAATCCTACCATTCTAGGACTACGTAGAGCAAATATGGACATTAAATTCATATTGGATGCTTACGCCTGCTGCAGTTATATAATAAATTATTTACATAATTAAATCGAATCGTGGGGTTTTCCGTTCATGAGAGAAACCCTTGACGAAATTAAAAGTGGTAATCTTTCCGTTCGTCAAAAATTTCAGGGTATTGGAAATAAATTTATCAATGTGACGGAAATTTCAGCACAAGAATCCGCTTACAACATTCTTGGATTGCATCTATCCAAGAATTTCCCCTTTTAAGCAGCAAATTACAACTTAGGGATACAAATTAATTCATACTTAAAAGAACAAAGGCTTGCATCTTACGCTTCAGGAAGTTCAGCGTAGATACGCAGCGGCATGATAACTTCAGAGAACTGGTAATGCTTTTCTATCCTTGGAGAAATGAAGAACTTGATGTGATAAATATGGATAACGAAGAAGTGTGCAAACTTTGATAATTGAAGCAAATCGCCGATGACACGACAAATTTCAAGAAAGGGGGTTAGAGAACTTTCTTTAAAGGATACAAGTCAAGGAAGAAATGGCAGAAGAACCCTATATCGAAGAGCATGTTGATCCTGATTTTCGAATACTAGCTGCACCAGAGATTAATTATAACCAAGATGTATTTGAAATTGATGACCACATAAATATAGACGTGTGACAGAATGTGACGTCATAAGAACCATATAACTGCATGCCCCTATTACAAATGCTGATCTGGAATAACTTATAGCAACTCTAAACAAAAAGCAAAGAAGATTGTTTCATTATGTACACTAGGCATATAACTAATTTTTACGAAACATTTGGCATACCACTACATGGTGGTAAATATTGTACAAGTAATGAATATCACCTTTTAGGTGATATGTTCCGGACCAAACGCGATTTAAAAAAATAGTCAGATTTTCATTTTTTAAATTTTTATTTTAAAAACACATGTTTTCAATTGTTATATGAAATAAATTTTAAGTTGCGGCAAGTCGTCTACCGCTTGGTCCTTCCAACGGAGTTTGGCCCAGCCATCGTAGTCGTTGGATTCTGACTCTTTTAGCTACGTCGATGTCGTGGTAAAGCTCATACAGCTCATGGTTCATCCGATGGCGAAACTCGCCGTCGACACAGATAGGTCGATATATTTTTCGGAGTACTTTTCCCTCGAATACTCCCAGGATTTGTATGTCCATTGTTGTAAGCACCCATGATTCTGCAGCATACAACAGAACGGGTAAGATTAGCACCTGGTATAGCTGTTTCTTAGTATTCCGAGATAAGGTTGTGTTACTAAAGTGCTGCCGAAGTCCGTAGAAACATCTATTGACTAACACTATTCTCTGCTTAATTTCTTGGCTGACATTATTTTTCTTGTTGACGGAAGATCCAAAGTAGGTAAACTTATCGACTACCTCAAAACAGTAATTGTCATCCTTCGCGGTGCGTCCCTATCGAGAAGACTCGTCAAAATCATTCTTTTTGTTTTGACCTCGTTTACCGCTAAACCCATTTCTGCTGACTCCTTTTCTAATGATGAGAAAACGGGTGTACCACGTTATCCCCAAAATCAAAATCCCCAATACCAAAATCCCCAAACACAAAATCCCCTAATCAAAACACAAATTCCCCAAATACAAAATCCCCAAACACAAAATACCCAAATTCTGTGTGATAACCATTCAAATTATGTTAAAAATCGCCGCGATTTTATATTATCTGGGTTTGGAGCATTCCGCAACAGTCGAGCCGATGTCCAGCTTTCGTTGTGCTTAAGGCATATGACTATGGAGAATATTCAACTTATTCGTGCTAGGATAACGACCAATACCCACGATATTCCACGCAATGCTATTCATCTTTTTTATTCTAATAAATCAGTGGAGGAATACAGCACCTACAAACTGGCTAATCTTGACGGAGAAGAATCGATATCAAAGCCCACAGATGTTATAAAGGCAAATTTGCTTCCTGACCACAGCAAATCAAGAATTCTTCATAGCGTAATTAATTTTTTTAATTTACGTTAGTGTATCAAATGATACATCAAATTCGGCTAACGATCAGAAAAGTGTTTTTATTGTTTGATATTTTTGGTCAAATTCAGTAGGCGACAAGAACCAACACTTATTCGTTATGCCCAACATGAATCCAAATGACTCGATTTAACATTTGATTGCAATGAACGCCGGTCATGTGACAAAACAGAATAAATTTCGATAAGTCTGTGTGGCCTAAGTAATTTGAAGTTATTATTTTGACTTTTCCTTTTTGTTCTGACCGCACTTATGATTCATAATAATGACCCACTTAGCATTGGTGCAAACTGATCCGGGTTTAATGAACACATCAGAACAAAAACGAAAACATAGTTAAAATTAAACAAGTATGAGGCTCGCATGAAAAATAGCACAGCGAGGTATATCGATAAAACCAAACGCTCACACTGACATACATGAGTTGCAACCACTGCAAATACATTAGAGTAAATGCAACAGAATGTGCATACAAAACCATGACCACGGTCAATGCGATCAAATATTAAAAGGCGGAATCAAATTAATATGAAAAGGGGACATTGATTCCTAATAATGACTCAATGTCCACCAATCAAATGAAAGAAACTCTAGGGTAAATTTAAGTAGAATAATTGGGATTGAATAAACCCAAAAATATTAATAAGTAAACTTATGTAAGCTTATGGATAATTTTAGAAATTATTAAGAATTAAGAATTATTTTCAAATAAATATCGGGACAAATTCGGTCGAAAGATCAGTCTTGTTCCACAATCAAAACCTAACAGTCGTTTTTGATTACATGGCGATCCTGCCCACTGCGGTCTTTGCTTAAGTGCATTGCGCTGACCTCTGCGACCTATGCTTAATTGCATTGCGCAGACCACAAATAGAATTGCGTATAAATCCGCATAGTTCTAGTGGGAACAAGGACGTGCCAATATTGACGTTGTGCACTAGGATGAATCTTGTATTTGTTTAAATAGCAACAAGTAATCCTACAGAAAATAGTGCTTAGGTGCATCAAGAGCATCACATATCCCTGATAATAATTCCTGACGTGGAGCCAGTATCCGTCAAAAACAATAATTTCCGACAAACAAACAATTTTTCTTAAAATAAAAGAAAATAAAAAAAAATTTATTAGCTATGTAAATGACGTGCGTCAAGTCGCACTCATAGGACCAATAAGCGATACATCGCTCGTGGCAATCAAAAAAAAAAAATATTTAAAAAATTTGTAATGCAAGAAAAAAAAATAATTTTAAGCAATTCAAAATTATTATAATTGGTACAAACAAAAAATTTTTTAAATTTAATATGTTAACAATTCAATATTATAATTGGTATTAGAGAAAAAACAAAAAAAAATAATTTATAACTTTGTTGATAAGTAGTTACATTAATTTTTTTACACGGTTTTTGTTATAGATTTTGATCTTGATACTTTGTACTTAGACATATTAAAGGCAATGATAACACGTAATATCGACGAATCAGTGAAATATCGCTAATAGTAGCTAGAGATATGAGGAAGAAAATGACGCTTGATAAAAAAAGTTAATAAAAAGAAAACGGGAACCACTCTTAATGATTACAAGAATTTAAGTATGTGGGAATGCACTTTAGAAGTGACATGATGACAATAGAAGTCCCAATGAGATATTCGTGATTTGTAGTGATAATACACATTATTTAGATAATCTACTGGAGAAGCTACTTACAGAACTAGAGAAGTTGAATTATCAAAATTATACATTCAAGAGAAGTGATAATATATTAACAATTTTGACCCAGAGAGGTCCGAAAATAAAAATAAATGAGAAATATTGTCAAGACGTCAAAATATTCTTGTATAGCGGCACGAAAAAATTGACAGAAAAGTAATTAAGAACTGAACTGATCGGATTATGTCACAACAAAATATGCGGAGATAAAATCTATGATATGCACAACTATGCAAACGGATTGAAAATGAGGTTTAAATACTTGGAGAATGCAAATGTGAAAGAAAGAAACGTAAAAAAAAAAATTTTTTTTGAAGACCTACAAACATAATAAAATGGGAATAAACAACACTAACGCAGACGCTCTATCGAGAATACAGATAGATTCTGACATTTTAAAGATGATGACCCCACAGGAAAACGACGAAACTGTGAAAAAACGCTGATAGTAACAAGAAAAATGAAAAGAGGTATGATACGAAATAAAGCTTTTAACCAAGATGATGAAACAAATCCTACTGAGCCCGATCAACTCAACATGTGGGATTGTACATCAATGATCGATATAAGACCTGTTAGAAAATTGCGGTTTATATTAGGAAAATCGAAGAAATTAAGGTTCGAACATGATGCTGCTTTAAATCAAACGTACGTCAGATGTAGCGATAATCGCTATAACTTAGGTTATCAGTTAGAGAAACTACTATCTGGATTAAGCAGATCCGGCTATTATAAAAAGTTCGCACTATAGAAAGGTGGCGAAATCTTCAACATAATAAGCATTGATTTATTTACAAAAATAATGATAACGATTGAATGTAAGGAGATAAAATTACTCCTGTACGAAAACCATCAGAGAATAGAGAAATCTAAGAGGCAACAAGAGTTAATAAGCTTGTATCATAGTACACCATGCGGAGGTCATAGCGGAGTCAGCAGAACTCTAGTTAAAATAAGACAAAAATATGTCTGGAAAAATATGTACAAAATGGTAAAAGAATTTGTAAGAAAATGCGACCTATGCCAAAGAAACAAGCAAGTCAGACATACGAAAGAACCATTGTGCATCACTGATACGCCTACATATAGTTTTGAAACTTTGGTTATCGACACTGTTGGACCACTTCGTCTATCAGAAAATTAACGATACATATTGACAATGCAGTGTGAACTCACTAAATATGTAATTGCTTGTCCGTTAGAAACTAAAGAAGCAAAATCAATAGCAGTCCTAAAATTTGGATTATTCAAAACACTCAAATCAGACAGAGGAACAGAATTTGTAAATGAATTGATGAAAGAAATATGTGAGCTGCTAAAGATAGAACATAAATTGTCCACACCGGATCACCACGAAACGTTAGGAACTGTTGAGAGAAATCATAGGGTCCTAAACTAATATTTTCTATCATTTGTGGAAGATGACAATTGGTGTTCTTGGATACCTTACTATACTTTCGCTTACAACATCACACCACATGTCGACACAAACTATTCGCCATTTGAGTTAATATTTGGTAAAATACCAAGTCTTCCAGGAGACAACATAGTTAAAAACACTGACAAATTTTACAACTTTGACAAATATTCCAACGAATTGGGAGCAAGATTAAAATTTTCTTTAGAAAACTCTCGAAAAATAATTGAAAAAATAAAATTTAAAAGAAAAGAAGATTCGTACAAACATAATAACACTATTGAACTAGAAATAGGAGATTTAGTACTAGTAAAAGTAGAAAATAAAAAGAAAAATCCACCACCATATAAGGGACCTTATGAAATAGTTAATATAAACCACCAAATGTAGACATAAAAATTGATAATAAGACAAAAACTGTGCACAAGAACATTCTTAAGATATATTCGCGTTAGATTTAAAATGACGCGTTTCGAACTCAATGACGAGTTCATCTTCAGACCCCTTTGTGACGAACTGATGCATATTGGTACATCATCAGTTATATGTGACTGTTAAATACATAATCAACATAGATACTGACGACAGGTTAGTAAATGGAGCTACTGGAAATCTTCGTCAAATCAACTATATCGGCCAAAATCCAACAACACTGTGGATAGAATTTGTAGACAATTGTGTGGGGGAACCCATCAAAGATTGAAGACACCGCATCCTACACACCGAATTTGGACTCCAATTCACCGCATCATGCGATCTTTCCAATACAAACGCAATGAGCAAGTGATTGTATTATATATGGATTTTTGCCAAAAAAATCTTGTGTGGGGAGAAACGGACAGATTTTTTATATTCCCGTGAAATGTAGGGATTTTTTAAAATTTGCTTGTAAAGCATGCAAACCGAGCTATATTCAAAGAGAACTATACACATTTTACAGATTACATATGCAATTTAATATTTATACATAAGCGACAACAGAGAATGTAAATTTGCATCCAGCCAAGATAAATTAAAAGGAGCAGAATTAATATTAGTCGACATACAAAATAAGTGTAACAAGCTTATTTGCTTTTTTAAAAATATGTATTGAATTACTTCAACACTTTAAATGCTCTTTTCCAATCAAAAACCATTGGTACATGCTATCCATTCTGAATCTACAAAAATATTTTTAAAGCTGGGTCAAAACTTTATAAAAAAAATCGGATTAAAGTTTAATTGCGCTGTACGAAAAAACTTTTCCTCCGTCAGAGGCCACCAGGTAAAATCCGAATGCCTCAAGTTATATATCACGTCGGCTTCGATTAAAATATGACCCGATTTTAAAGGAAATGGAATTTTTAAACCCCGTATCAGCCATTGGCGGAGGCGATAACAGTGTTTTCCAATTTAAGTTTTTGTGTCAAAAATTTTCCACTTAATGTTGAATATCTTATACAGGAGTGGTTAACGATGAAATATAACTTTTCTGAAGATGAGCAAATATCGTTGTCTAAGTTGGATGTGAAGAAGTATATGATAATTTATTATTTCCAAACCTTTACAAACTAATACAAATCCTACTAAGTATGCCGGACGCATGCAGATGCTGAAAGGATTTTTTCAATTGCGACTGATGTAAGAACTAAGAAAATAAATAAAATAAGCTATGAGGTGCTTAGTTCAATTTGTTAAGTTAATAAAACATAATTATTTATAGAGATTTTCATCAAATTTTAAACATTTGTAGTGTAGGGATAAATGTAGGGGAAATAAATAGTTGTCGAAGGAAAAAAGGGATTTTTTGAAATAAACGTAGGGAATTTTCCAAAAATCCTTTGGCATCACTGGTTACAGCTGAAGGCATTACTATCCACAAAATCCAAAGAGCAACATACACCGAAGTGGTAGTACACATTTCTCCACGTATTTCACGACCTGCTTTATATGTCGCATGTAGCTGGGCTACATCGGCAAATGGTTTATATATCATTGGAAATTTTTGTCCGTCTAAGCCTGTGTCTGACAACGACCCAGTTTAACAAGAAATATGCAGACTTACTCAAAATCAAATTCTTGACTAAAATCTTCACAATATTGGTCTAAAAATTTCTATTAAATCGTTCTTAAGACAAATTTTATTTACAAAATATATTTTCTTTTCTTATAATTATCGTTAATAATATGTTCAACTAAATTTTTATGCTCGGACGGAATCGCTCAGTGTCTGAACAACAACTCTAGAGTTGAGCGTGACACATGAATCGGTCTTTACTGACATCTCGATACGAACCGTACCGTTCGTCTCTCAACTACTGAGAGACAGTAAAAGTAAGCAAAGCGTCTGAAAAAGATCTTTATTTTGCTTAGATATTTATTTATGTACATGTGTGTTTCCTTATCAGTGTGGCTTTAGACCTGGTAAATCCACCACCGACCAGATATTCACACTACGACAAATCCTGGAGAAGACCCAAGAAATGCAGATCGATACCTACCATCTGTTCATCGATTACAAAGCTGCATTTGACAGTCCGATACGACAGAAAGTGTTGGATGCTATGGCTGAGTTTGGTATCCCCGCAAAACGAATTCGACTCTGCGGGATAACACTGACTGACACGAAGTCTTCAGTGAAAATTGGCAAAAATCTGTCAGAGCCATTTTCTACCAAGCGAGGCTTTAGGCAAGGCGATAGTCTGTCCTGCGATCTCTTTAACATCGTAATGGAGATGATCATGCGGAAAGCAGCAGTAAACAGGAATGGCACCATATTTAACAAAAGCCACATGTTGCTCGCGTATGCTGATGATATAGATATTATTGGACGTGGATTGCGAGATGTTACTGCGGCTTTTTCGAGCATTAAAAAGCAGTCGGCTGAAGTGGGTCTGGTGATAAACGAGGACAAAACCAAGTTATTTGTTTCAACGAACAAAGAGTCCACTCGTCTGGGACGCTGCATGAACGTTGACAACTATAATTTTGAAGTGGTAGATGATTTTGTCTACCTTGGCTCCGCCATAAACAAAAATAATAATGTCAGCCTCGAAATCAAAAGACGAGTATTGATCGCAAACCGCTGCTACTATGCGCTAAGCAAGCGATTTAACGACAAAGCGCTCTCTCGAAAAACAAAGATCCAGCTCTACCAGACTCTGATCCTACCTGTCTTGCTCTACAGCGCAGAATCGTTGGTAATGACACAAGCGGATCAATCTATTCTGGGAGTCTTCGAGAGAAAAATACTCCGCAAAATATTTGGACCCATCATCGTGAACGGCGAGTACAGTCGTCGAATGAATCATGAGCTGTATGAGCTGTACAACGACATCGACGTGGTCAAGCGCGTTCAAATAGACCGAATGCGCTGGCTTGAACACGTTGTACGAATGGACGATAACGCTCCGGCTCGAAAAGTCTTCGGCAATAAACTCGATGGGCGGCGCAGGAGGGGGCGACCAAAACTCCGATGGATAGACCAGGTGACGGAAATGTTAAGTAAGCTAGGTATGACGAACTATCTAGGGAGCGCAAAAGACCGAAGCGCTTGGAATGGTTTTCTACGTGCGGCTACTGATAGATGAATTTCTGTTGTTGCTGCCAGTAAAGAAGAAGAAGAACATGTGTGTTTCCATTATTTTTATACCATCATCCTTAGGGATGAGGGTATATATCATTTGATACGACCCAAAAGTGTAACACATAGAAGGAGTGACTTAAGACCCTAGGTTTCTTTGAACCAAATTCGATTTATGACTTTTTAAGTCGTTTGAGCCATGTCCGTCTGTCTGTCCGGCTGGTTCGCACGATAACTTTCAAAAGACGACACCAAATGTCTTGAAATTTTGCACGAGTTAATATTTCCCCAAAATTACTTACGGTATTGAAAATGGGCTACATGACCACGCCCCTTCCGGTACCTTCCATACAAATGTACAATTCTGCCCACTTTAGAAATGGAGTAATAATATCAATACATCGAACTCAATCGTTCCCAAATTCTATATTTAGTAAAGCTACAACAGGATAAAGTTTTGGACTAAAATTTAAAGTCTAGCCACGCCCCTTCTGGTACCTCCCATACAAATGTACAACTCCGCCCACTTTAGAGATGGAATTATAATATCAATACACTCAACACGATCGTGCCCAAATTATGCATTTTGTTAAGTTATAACAGGGTAAAGTTTTGGAAAAAATATTGGAAGTCTAGCCACGCCCCTTCTTGTACCTCCCATTCAAATGTACTTTTCCGCCCACTTTAGATATGGAGTAATAATATCAATACATCGAACTCAATCGTTCCCAAATTCTGTATTTAGTAAAGCTATAACAGGATTAAGTTTTGAAAAAAAATTAAAAGTCAAGCCACTCCCCTTCTGGTACCTTCGATTCAAATGTACCACTCCGCCCACTTTAGAGAGTTATAATATCAATACACTCGACACGATCGTGCCAAAAATAAGTATTTTGTTTAGTTATAACAGGATAAAGTTTTGGAAAAAATATTGGAAGTCTAGCCACGCCCCTTCTGGTACCTCCCATACAAATGTACTTTTCCGCCTACTTCCCAAGAAAATGTTTCAGAACTTTTGCAATCGGCCTTCTATTCTGTTTCTGGTTCCATATAAACGATTAGGTACAACATATTGCACCACAGATTTTTTTGCTGTGACTAGACCTGACCATTATAATTTGTTTCCAATCAGCCCGTTAACTAAACTTTACATCCAACAGATCATTGTTAAAGCTGGTTAAACAGATGGTATTCAAAAGAATGTTATTTTGGAAGGAATTTATTAACAAAAACTAAAAAATCGGAGCTAAAATATGTAACGAGTTAGTACCCAACTGATTATGTGATGATATGCTGGGAATATATTTGAGCCTTTTTTAATCGCACGCAATCTGAGCTCACCATATTGGTGTTTTGTTAACTTCAAATCCTGAAATTATGCTAATGCTTCCTTATTTGTGTACTGTTTTGCATCGCTCGGAGTTGGTATACTTTCAAGAATCCGTTTTGTTCGCACTGGACTACACTCAGAAAAAAGTGAACTAAATTGAAGTAAAATTGAACTAGAATTGAGTAAAATGAGTCTTCATATGGCACCAAGTAACACAGTACTCAAATTGAGTTTGCAAATTTCTTTAATATAAGTCTAAAATGCGAACTAAAATATAGTATACATTTCTTTGTTTTGAGTACAACACGACTTATTTTTGAACACATTTTGAATCAAAAGTAGTAAGTTGGTATTACAAATAAGTATGCACTAGGAGAAACTTGTACTAAGTTGAAGGAAATATTTACTAAAATTGAGTAAGAGTGGCCATCAATTCGGAGTTAAGTATTACGGTTACTCAGATTGAATTCATTTCATACTTGATTTCAGTAAAGTTGTTACTACATTCAAATACATTTGGAATAAAGACAAGTAAAAGTTACTGAATCTTAGTCGACATATACTATAAGCAAGTATTATGTGTCAATAATCAAGTATGCACTTACTCATTCGTAGTTTTTTTGATACGATTTGAGTGCAAAATTTCTAAAATAAGGAGAAATGATGTTTCACTGAGTATGCACTTCTTACATTTTACTACCGATATTCAGAAAATTTCCTAAAGTCAACCACAAATTGACTTGAAATAAGTACACGCGGCAATCATGGAAGTTTGCATCGTATTCAAAAAAAGAAAAATGTGACTTACTACAAAGCAAAGTTTCTAAATTGAAGACCGCATTTTCTCCGTATTAATGCAAATTAAACTACATTTAAGTACGAGACATGTTAATGCGTATTGGAATTTAGTATAATTGAACTTAATTGAAATCACAAACGAAGTAAAAACAAGTATGCTCTCCTAGAATTAGCGAGAATTTACTTAAATGTACAACTAATCAGATCTGAAATTGAGTCAGATTGTACTCAAATTGAGTTAACTTGTAGCCAATATGAACATAAATGTCTTACACTATAAGACTGAATGTACTATATTTGAGTTTAGTGTCAACTTGGCTCAAGTTTATCTATCCTATTGTGGAATATATATGTACTATATTTAAGTTCGTCCAGACTTGCTTGTATGCTTTTTACCCTTAATTGAAGTCACAAAGAATTAAAACAAGTATGCTTTCTTGAAATTAACGAGAATATACTTAAATGTACAACCAAACTGACGGAAAATTGGATTTATTGTACTAAAATTAAGTTTAATCATGGTAAATGTAATATTTGCATTTCCCCCAACTAGCTTTAATTTTTTTTTTAATAATTACGTTATATAAGCTTATAAATAATTTAAAAGAAAGAAATTGGTGTCAAAATAAAAAACTTTTATTTTATTATTATTGTAATATAGTGAAACACCAGATGTTTGGTTAACGACTGATTTATTAATCTGACAACTCGGTTAATATATGTTAATATAAATAAAGCTTTTGGCTTATGTTAAGCTTATGTTAATGTCAACGTTATTATGTTATTTCAAAATGACACTATGTAACACGCCTCCGCCTTAAAATGATAACAAATATTTTTCAATTGAATATAATCAAATTGCATTAATAAAAAAAAATATATACATAAATATTAAAAAAAATTACAATATATATTCATTTACTTTGTTATCTAAATATATATTTATATTACTTCATTTTGTTAATTCAATTAAAGATTTATCTTCTTACTCTAGGTCTTAATACTCTTATATATTCATTTCCAGAATTATTTTCTTGACCTTCATTTAATATATTTTCATTTGATACATTCGAATTAATTTGATTTGAATTATTTCGGTGGTCTTCATTTAATATATTTTTATTTTGATCATTATTACTGTTAATAACTTGCTTATTAACTGCTGGTTCTATTTCATTTGAAATATTATTATCTTGTGTCTGTTCAACTTGTAAGTTTACAGTACCTTCATTTGAGTATAATGGAATATCTTGCATTAAATTTTCGTTACTGGGATAAATAGTAGTTGGCTTTATTTGATCTGTATGCCGTTTAATAAGTCTACCATTTCTTAATAAACAAGTATATGACCGTGGTCCGATCTTTGTTTTTATAACAGCCGGAGCCCATGAATTTTTATTTGGATTAGAATAATCGCGAATTAACACATTTTGCTCTTCATGGAAATCAACAATCCTTTTGCCTTTATAATATGAAATAGATTTTTCTTGCTTTTCAAGTACCACATCTCTAATAACTGGGGGTTTAATTAGATCAAATCGAGTCCTAATCGACCTTCCAAGAAAAATAAATGCTGGACTTTCACCAGTTGTGCAATGCTTCATGTTGCGATAGTCCATTAAAAATCGACTTAAAACGACATCTATATTCTGATTTTCAGTAGAATCCAAGTTCGCATAAATGGATTTTTTTAAAACTTTGACAAAATTTTCTGCCTGTCCATTGGTCGCTGGATGCCCTGGTGCCGTTAATACATGTTTAATTTTGTTTTTTTGAATAAAATATTTAAATTCGTCAGACACAAATTGTCTGCCGTTATCACTGACGATTGTTTGAACTATGCCAAAACGACTAAATACTTCTCTTAGTTTTGTAACTACAAAATTTGAGGTAATAGTTTTAGTTTTGAAAACTTCAACCCATTGTGAATATGAATCTATTATAATAAAGAAATAAAAGTTGTTAACAGGACCTGCAAAATCAATGTGGATTCTCTGCCAAACAGAATTTGTTGGTACCCATGGTATAAGATTGCTCTTTTCAGGGCTAGGTAACAGTCGCTGACAAGAAATACATGATTTAATTAAGTGTTCTATGTCATTATCAAGCTTGGGCCACCAAAAGTAGGACCTAGCAACCGATTTAGTTTTTACTATACCTAGATGCGATTCATGGAGTGAATTAAGTAAAGCTTTTCGTAGCCTTTTGGGAACTACAACTCTATACCCCCATAACAAGCAATCATGATCAACTGTCAATTCAATATCTTTGCTTCTATATGCTGCAAACTCTTCTCCTTGTAAATCTTTAATTTTGCCCATTTTAACAAATTCACAAACTTTAGAAAGAACTGGATCTCTTCTAGTTTCACGAGCTATATCTTTGAAATCCAGGTTTAAAATATTTTCATTTTCGACATAATTTACATATGAGTTATCATTTACGTTGTTAATTTCATTTTTGGCTTTTACCTGTGGCATACGTGAAAAATTGTCAGCATAATTAGCATGACCTTTTACATGTTCTATTTTATAATTAAAACCGGAAAGTATGAATGCCCACCTTTGGACACGAGCTGCCGCCATTATAGGCAAACCTTTGTTTTCACCAAATATTGAAAGTAATGGTTTGTGATCTGTTATCAATGTAAAAAAATGTCCAATTAGATATTGCTTTAATTTGGTGACACAAAAAATTATAGCTAAAGCTTCCTTCTCATGTGTACTATATTTTCGTTCAGCTTTAGTTAAAGCTCTTGATATAAACGAAACTGGTTTTAACTCATTATTTGGAAATTTATGTGAAAGTATGCCAGCTATTGCATAGCAGTGTTGGGCGTTATTCAATAAATTTTTATTCAAATAACAAATAACAAATGAATTTTCAATCGTTATTTGTTATTTGGAATGTATTGATTTCAAATTTCAACTGTTATCTTTTTATTTGAGCCACAAATAATTATTCGACATTTGTTAGTTGTTATTTTTCATACAAATAGCATACAAATAAAATATTTTTTGATGTGAAAGGAAAAAAGAATATTTCAACAAGTGAGCCAGAGAAAAAACGAAAAAAAAAGAAAATTTGTCATACATACGTACGCACGTACATTATTTGAAATTTTATTCGAAATTTCCGAAGAACAAATAGAAAGATGACAAATATATTGAAGTTATTTATTTTCCCAAATAAACAAATAAAAATTTGTAGTTGTTATTCCAAATAAAAACTAAATCAAATTTATTTGTATCTTTTTATTTGTTATTTAGAATAAATTTTGCCCAACACTGTTGCATAGTCAGAAGCATCTGTAGTTAAAACAATGGGTAATTTTGGATTAAAATGTACCAAAACTTTATCCGAAGTAACCTCTTCCTTAAGCGTATCGTATGCTATCTGGCAATCTTTAGACCACACATATTTGACATCCTTTCGTAATAATTTGTATAACGGAATCATTATTTTTGCATAATTATCAATAAATTTGGCATAATAATTTACCATACCTATAAACGCACGCAGTTCTGAAACTTTTTCAGGAACTGGAGCCTTTGAAACTGATTCAGTTCTATCTTTGTTCTTGCGTAAGCCAAATCTGTCAATTGTAAATCCTAAATAGGATATACTTTTCCTGAAAAATTCACATTTCTTCAAATTAAGTTTAATACCTGCTTGACATAATTTAGTAAGAACAGCTTTTAAATTTTGTATGTGCTGATGCATATTCTTTCCCGATATAGTAATATCATCTTGATATGCAACAACAAACGGTATACCTTGTAACAAATTCTCTATAGTTTTTTGAAATATCGATGCCGCAGGCTTAACGCCAAAAGGTAAGCGCTTCATTTTTAGCGTGCCTATAGGAGTCGACCATGTACAAATCATTTGCGATTTTTCATCAAGTATTAATTGATTATACGCATTGGATATGTCCAATTTTGTATAAACTTCACCACCTTCCAGTGATGCAAAAATTTCATCAATTAGTGGTAAGGGGTACTTAAAATCTGATAAATATTTATTTATAGTGACTTTATAATCTCCACAAATTCTAATGTCACCATTTGGTTTTAAAATTGGAACAAGAGGAGTCCCCCATTCTGAATGGTCTACCGGTTCTAACACGTCTTTTGCAATTAAATCATGTAAACTCTTTTCAATTGTCTCTTTCCAAGCAAACGGAATCGGACGGGGCTTAAAAAAATGGGTTTGGCATCATCATCCATAACTTAAGAAACTTTGCCAAGTTTATAGCCACCAAGACCATTGTCAAAGACTTCTGAAAACTCATTTTCAATCTGTTCAATAATAATGGAATATTGATCAGTGTTTATCATATTTACTTGAACAAGTTCGAAATTAAATTTTCTTAAAAAGTTTCTACCAAACAAAGGACTGTTGTTATTATTCGTAACTACGAGTTTAAAAAAAAAAAAAAAAAAAAAAAAAAAAAAAAATTGTTTCCCATTACATCCCATGAAGGGATAGGGGAGAGCTTCTCGCAATCAATGAGCTGTGCGCTTTCTATTTTTTAGACACACTGATTGGGACCTACAGTTTTACACCGGTTCCGAACGGAATTGAGAAGCTTTTTCATGGCTAATTATACTCGATAGTGTCGCCGGCACTAAGCGAGGTGACCGTCGTCGAAAGAAATGTAAAGTGGTCTGACCGGGATTCGAACCCACGATCTAATGAATAACAGGCGCGCACGCTACCCATTAAACCACCGACGGCCACAAACTACGAGTTTAATCTCTTTTTTTATTCCATTTAATTCCACCTCTTCATAGTACTCTCCTAATATCTTGATTCTATTTCCATTATAATCAACAAAAGGATCTTCACAAGAATTAAGACTTACATTTTTACCATAATTTTCAAAGAATAATTTCGACACTAAACTACATGGAGCCCCGGAGTCACAAATTACATTAACTGGAAATCCATTTATCTTAATGGAAACACTGTAAAGCTTCGTTGAATCGACACCATCATTATGTGAAATACTGTAAATAGAGAAATCATTAGGATTGTTTTTATCTAAATTTTCACAACTGGAATCTGATTCTGATAAATAATTTACAACTTTTTCCTTTTTATTACAAACAGTTTGTAAATGCCCAATCTTTCCACAGTGGTGACACTTGCTCTCCTTATACCGACAGTCTCTAGATAAATGGTTTCGCCAACCACAGTGTACACACGCATTGTTGGATCTGTTGTATGTTGTTTTGTTTTCATCGTGATAATTCTTTTGCTTGTGGTCATTGTTGTAGTTGTAGCTTTTGTTTTGATTCTGGTATCCTCTGTTGTTATAATTTTTCTTGTTGTTAACGTTGCCAATTTGCATTTCACCTTCATTTTTCATTAAAAGTTTCATCTCCATTATAAGCGACTTTCGCAGTGCTTCATCTATTGTTATTCGCTCATCCTCTTCACACAGTCGTTCAAAAATTTTGTTGTTTATACCCATGATGAAACGATCTAGCACAAAGGCTGCCAAATTCTGCCCAAATTTACAAGAGAGCGCAAGCTTTTTGACTCTTGCATGCCACTCAGAGACGGATTCATCTGTACTCTGTGTTGCCGAATGAAAGATCTTACGTTCACGAAAGACTATAGTTGGTGGAGTATAATGCGTTTTGAGAAGTTCACACAACTCTTTGTAAGTTTTTGAAACAGGAGAATCTGGACTGCATAAATTATGCAGGGTCTCGTACGGAATAGGACCAATAGCTTTTAAGAGTGTAGATTTTTTTGCATTCTCTTCCGTACAGTTTATATCAACCAAATGTATTTCCAGTCGCTCTTTCCATAATATCCACGATTCGTCTCGGGGGGAGAATTGAGGAACGCTGCTCGGTTGATATATGGTTACAGTATCAGTCGGTGCATTTTGTTTTGCCATATTTTTTTATTTTCTTGTTCTTTGATGAACAACTGTTCTTTGTATTGATGGTCTTATTAAAAAATTTGTTTGTTATTAGAACAATTATATTTTTTTAAATGACCGGTAATGTTTGTATGTGGTAACGTTATATGTATGTAGGAACGCTTTGTTCACACACTTTGTGATATATATATATATATATATACGAATGTCACTGTTTGAACAGTTGTGTTCTTGTTCCAAAAAAAAAATTGTCTTGATTTTAATTTTGTTAAGATATGTTATGTACGTCTTGTCAACACTTGTAACACTGAACCAGAGTATTTACTCTTGGTAATACACAATTTGTTTGTATGTAACGGTTCACAAGTTCAGCTGTAACTACGCTTTATTTTTCCTCGTCGCCAATGTAATATAGTGAAACTCCAGATGTTTGGTTAACGACTGATTTATTAATCTGACAACTCGGTTAATATATGTTAATATAAATAAAGCTTTTGGCTTATGTTAAGCTTATGTTAATGTCAACGTTATTATGTTATTTCAAAATGACACTATGTAACAATTATTAATAAATTGTTTTTGCAATTGACTGATATTGCAGAAATGCCGTGGTCATGTCTGATGCTAGAACACGCATGCGTACAAGTAGTTATTCATTTTAAAATACAATTATTTTACATAACTAATACATACCACTTCCAACTGCAGATATACAAATGTCAGCAAATTGTACGTCATTGCTGCAAAAAACGACTTCGCTGCCTTCAAATTTTAGGTAAAGGAATTAAAGTTAATGTTTGACCAACATGCTCAGAAAGTTGAGGAAGGATTGGGGTTTATAATATTAATTATATATTCGAATATTATATTATATTATTCGAATTTGTCATTAATTTGCGGAAATACACGTTTATTAGATAAAATTATTTTAAAAGAATACTACAAATCAAATTCCATTAGCAAATATAAAATAATATGCCGCGTGGAGGTTTTTCTTCAAATGAAAATCTTTAACTCAATTATTGAATTGTGTTTTTCTCTAAATCAAATTTGGCGAATGGCAAAGTTGACTTTAAAATACAAATTTTTAAGTCAAAAGAAAATTTAGAAGCAAGTTGTCTACAAAATGTTCACATGAACTATTTTACGTATGGTTACATAGATTTAATATTTGACTTGATATATAATAAAGGTATTGATCTAAACAATTAGAACCTGCTCTTTAGGTTTCCCCGCGGCATTATAAACTGCGTCAAAGTCTCATCATTGTCAGTTATATTGCAAACGGTTATTTGTTTACATGAGTAAACTGCTTCAAGCATAATAGAGGAGGTCTCAAATCATACGTAGCCGTGACACAGACGAGCCTCCCCGCCACACGCTAGAAGTCTAACTATCTGACAGCAAACTGAACTATTAAAATAATTTGCAGTATTATTACGCGAAAGCCAAGAATAAAAATTATCTAGATCATGCCAATAATAAATATCTGTCTAACATTACAATATATGAACTAACGAAGATAAAATAAAATTTTTATAGTCTAAGAGGTTTGAAATGAAATAACTAATAGTATTTCAATTGATATTTGATCTAAAATTCGAAAATGTTTTTTAATATTTTTTTTCGAGTACAACATATCCCATACTAAAATCAAACAGTTAAAAAAAAATATTTTATTGTGGTGTTGTTGTTAATTTCGAATTTGGATATGAAGATTGCGTTCCTCGAAAAACATTAATAACTTAACCATTTGTTCACCAATTTTTACAAACAAATCTGCGTTTTACAAATGGCTAAATGCACTTTCTGAATAATACAACAAACATTAGGGTAATGTAATAAATAAGTGGCTAAAAACTTCTTCAAACTTCAAAAATAGTGAAGAAAATAAAAAAAGGTTTAAAATTGGGGAGCAAAATCTGACAAATGTGGCTAGTTATCTATAGTAAAATATATATATTTGTGTATCGTTGGAAAGGTCTCAGATTCTTTTCTTCAACCCAGTTAATAAATTCAAAATTGGTTCAGAACTCACTGAGTTATTAGCTCATAAGTGATGAAAGACCCGAAAAACCGGGTTTCGAACCATAATTCAAGATTTTGAGGGCGTTAGGAAACTTTGGTTTACAAGATTCATGATGTACCCGACTACACCATGCACTAGGTCTCTCCCCAAGTTCCTTAAATTTTCCTAATTTTTTTTTAAACTTCAACTTTGAGTTCAGAATAACAATTTGTAAGTCATATGAAAATGTATAACAGTTGTCTACAAAATGTGCAGATGAACTATTTTACGTATTGTTACATAGATTTAATATTTGACCTGATATATAATAAAGGTATTGATCTAAACAATTAGAACCTGCTCTTTAGGTTTCCCCGCGGCATAATAAACTGCGTCAGTCTCATCATTGTCAGTTATATTGCAAACGGTTATTTATTTACATGAGTAAACTTGTTCAAGCTTAATAGAGGAGGTCTCAAATCATACGTAGCCGTGACACGGACGAGCCTCCCCGCCACACGCTAGAAGTCTAACTATCTGACAGCAAACTGAACCATTAAAAAAATTTGCAGTATTATTGCGAAAGCCAAGAATTAAAACTATTTAGATCACGCCAATAATAAATATCTGTCTAACATTCCAGCATATGAATTAACGAAGATAAATCAAGTTTTAATAGTACAAGGGGGTTTGAAATGTTTAGAAAACGAAAATAAAATCTATTCAGTTTAACAAATTGTATTTCAATTGATAATTGATCTAAAATTCAAAAATAATTTTGAATTCATGTTGTACGTTTATTTGGAATTTGATTTGTGATTGAATTTAGAAAGAATAAATTCCGATTTGTGATTAGTAATTGGATTAAAATTTGTTATATCGAAATGAATTTAAATATTCAAATTGCACTCTTGAAGTTCAAGAATAAATTCAAATTTGTAATTATAATTATATAAGTAAACGGAAATTAATAATCAAAAGTGAATTCAAATTTTTAGTTGTAGTTTAAATTTGAAATTCAGCAATAACCTTCAATTAAAATTAGAATTTGTAATTTGGTATTCACAAATTAATTTAAATTTTTAATTGCCTCTAAAATTGAATTCTGTAATTGTTTTAAGAATGAATGAAATCATAATAGCAATATAATTCAGAATAAGTATTTTATTTCAAATTTTATATTCTGATTTCGAATTGTCATTCATTCTGCAATTTTAATTTTCAAAACTTAATTTTATATTTAAATTTATTTTTTAATTTTAACTCAGATACTGACTGCATATTTCAAATTATGATTAGAAATTGCATATTTTTATATAAATTCCAATTACAAATTGGAATTACATAATTCTAAAATTTAAAATCTTAATTTAAATGACACCTCTAAATTTTAATTTGAAATTTGCACTCCAATACCCATTTAAATTCCATTTCAATTTGGAATTCATTTAATTAATTAATTAATTTTTGAATACCAAATGCAAATTACAAATTTAAATTCAATATTCAATAACAAATTATAAACTGTTCTACACTTTTAGTTTATAATTTTTTGTAAAATACATTTGTAATTTTTGAAATTTGAATTTAAATTATTATTAGTATTAGAAATTGGAGTTTGGTATTCAGAAATTTATTCAAATTTGCAATTGACACTTGTGGAAAGAATTCCAGATTAAAGGAACTTTTATATATAAAAACTAATTCGAATTTAAATGACAATAATGAATTTGAATTCATTTTTTCACACTAAATTCCAATTACTAATTGCAAGTCAATTTGGATTTTACTATACAATTTGTAACATAAATTTTTGCACACACACACACTACATACGCGTAATTCTTTAAAAACAAGCGCCATACAATTTGAATTTCTTTAGTAGCATTAATTGTAAATTTGAACTCATTACATATTATTGAATTTGCAATTGGAGCTTCTAATGAAATTCAAATTGCTTGTTATTTTCGCCGGTCACACACACACAACAACAATGAACGAATACACAATTGTACTTACCCATTTTTTCCTATTGAAAACACCACGGTTGAGAACACTACCGCAAAGACTTTTTCGCCAACAATCTTCTTAAATTATTCACATCTAAAATTGATAATTAAGGTTCTTATTATCACTTACCTTTTACAAAGTCTCCGAAAAACACTTTTTCACTATTTAATTTCATATACAGTAACATGACACTCCAAATAAACACTTTACTCCTAAACCTCTTCAACAAAACTGTTCTAAACGCAACAAATACCAGCTTGTATGCGCACAAACACTTATACACACACACACACACACACACAAATCACATAGTTCGATCGCTGTCGAATGTTTGTCTCTTTTTGTTTCACAGTTGTTGAATGCTGCACATTATGGTTTCATAGAGTTTATCTCTTTCACTCACATTTTGTGTGTACTTATGAGAACACAGAGCTGTATTTCTGGGAATGAACTTAATTTGAGTACACAGTGAACTAAAATTAATTACAAATGTATTCAACTTTAGTTTGACGCTTCTCATATTTACAACTATATCCCTCAACTTGAATACCCTTTTTGACAACAAATTTGGCACATAGCTAAAGACTTTTTTACTTCAAATAAGTATTTTGTTACAATTGTTTATTCAAAATGAACTCAAGTTTAGTTTATTGTCTTACTTTTAAGTAAATGTTTACCTAATTTGAGTACGCATGCTTACTATATTTGATTATTTTTCGAACTACCATTGGGTAATATTCTCTTTTAATATAAGTTGAGCATACTACAATTAAGTTTTTCGTCCCCAAATTCTAGTTTATTATGAATAAAAATTTCTGTTACAAATGTATTATTTTTACGTAGTTTGCTTGTCCATTTTAAGTCTACAATATCCTATATCTTATTATTTGCAACCTAAAATTGAGAAAATCGTACTCAATTTAAGTACGATATTCCTGAAGATAATCTTCCTTTATTTTAGTACACCGTAACTCAAAATTACTACATCTATACTTGAAACGATCATACATGTGTACTCTGTTCTACAACTTCTTTGAACTTAATTTTTATATTTGGAGTAAATTGAAGTACAATGCGAACTAAACTTACATTCTGCCATACAATTTTGTTTTCAACACTTTGCAAACTTAAATATTTACATGCCATACTTCAAACGAATAATATTTTCCCTAAGGCGAGTAAAATTTTACTCATATTGAAGAATACAATTTGAGTAAAATTTCGTACTTATATAAAGTATGCACTTTTTCAACGCATACTCAAATCCAGTACAACATATTCGAATTGAGTATAATTTATTCATTTTAAGTACAAATTTACTAGTTTTGAGTAAATTTTGCAAACTCAAATCTAGTATGTTTTGTACTCAAATTTAGTACGGACTTTTTTCTGAGTGTAGGTTTAACATCTTTTTCAATGATATCCACTTTTGTTAATTGGTTCTGTGATCGTAATTGATGTAGGAAAGATTTTTTTATATTTGTACAACCATCATATATATTTGCATCGTTAACATCTTTAAGTTTCCGCTTCTTAGATCTATCGCTGCAGTTGTCTAATGATTTGCGTGGTCTTCCAGCCTTAACTTGCTTTACTGTTTCTGCAGCGACAGTAAGTTGGCCTTCTAACTTTTTATATAAAACTTTTGTTTACTGCAGCTAACTTTGTAGCGTTTTTTAGTGCTTTGACAAAATTAGATAATTGCTCTTGTATTTCGGTGCTACACGAATTTAAGTTTAATTTTATTTTAACGTAACTAAGAACATCTTCATGGTTTTTGTTTCTTAAATACTCTTCGGCCAGTTCTTTATAACTGAAGCTCTCCATATTTTAATGTGCGCCTGTTATGTTTTATCACTTGCTAATATACCCTTTATCCTTTATCGAATCCGTAGTTTTATACAGTTTTAGATACATGTTATTCACATATTGATCTTTATTTTCATAGTAGGTAGTACATAAATTGAACAAAACTGCACTTGTTATCCAGACCTTTATATCAGGCAAAACTAATTAGTATCTCACCAATATGGGGGTTGTGTTTTTATCTTTAGTGGTTTAACGCTCCTAATATTAAACGCTAGAGCTGTGACCACTTAAAACAACTAAAGGCTCTAATCCTACTAACATTATAAAAAAGACCGCAGGCCGTTATCGGTGATAGCTTGCGAGTAGTAACCATTTATTTTTTATAAAAAAAAAATAAAAAAACACCTTTTTCTGAAATTAAAATAATTATCAATAGTTTAACCTAATTTTTTGGCTAACTTAATCTAGATATATTAGCTATAAAAAGGCTTAAAAATTTTAAAAATCTGTGTCAAAAAAAATTAGACTTTTGGCCAGTGAAATCAAAATTTCAATCACAGTGTGCCGTACTTACTGTGTAAACTTTCTTTTGTATAAAATTGTATTTGCAATTGTTCCGTCGTGGCTTTTCGATTAGAAAAATTTTTGCTGGAAAATTACGAAAAAGTACAAAAAAAATTAATTATCTTTTTTGACCAAGTTTTGCATTTTAAAGTATGATGATTTTCGGATAATTATTCCTAAATGACCTTTCGAATGAAAAAATAGAAAAAAATCTTGGTGGAAAACTCGAGAAAAAAAACTTGATTTAATGATTACAGTTAACGTAAAATTGGAAAATTCGTTATAATGCTTGAAAATTTTCAGATTATTGTGAAATTTATTATGTTAGAAGACGTTTTGCGTGACTCAAAAATATAGGGATATTGTTGAATAACCCGGTTACAATACGAGTTATAAGGTAACGGCGTCTCTTTTCACTGTAGAACAGTGAAAAACACACAAACGTAGTTATGCGTGTCTGATAGTATTACTAAAGCTGTCAGCCTGTCGCCTGTCGGCAAACCGTCTTCATTGTTTGTTTTTCGCCGGAAAACAAATCGAAATACATTGTTTATCAGATCGCTCTTCACTGATTTAGATTAAATTCAAATAAATTAAATTAAAATTTCAACTATCTGTGTTTTAATATTACCCTGGAGCTTATATGAAGGCGTTAACTTAGGAGCGTGACGAAGTTAGCCGGGTCCGAAGTTGTATGGCAGAACAACGTTTGCCGGGTCAGCTAGTCTATATACATATATAAAAATAAGTTGCTTTTTGTCAGTGAGTGAAATTCTCTGCAATGCGTGAATCGATTTTGTTTCTCTAAATTTCTAATGAAAGTTTACGTCAATGGCAAGGTTTGTTTTATATTTGGTCTTTGATTGAATTGTTGTTCATGAGTTATATATATAGTGAACATTAGGGTGGGGCGATTTGAACATCTTAATGGGCGCTTCGCGTTTCTGATTCTTGGGATTGTACTGAGCAAAAAAGTCCACTAGACCATAGGTCTACGGTGAAAATCGAGCTTCCCCATTTTTTCTCAAACTTTTTTTTTTTTCCAAAATTTGCACATTTTCTTGGGCTCATATTTCGTAAACTATTTGAAATTTTGACTTATTTTCAAAAGTAAGGTTATAGCTATTGTCTCGGACTACAATTTCTCTGAACATATTACTTAGAAAAAACTTCGCTTTTATGGCTAAAAAGTCGAAAATGTTAAAAATTCACCACTTTTGTTCACATTTTTTTATATTTTGGCCTATAACAGCCAAACCATTGAGATTTTCGATATAATACGCAGTACATCGCAAAAGCATTGGAATGCTTCTTCAGGCAGTTTTGGTCTTGTGAAAGTGCATATTTTTCGTGAAAATATTGATAAATTACCATTTTCAGTTGTTCAGTTCATAGCGCAAAACCATAAAAATGTTCTATTTCTTATTTTTATTCTATTTTTATACCATCACCCTTAGGGATGAGGGTATATATCATTTGATACGAGTGTAACGCATTAAAGGAGACGAGTTAGACCCCAAGTATCTTAAGACCAAATTCGTTTCAGGACTTTCTAAGATGACGGCTGGTCAGCAGGATAACTCGAGTAAACCTTAACGGATCAGTACTAATATTTTTCAAAACCAACTAATGGGATTGTAAATGGGCAGAACACCCCTTCTGGTACCTCCCATACAAAATTACCTTTTTTTGGATAATTTATATTTCTTTCATAACTTCCAAACGGATGATCGTAGGATATTTGAATTTGGTCAGTTTATTTATCTTGCAAAAGTAGACAAACCCTAAGAAAACCGAAACGTTTGCCACACCCCTTCCGGTACCTCCCATACAAAAGACCGAATTGACCCTTATAGTTATTCATACATATCTTTTTTCTAAGTAAACTAAATTCACTCAAATTTTGCGTATGATGTTCGCATATGAAAATTGGACTCAGGAATAAATATGGACTATATTGGTTCACGCCTACTGGTACCTCCCATACAAAATGACCTATTTTTGGAAAATTAATATTTCTCCCATAACTTCTAAACGGACACTTGGGGACTATGGAAATTGATCGATTAATTTATATTGTGATATGTGGTATTTATATTGTAATAGGAGGCAAAACCACAGCAACCCCTTACTATAATTTGACACAGCCCTTCTGGTACCTCCCATATAAATAACCCATATTTTACCCTTTACATACATTTTTTATGTATTTACCATTGACTTACAGTTTTGCTCCACAAGCAGGCAAAAAATAATACATAAGTAATTTTATTTCAATAACTCAAAAACAATATTTTATATTGGGTGATGGTATTTATTAGTCAGTTTACCTGACTGAAATTTCTGTACTGGTTTTATGTTATTCTATTTATTTTATTTCTTATTTTTTATTCTTCTATTGTTTTCAGTTCATTTGACGCATTTTTGTTAGTTTATTGTAAACGATCACAGCATCAAATACACATAAAATTAAATACGCATTTTTAAATATCTGCCGCAAATGTAAGTTTTAGAAATAATTGTTTCGTGTATTAAGTTTATTTCGTTTATTTAAGAAATAGAACATTTTTATGATTTTGCGCTATGAACAACTGAAAATGGTAATTTATCAATATTTTCACGAAAAATATGCACTTGCACAATTCCAAAGCTGCTTGAAGGTACATTCCAATGCTTTTGCGATATACTAGAGAGTTATTAACTATGGTCTAGGCTACAATTTTTGTGTTAGTATTGGATCGAAAGTCTCAATTGTTTGGCTGTTATAGGCCAAAATATCTAAAAAAAAACGTGACAAAAAGTGGTGAATTTTCTACATTTTCGATTTTTTGACCATGAAAACGAAGTTTTTTCTAAATAATATGTTCAGAGAAATTGTAGCCCGGGACAATAGCTATAACCTTACCATGAAAATAAGTCAAAAAAATAGTTTACGAAATATGAGCCCAAGAAAATGTTCAAATTTTCGATAAAAATAAAGTTTGAGAAAAAACTTCAAGTCAAAATGGGGAAGCTCGATTTTCACCGTAGACCTATGGTCTAGTGGACTTTTTTGCTCAGTACAATCCCAAGAATCAGAAACGCGAAGCGCCCATTAAGATTTTTTTCCTTCCATACAAATCGCCCCGCCCTAGTGAACATACCTCTATTTGTGCATATATGGTGTAAATAGGGAAATATATAAATTAATATTAAGTCGCAAATTGCAAAAAATTATTAACACAATGTAAATTATTTTAAGATTTGAGTAGTTCCGTATATGGTTTGTTTTACAATTTTACCTGATAAGTGTCGCTGCAATCGTCCGTTTTTGCTGTTTTTTTGTTCGTTATCAGCAGGGCAACCGGAAATATGCTACAGCATGTTTTTTTTTTTGCAGCGAGATATTAACAAATGGGTAATGTATTTACACGTTTCATGGTCCTACAAGTGTTTTGAGACCTATTTGTTAGATCATATTTTGGCATATTTTACCCATAACGTCATATTTCGGGAAATTTTAGTTTTAGGAGCATAATTTTAAAAAAACTTCCTTTTTTAAAGCATAATTTAAATTTTTTAGGCCATATTTTTTCAAAAATATCCTTTTTTAAGCATATTTTCTGTTTTTAGTATAAACAAGTGTCTTTGCAACTTTGGTTTTTTAAAATGTAACAGCCAAATCATGTTTTACACAACTGTGAAATGTTAAAAGTTTATTAATCCAAGTGCCATCCAAAACAGTTTTTTGAACTAAACATTTAAAAATATTATACAACGACTGCATGGACAATATACGAGCAAAACTAAAAAATCAATTTATATGGATGTCAATCGATTAAACTATAGATGCAACAGGCAGAAATGTGGCAAACGTTTTAGCAGGTGTATTAAGGTAATTGCAAGTGAGAAATTTTTACTAAATACAGCAGCCTTGGAAAGGGCTAATTACTCAACAATTGCTAGAGTGTGGGACGACGCCATCAAAAATCTGGACGTCAACTTCAATAAGAATAATGTTTAGCTTTTTGTTCCAGTTCCATACATGGTAAAGGCTGCAAAAGCTATAGTGGCATTTTATCCGAAAGTGACGCATGTGACATGTATTGCTCATGGTGTCCGTCGATTATGTGAATGTATTAGGAATTTTTCTGAAATCGTAAATAAAACAATTGCTAATGTGAAGAAGTTATTTTTAAAAGCTCCATGTAGAGAGGAACTTTTTAAACAAATGTTACCAGACCTTCCATTACCTCCAGAAGCTATAACAACACGATGGGGAACATGGATTGAAGCAGTTAACTACTATGCCAATAATTATGAAGACATTTTAAAGGTCCTAAGTGCATTAAACGATGAGGATGCACAATCCATTAAAACTGCAAAGGATGTCTTGACAGACCCCCAAACTAGATCTGACTTGATTTATATTGCTTCAGTTTACGAGTTTTTTGCAAAACATATTAAAAATTTACAAACATCAGGTTTTACGCTTATTGAACAAGTTCAGGTGATTGAAAACACTTTTAAATTGATAGATAACACAGTGCAACACACTTTTTCGGGGGTGAACAAACGGTAGCATTTGACGTCAGTAACAAAACCCTAAACTCCATTTTGCTCCAATACGTCGCACGTTACTGTAAAAATACGTTTGGGGAGTTTCATGTCTTCGAAAACCTATATTAAAACAATCAGGGGAATATTTTCTCGGAACATTTTAACCCTCCAGCACCCACCCGTATAGGACATTTTTGGCCCAATTTTGAAAAACTGTTTAAAAGTCATCTTTGGACGGAGGTCAAGGATTAGAATATTCTATAGAAATATTCTCCGGAAAACTTCACTAGGAGTCACCGAAGACAAAAAACCTCTATGAGTCAAAGGTTCCAAAATAAAATCAAAATGAAATGTTAAAAAGTCTATTTTCAGGCAACAGTATAACGCACTTTTTCGGGGGTGAACCAAACCACAATCAAACAATAGCATTTGACTTAAGTAACAAAACCCTAAACTACATTTTGTTCCAATAAGTCACAATTTTGGTTTACAGTGGTTTAAGGTAAGATTTTTTTGGTCAAATATCAAATAAAAGAAAATGATAAATTATGTGTAAAAATAGATTAGGGATAGTTCATGACTTCGGAGACCTACATTAAAATTTTCCGGGGAATATTTCCTCGAAAATATTTATTTCTATTTTATTTTACTCAACATTTGTGTATGTAAATTTACCAAAACTACTAACAAAGTATGAATTTAAAATAATATTGTTTTTTTTTTTTTAATTTTTAAGCTGTTTTTTTTATTTTTAATAAAAATATTTCTAATTCATATGAAAAAAATTGTATGATTTAATTTTTTAGGGCATGTTTTGTTAATTTTTAGGTCATATTTTGCCATTTTTCAGGTCATATTTTATGCGCATAAAACACGATTTTTAGGACATATTTCCGGTTGCCCTGGTTATCAGTTAATTGCCAATTCTGGAGGTAAAATATGGTATTTATTATAGATACACAATCTCCTGGAAATACGGCGGCGTACAGAGCTTCGCAAAGTGACAAACTGCATGCAAGTAATACTTTGGATGCTACAAATAATCGAGCCGTACGAAACCCAAATCCACGAACTTATGTACGAAGTACTTTAGAGCGTGCAGCATTCAATTATGATTCAAACTTTAATTACGTTTCTAATGGGAAAGTTTCAATTGAACAAATGGACAATGTATGCAGTCACTGCATGGCATTTAAGTTTAAAAATGAGGTACCAGGATTATGTGGTACAAACAGACAAGTAAAATAACCCCAATTAAATCCACCACCGGAGCTCTTAAGTTTTTTGTTAGCTGGTGACACGCCCCTATCTAAGAATTTTTTGGCTAACATACAAGCGTAAAACTTTTGCTTTCAAATGACATCATTCGATGCAACAAATATTATTCGTGAAAATGTTATGGCATCTTTCAAGGTAGTTATTTTATTTTGATGTTATCGAAACATACTTACTTAGCTGGCACTTTTATGCAATCCCAGTGAATTATATACCGCACGTAGTAAAATATTATAAGCGCCTCGATCTTCTGCGCTTCTTCTCCAGTTAGTCACACAGAGTTCTGTAAGATTCTCAGTAACCTGGTATATCCAACGGAGTTTTGGTTGCGCTCTTCTGCGCCATCAATCGAGTTCATTGTCGAAGACTTTTCGAGCTGGAGCATTTTCGTCCATGCGTACAACATGACCTAGCCAACGCAACCGTTGCACCTTAATGATTCTGACCACGTCAATGTCAGTGTACAGCTCGTACAGCTCATGATTCATACGACGCCGATACTCTCCGTTAACGATGATGGGCCCATATATTTTAAGGAGTATTTTTCTTTCGAATACCGCCAGAACCGATTCATCCGCTTGTGTCATAACCCAGGATTCTGAGCCATACATTAAGACAGGTAGAACCAGTATCTGGTATAGCTGGAGTTTCGTTCGTCGAGAGAGGGCTCTGTCATTGAATCGCTTGCTTAGTAGTAGCATTTATTTGCAAGTAGGATTCTTCTCCGGATTTCTAGGCTGAGATTATTTGCTTTATTGATGGCGGAGCCTAGGTAGACAAAATTATCTACCACCTCGAAATTATAGTTGTCAACGTTCACGCAGTTTCCCAAACGAGTAGATTCTTGGTTCGTTGAAACTAATAACTTCGTTTTGTCCTCGTTCGCCGTTAGGCCCATTTTCGCTGATTCCTTCTGTATACCTGAGAAGGCTGCAGTCACATCCCGCAGTTTTCGACCGATGATGTCTACGTCATCAGCGTACGCGAGTAGGCTTTTGTTGAATATAGTGCCACTCGTGTTTACCGCAGCTTTTCTCATTATCATCTCCATCACAATGTTGTAGAGATCGCACTATAGGCCGTCGCCTTGTTTTGGCCCTCGTCTGGTATAGAACGGCTTCGTAAGGTCCTTGGCAATCTTCACTGAAGACTTCGTGTCAGTCAGCGTCATTCCGCAAAGACGTATCAGCTTCGCTGGAATACCAAACTCAGCCATGGCTTCGAGTAATTTCTGCTGTATCGGGCTGTCGAAGGCAGCTTTATAGTCGAAGAAAAGATGGTACGTGTCGATCTGTTTCTCTTGGGTCTTTTCCTGTAGCGTTGCCCTATAAGCAGCATTCTGTTCCTCAGACGCTATGCGACATTCTTCATCATACCAGGATTCGTCTGAGCGCCGCTTTTCATATCCTAGCACGGTTGTTGCGGCGGTTGCCATGGAATGTGCAATATGCTGCCACTGTGTATCGGGAACGTCAGAAGAGAGCTGGTTGGAGTAGGCAGTAGCTATCTCTGGGGTTTGCAGCTTCGCGATGTCCAGCTTTCTTTGTGTTTGGTTACGTGCGTTTTTCGCTCTGCTCAATCTTGTGCGCACCTTGGCTGCAACCAGGTAATGATCCGAGCCAATATTAGCACCACGGATCACACGCACGTCGATGACACTAGATGCATGCCTGCCATCAATTACCACATGATCAATTTGATTTTTTGTGTTTTGATCGGGGGATAGCCAAGTTGCCTTGTGGATATCTATGTGCTGGAATCCGGTTCCACTCACTACCATGTTCCTTGCCGCTGCGAAGCTAACCAGCCTAAACCCGATGTCTGACGTGTCGGTATGCAGGCTGAATTAACCGATCGATGGACCAAGAACATCTTCCCTTCCTTTTCTGCATTAAAGTCTTCCTGAACAATTTTAATGTCGTGGCCAGGGCAGCGATCGTATGTTTCCTCTAGGCGCTCGTAAAATGGATCCTTAATCCCATCGTCTTTATCTTCCGTCGGGGCGTGTACACAAATCAGCGTGATGTAAAAATATTTCGCCCGGATGGGAATGGTGGCTATTCGGTCGCTTACAGGGTTAAACCGCGAGACCAGGTGTCGAAGTCTCTTGCCGACTATGAAACCACATCCAAATTCGTGTCTTTCTGCATGGCAGCTTTAAAATATGTCACAGTTCTTTCGTCGTGTGCATCCCTGTCCCGTCCATCTCATTTCCTGTATGGCGGTGATGTCAGCCTTGTATTTGTCGAGGACATCCGCCAGTTGGATAGAGGCACCATCTCTGTAAAGAGTTCGGACATTCCAGGTGCATATCCTTAAATCATGATCTTTATATCGTTTGCGGGGGTCGTCAACATTTGGGGGGTTCTTGTTTTATCTATTCTCCATGTTTTCATAATAAATTTTGTTTAAGAAGAGTGGCTCATTAGGCCACCGCTCCCGATCCTAGTTTCTTGGGGCTGCCAAAGCCACTAAGAGAGCCTGTGTTGAGCCTCAGTAACTTCTGTTACCTACTTCGTAAGACGCATCGGTGGTGGCATGCGGATTAGGTTACTTAACGTTTCGCCTTCTAACTTTAGCTAACTTCTAAGCGGTTGCTTTCAAGTCATTGCCCGTTGAATACTTGGTCTAAGACCGGAAGTAGTTAGCTGCTTGGACAGTACCACAAAGGAATCGCTTCTGGTCACTCCCAAGTGAGTGACAATCAGTAACTTTCAACCTCTGGGCAAAGTCCCATTCCCATATCGAAACATACGATTGTGAAAATTTTAATATTCATATTCATTAGGGCAAAGTTAACCATCGTCTTGGTTCTTTGTTGCTCTTTGCTGATCAGTTATAAATTTTTGCAAATATACTCCGTTTGCAAGACAAATATTCAAATCGATCGTCGTTCTGATATTTCATCAAATTTACGGACAGAGATTTTCGAGAGTTTGCAGGATATGTTGCATGGTCAAAATGAATTAATGCGGCTTTTTAAAACTGCTCTCGATCAAATGCCATCAGATGATTGTGCAATTGTGATTAGAGCTGATAAAACGCCTTCTGGACAAAATGTCAGGCGATTTAATTCGCCAACAATGGATGATGTGGCTATTGTAATCGTTTGCGATGACTATGATTTCTTAAGCTAAGTACAGACGGTTGCCAGAAATAGCAATTTTGTCAAATCTGCTAATGTACCGGCAATGTACTGACATGGACAGTATTGCCATATAATTAATCTCTACAAATGGTGAAATTAGCAGATGCATAAACTTCGCACATCTGCAAATAAAATGTGCTTGCAATTATCTTACAAAAATTTGAAGGTGGCAACATTTTGCGGTTCAGACGATTATCGGATGTCTGGCAATATTGTTGTTTTACAATGATTTTTCTGTAAACGTTGCTATAAAAATTTAAAGTGCACACGGTTGTTGGACATTTTCTGCAAATTTTTCGGCCAATATTGTAAGATCTGGCAACCGTCTGTGCGTAGCTTAAGACATTTTTCTGCTTTGTAGAAATATACAACTGCAACGGGTGTCTGAAACTCATCGCTGTTACGAAGCATTACAATACCCGTAATTGTTTAACTGGAAAATTCAAAGTCGAGAACGTTTTCATTTCACGCATCCCTATGATTCCAACTGATATGCCGTTTGAATTTAAACGACTGCAGTTTCCAGTTCGCCTTGCATTTGCGGTAACTATTAATAAGGCGCAAGGTCAATCATAAGGATTTTTGGGGTGAATTTATTGTATCCAGTTTTTTCACATGGACAGTTATATGTAGCCTGTTCCCAAGTTGGCAAACCATCCGTTTTAAATATTTACACACAAAATAGAAAAACTAAAAATATTGTGCACCAAAACAAAAAAACCTGCTTATAAATAACTTTAAACAGTTTAAAATCGCTTTCATTTTCTATTTTCTACTACTAAGTGTGACAAGAAACTAACGGCTTTAGTTACTGTTGTTGAAAAAATGTATGGCAAATACATCGAATTAATGAATACACAAAAAAAACGGATCATTATATGGTTCCAATGACCCTATTACACCTGAATAATATCAAAAAAATGTTGTACGAAGAACTAAGTTCCATAGACAAAAAATCGCCCCGATTATTTTTAAATGAAATTGGTTATTAAGTAATTAACATTTTAGTTAACATCCAATAGTTAAAATTTCGACATATAAACATTAATTTTTTGCTTAAATAATGTGTTTTAACCCATCGAATTTTTAAAAATTTTAAATTTTGAAATGCGTGAAACCCCAGTTTGATAGATTAACCGACTTCTAAAATACTCTATGTCATTTCGTCTAGAAACTACACAATAAGTAAAATTTTCTGTCGATTCAAAAAATTTTTTTTACCACATTTATATCAAAAGCATCAGTTCAAAAAGTAAAAAAAAAAACAATAAATTCATTGAAATCACAAATTAACTATCGCCAATTATGTTGGAGTAGAAAAAACTATGCGTGTAAAAGAAAATACACATTATAATTAACCAAGATATGTATTGGCATTTGGTTTTAATTTGTTCAAAATTTTTCAAAAAAAAAAACATTTGTTTTCTGTCAGCGTGCTGAAGGTTTTTGAGAAAACATATTTTATTTCCTAGTAAACAGTTATTTGTAGCAAATATCACTGTTCTGATGTTGCGACCTGTTTCTACTAAATTTTTCAGAAATTATTAATGGAAAAAGGCTTTTTCAAATAAATAAAAAACTAAATAAATAAAAAACTATGCCTGATAGTAAAATTCTGATTTCGTATTTGAATTACTCATGTTACAACCTCTTAGAAAACATAATGCAACATAAAAAAGGGTATTCTTTCAAGTGTGACCGCAGGGCAAATATGTTTTCCTTAATGTCTGTTTGGCACCAGTTTTCCGGAATGAGCGTTTTTTTCTATGAAAACTTAATGTGGAGGATTTCTGAGTCTAATCTGACTCTTTTCTGACAGAGATATAAGTGCTTTCACCCTCCTAATGAAGGATTAAAAACCTCAGAAAAGACACATAAAAGTTACTTTTCCAGGCACTTGAATAGCCTCCTGAAAGGTTCTTTTCAGACGCATATTGGAGTGCAGATTAATTAAAAAAAAGTTTACTTTATGAGAAACCAAACGAAATTAATGTATTTGACCTCACACTCAGATTATTCAGAATGGTCAGTGTTTTCAGTTGAGTATCCATCATTTTCTATATAATTTTGCTCCAAATTAATCCCGAAATTCGTAGGTGTAGGTTCATTCACCACGCCAAGTTCTGATGGCAAAGACTCACTGCAACGTCGTTTCTTGGCTATCAGCGCATTCATGTTCAGCACCGTTATTTTCGATTACCTGCCTACTTCCACTCCGAAAATACTCAGACAGAAGTGCTTTTTATGAGCCCATGGTTAGAAAGCAAATTTATGTGTTTACTCCAAAAGCGCTCTTAAACTCGGCTCTTTTCGGACACATAATTTCGAGCCCTCTGAACTTGGCTTGCTGGGGATGCAAATATTTTGTTCCAATCAAAAGTTATAAGCAGTGGCGGATTTACCCATAGGCCCGGGCCTCACGGGCGGCACGATTTTAAGGGCGGCAAAATTTAAATTAAAAATAGTAAAAAAAAGGTGTTATGTCAACCAAAATTTATCCTGATGATCAAGAAGAGACATTAGCAAATGAATGCATTCATTTACATTATCAACTCAAAGATTCATTGGCAAGTACTAAAAACGTGTGCTCTGCACAACATATATCCGATCTGTTACATTCACGTAATCTTCAAGATGTTTACCCCAATGTCGACATAGCTTTACGAATTTTTTTGAGTATCCCTGCTACAAACTTTGCAGCAGAAAGATCCTCTTCCACATAATTGTAGATATATCTACAGCTGATGATGTACCATTGCACAATGGTTCCTTTTTGTTTTTTTTTTTTAATTAAATTTGTAACTTTTGAACGGATAATGGTATCTTGATGAAATGTAAAATAGTTTCGAGATGATTTGGAAATATTCGGCTCCCTAGGGGGTGTGGGGGCCACTGTGTGGCCCTCCAAAGTTGGTCACCTCGGGTGTTTCAAAATTTCAAATGCTTGAGGAATCTGCATTTATGAACCGATCTAAAAGATTTTTTGTATTTAGATATTGCTTCGAAAACCCTTGAAAAAACATGCTTACATGCACGTGATATCTCATTTAGGTCAAGAGATATTTGAGAAAATAAAAAAAATTGTGTCATTTTTGGACAAGGTTCATTTAGTATTTTTAAGGGTGTGAGCTCAGTTTTCTCTTGATTTTAAAGATATTTATATCGTTATTAAAATTCTGAATGAAACTGAAATAATGCAAATATTTTGTTCCAATCAAAAGTTATAAGCATCGCAAGTTAAAGTTTCCAAAAAAGGCATATTTTTACTGTTTTTTTGCAAAAAGGCGACTATATTCTTTAGTTTGTAAAAAAAAAAAATCTTCGGGGAGGTGGCAATTTTTTTATTATTTCTTATAGAAATGTTCATTCAGATGCATTTAATGCTAAATTTGAATCAGTTCAGCAAAATGGTTTCCCGGCAAGGGAGGTCAAAAATACCCCATTTTTGAAAAAAAAAATTTTTTGTTTTTGAAAATTCTCAAATCGCAAAGCTTCAACGAGAAAGCTCTTTATATACTTTTTTACCACATATGTGGACTAGTTAATCGTAACGTATTTCAAGATCCCTGCTATAAACAAAGACAGTGTGGCCATTTTAGTAAAAAATTCGGAATTTCGGAACATATTTTCCCCGTTTTGGGAATTTGGGTATTTTGTTGTAAGATATGGCAACATATTGTTATTCGTTTTTTTAAGGACAATTTTATGTACATTATTTCAAAATTTTGTTGAGATATTCCAGTCAGTTTGAATTTTACGCTATTTTTCATTATTTCTCCAAAAAATACGTTTTGACCAAATTTTATATTTGACTCAGAATCATACCCAAAATAAAACGTGCTTTTAATTAATTTTTGTAAATTATTAAACCTTATCTTATTCCTTTTCCAACGATATGCAATACTTGTATGTCAAGAGTTTATTTTTTGTTTATAATTATAATCAAACTACCTGTGTAAAAAAAGTATATATCGTGAAACACACATATATATGGGGGCTATATCTAAAACTGAACCGATATGCTTAGTTTTGATACCACATTAGAATAGTGTAAAAAAACTAAGATTTTGTTAACATCAGAGCAAAAATGTGGTTTTTAGCAACAATAATCTATAAAAGGTTATGCTAATTTGTATGGGAGGTACCAGAAGGGGCGGGGCAAGTAGACCCATTATTTCAGTATATACCACACTCTGTCAAATAATAATACCATCCAAATTTTAGCTTCGTAGAGTCCTTCAGCATAAAGTTAGTGACAGAATAGTGGTTTTAGTGAAATAGGTCATTTTTTATGGGATGTACTTTAGGAGGCGTGGCTATTTCGCCCATTTTCCAACCAACTCTGCGACTAGTGAATTTTATGCCACTGGTGAATTTCTATTCAAATTGATTAAGAACTACTCCAATTATCCTCTTAACCATTTACCCAGCCGACCAGACGGACGTAGCTTTATTGCGTTAAAAATCTCCAAAACTTATTTTTTCTAAAAAAATCTAGGGTCTCAGTTATATGCTCTGTTGTGTTAAACTTTTTCCCGTTTAAAATTATATAGTCCATCTACCCTGTAGCTGACCTTGTACAAATTTTAGTCAAAATTTGTTAAAAATTTTAATAATAACACACAAAAGCCACAAAAAAAATTAATATTGCATTAAAAATCAAATTTTTAACTTAAAAAATAATTATGCTTAACATATTTATGCAATAAGATTGATTTCATTTCATTCATTTTATAAGCTAACTAACGATATAAATATCTTTAAAATCAAGGAAAAACTGAGCTCACACCCTTAAAAATACTAAATCAACCTCGACCAAAAATGACACATTTTTTTATTTTCTCAAATATCTCTTGACCTAAATGAGATATCACGTGCATGTAAGCATGTTTTTTGAATGTTTTTCGGAGCACTATCTACATGCAAAAAATCGGTTCATAAATGCACATTCCTCAAGCATTTGAAATTTTGAAACACCCGAGGTGACCAACTTTGGAGGGCCACATAGTGACCCCTACACCCCCTAGGGAGCCGAATATTTCCAAATCTTCTCGAAAAGAGAACTTTAACTATTATAAATTTCATCAAGATACCATTATCCGTTCAAAAGTTACAGAATTAATTCCAAAAAAAAAAAACAAAAAGGAACCACTGTGCATTGTGCATCAGTTCGTCACAAAGGGGTCTGAAGATGAACTCGTCATGGAGTTCGAAACGCGTCATCCTAGTACGTGACAAACTTAATTTGACCAAAAATATCAAACAATAAAACAAACCAGTACAGAAATTTCAGTCAGGTAAGCTGACTGATAAATGCCATCACCCAATATAAGATATTGTTGAAGTCTTGAGTTATTGAAATGAATAGGTTTTTAATTAAAATAAAATTACTTATGTATAATTTTTCCCCTGCTTGTGGTGCAAAATCGTCCAAAACTTTACTTATTTGTGTAGAGGGTATAGGTGCCGGTTTGGAATTTATGTGAGAAATATTAATTTTTCAAAAAAATTTAATTTTGATAGGGGGTACCAAAAGGGGTGAACCGATACAGTCCTTATTCATTCCTGACTCAAATTTTCATACGTACAACTTACGAATAATTTGACTGAATTCAGTGCACTTACTAAAAAAGATATCTACGTAAGACTATGGGGGTGAGTTCGGTCCTTTGTATGGGAGGTACCAGAAGGGGTGTGTCAAATAGTTAGGCTCTCTGAGGTTTCGCCTCCTATCACAACATAAATTTATCGACAAATATTCATTCCCCCCCAAGTGTCCGTTGGGAAGTTATGGGAGAAATATTAATTTTCCAAAAATAGGTAATTTTGTATGGGAGGTGTCAGAAGGCGTGAACCGATATAGTCCATATTCACTCCTGATTCATATTTTCATAAGCGTACAAATTACTCATAACTTGACTGAATTCAGTGTACTGTGACTGATAAATACCATCACCCAATAATAATTCCTATTACAAGATAAATTATTACCAAATTTGATTATCCTCCAACTGCCGGTTTAGAAATTATGGGAGAAATATTAATTTTCCAAACAACGTCATTTTGTATGGGAGGTACCAGAGGGTGATCCGGTATAATCCATATTCATTCCTGATTCAAATTATCATAACTGTACAACTTACGCAAAATTCGACTGTATTCACTGTACTTACAAAAATATATGTATTTAATATTATGGGGGTATGTTTGGTATTTTGTATGTGAGGTACCAGAAGGGGTGCGTCAAGTAGTTATGTTTTATAAGGTTTTGCTTCCTATCACAAGATAAATTAATTGACCAATTTTCATTACCCCCCAAGTGTCCGTTTGGAAATTATGGGATAAATGTTAATTTTTCAAAAATAGGTAATTTTGTATGGGAGGTACCAGAAGGGGTGATCCGATATAATCCATATTCATTCCTGATTCAAATTGTCATAACTGTACAAGTTACGCCAAATTTGACTGAATTAATTGTGCTTACAAAAAAGATATGTATGTAGGACTATGAGGGTGAATTCGGGAATTTGTATGGGAGGTACCAGAAGGGGTGCGTCAAATAGTAAGGTTTTCTGAGGTTTTGCTTCCTATCGCAAGATTAATTAACCGACTATTTGTCATTATACTCCAAGTGTCCGTTTGGAAGTTATGGGAGAAATATTAAATTTGCAAAAATAGGTCATTTTGTATGGGAGGTACCAGAAGGCGTGAACCGATATAGTTCATATTCAGTGCTGAGTCCAGTTTTCATATGCAAACATCATATGCAAAATTTGAGTGAATTCTGTTTAGTTACAAAAAAGATATGTATGTAAAACTATGAGGGTCAATTAGTTCATTTGTATGGGAGGTACCAGAAGGGGTATGGCAAAGGTTTCGGTTTTTGTAGCGTTTGTCTACTTTTGCAAGATAAATAAACTGACCAAATTTAAATATCCTACGATCGTCCGTTGGGAAGTTATGAAAGAAATATAAATTATCCAAAAATAGGTAATTTTGTATGGGAGGTACCAGAAGGGGTGGGGCTATTTTTCCCATTTACAATCCCATAAGTTCGTTTTGAAAAATATTAATACTGGTAAATTTTCATACTGATCCGTTAAGGTTTACTCAAGTTATCCTGCTGACCAGCCATCCAGCCAGCCAGCCAGACAGACGGACATAGCTCAATCGTCTTAAAAAGTCCTCAAACGAATTTGGTCTTAAGATACTTGGGGTCTAACTCGTCTCCTTTGATGCGTTACACTTTTTTTCGTATCAAATGATATATACCCTCATCCCTAAGGGTGATGGTATAAAAAAACACTTTTCTGATCGTAAGCTGAATTTGATGTATCATTTGATACACTTAACGTAAATTAAATATATAAAAACACGTTCGACTAAAACTAACAAACAAACAGTTTTAAATATTTAATAAATATATAAATATATTATATTATATATTATTATATTATATTATATATTATTATATTATATTATATATTTATTTATTTATATATCGTCCACTTTATAAAACAATAGTGTATAATTATACCATCACCCGTAGGGATGAAGGTATATATCATTTGATACGACCCAAAAGTGTAACACATAGAAGGAGTCACTTTAGACCCTAGGTTTCTTTGAACCAAATTCGATTCATGACTTTTTAAGTCGTTTGAGCCATGTCCGTCTGTCTGTCCGGTGGCTGTCCGGCTGGTTCGCACGATAACTTTCGAAAGACGCAACCAAATGTTTTGAAATTTTGCACGAGTTATTATTTTCTTAAAACTACTTACGGTATTGCAAGTGGGCTACATGGTCCCGCCCCTTCTGGTACCTCCCATACAAATACATCATTCCGGCCACTTTAGAAATCGAGTAATAATATCAATACACCCTACGGGATCGTCCCCAAATTCTGTATTTAGTAAAGCTATAACAGGATAAAGTTTTGGAAAAAATTTTAAAAGCCTAGCCACGCCCCTTCTGGTACCTCCCATACAAATCTACCTTTCCGCCCACTATAGAGATGGAGAAATAATATCAATAAATTAAACGTGATCGTACCCAAATTCTATTTTGAGTAAAGCTATAACAAGATAAAGTTTTAGAGAAAAAAATTGGAAGTCTATTCACGCCCCATCTGGTACCTCCCATACACATCTGGTACCGCCCACTTTAGAAATCGATTAATATTATTAAAAGACCTAACGCGATCGTGCCCAAATTCTGTACTTGGTAAAGTTTAAGCAGGATAAAGTTTTGGAGAAAAAATCTGGAAGTCTAGACACGCCCCTTCTGGTACCTCCCATACAAATGTACCACTCCGCCCACTTCAGAAATAGGGTAATAATATCAATACACTCGACACGATCGTGCCCGAATTCTGTATTTTGTTATATTATAACAGGACAAAGTTTTGGAGAAAAAATTTGAAGTCTAGACACGCCCCTTATGGTACCTCCCATACAAATGTACCTTTCCGCCCACTTTTGGGATGTAGTAATAATATCAGTACACCCAACGCAATCGTGCGCAAATTCTGTATTTAGTAAAGCTATAACAGGATAAAGTTATGGAGAATAAATCTGGAGCCTAAACACACCCCTTCACGTACCTCCCATATAAATGTACCACTCCGCCCAATTTCGAAATCGAGTAATAATATCAATAAAATAGAAAATTATTTGTTTTACTGAGGGTAAGGGTAAATGTAAGTCGGGTTGCCCGACTGAAACTTTCTAACTGGTTTTAATTACAAATCGATTATTTTCAATAACTCAAGACTTAAACAATATATTATATTGGGTGATGGCATTTATCAGTCAGTTTAACTGACTGAAATTTCTGTACTGGTTTTTTTGGTGTTTTGAGAATATCGATTTTAAAGATTTCGTCAAGACGGATGTCTATTGAAACCTCAATATCGCGGTTATTATAAGTTTTTTATAGTGGTTTTTTTGACGAATACATAATACCGTTCCTGTTCTATAAACTGACCAAGTTTTATTATTTTACGAATCCTTTAAGACCATAATTATGTCATTCAAAGCGCAAGTACGCCACATAGGCTGTTTTATTTTTTAAAAATTCGTATGATGTATCTGATATACTATTTTGTATGGTATACACTGTTTTATTCAATAATTGTACGGTAGCTTTCCCGAAATATTTGATCACAAAAATATCAATTTGGAACATGATAAAACAGTAACAGTTATTAAACTCAGATTATTTGTTGATAATTTTGGCAATTTATTGGTACATATTCATTTCTTTGCAATTTAGGTTATAACAAACAAAGAATTATAACTAATTAATGCATACATTGCATAAATCAAAAATAAGTAAAAAATCATTCGTATTCTTTCTCATTCTCTGCTACATCTGCTCATCTAAAAAATTGCGCCTATTTCCTCCTTGTAATTTGAAATAACTGCGAGCCACGAGAAACAAGATTTTTTTGCACAAATTTTTGAGATAATATAGTTTACAAGTAACAGTTTTGATAAATTGTATTTATTTCTACAGACTAAAATGGAGAATGATACGTATACATTATTATTCTTTTAATAACTTTGGGGAGGAAATTTCAAATAAAATAGCGCATTTGAGCTTACACACTTATTGATGAAAACTTTTTAAGGAGGAATTATACACTATTTTTTCCAATGACCTTTTGACGCACTTTGTGGAAGTAGATTTTGACTAAATTTTGACCAGACATAGAATCAATGATATAGATTCTAAATATGCAATAAGAAAATAATGGTGTATGAGCACATACACTATTGTTATATTAAGGGGACGATATAATGAAAAAGGGCGGCATATAAAATAGTTCCTAAATCCGCCACTGGTCATGAGCATCGCAAGTAAAAATTTTCAAAAAAAGGCCTATTTTAATGTTTTTTTTGCAAAAAGGCGACTACATTCTTTCGCTTGTAAGAACGGACTAGTTAACCGTAACGTATTTCAACATCTCTAAATAAAGACAGTGTGGCCTTTTTAGTAAAAAATTCGGAATTTTGGAACATATTTACCCCGTTTTGGGAATTTGGGTATTTTGTTGTATGATATGGCAACATATTACTATTTTTCATATAGGATATAAGGGTCGATATCACGAAATGACTACATTCTGTAGCCAGACGCATTTAGTATTAAAAATATTGAAAAATTTAAATTCTGAGAACAGGAATAAATAAAACAAAATGTCCTTTAACGAAGCACGGAAATCAAAATAAAATATTCTTCATGTGTCCGATCGATTTGTGTTCAGAAATCACGGATTTTCGTTAATATTTCAAACACTTTTCTGATCGTTAGCCGAATTTAATGAATCATTTGATACACTAACGTAAAATTGATATATATACAATACGATCGACTAAAATTAACAAACAATATAGTTTTAAAATTTCAAAATATATATTATAAATGAAGTACATCAAGTTTCTCAAGAAGAATGAACCAAGTCAATTTTAATTTTATATATATAATATTAAAATTTATGATTTAGAGTCATTTTAGTCCGTGGCCAATTTTTTTCGTCATTCCCGTGGACCAATTTGTTTATTAAGAAAAAAAATGCTTTAAACAGGTTTTTTCGGTTAGGTGTAAATTATTAATGTAACGACAATTCCCGTTAGTTTTAAAGGTAATTGACAGAAGTGAAAAATGTAGTCAGTTGTTTGAGAGCTGTTGAAGAGTTAAGTGTTTTTTGCGCATGCTCCTAAAATTTCATCATTCCCGTGGTAAGCATATTTTTCCTTTATTTATATTATAATTTATAATATTATATA
Organism: Muscina levida; assembly: GCA_964034835.1. Lineage (NCBI taxonomy): Eukaryota > Metazoa > Arthropoda > Insecta > Diptera > Muscidae > Muscina > Muscina levida. The sequence continues at coordinate 115,542,726 of OZ035882.1, forward strand.
ATAGTTTGTGGTATTGGTTTGTTCATTTTTTAAGTCTTCATTAGATTATATTATATTATATAACAAATTTTGAAGATTGCCACATTTAAATCCAAGAATACTCACGTTACCATGGGATAATCTAAGTAATTTAAGTAAAAATCAGAGGAAACAAAACTTTCGCGTAAAATCCTTAACATCCTGAAATATACTTGACCCATTGCTTATTAATACATAAAATGGTCTCATAAAACAGTATCAACCGAAAAATAATTATTTAAACCCATTTTCGCACTTGGCCGTTTTAAACTCTCGTTTGTAGTCATTTCGTGACATCGACCCATATAGAAATGTGTTTTCTATAATATTCATTTTATTTGTTCGAGTTCTTTTTACAGACTGAAAAAAATTTATATATTTTTTGACAAATCTAAATTCGATAAAGTAGATTATTTAAAACAAGTAGAATATTTTCACATATTACAGTAAATGTAAACGCCTATATTACACCCTCCGGAAATTCTAGTTAGAATTTATATTTAAAAAAAGTTCGGCGTTTAGGGATGCGACTTCACCTCCGAAGTACAGGTGGCGGTTCTTGTGGAGGTGGGGATATCGTGACACAAGTCTAAGGTACCATGATGACTTGCCTATCTATCGGAAATATCGGTGTTGAAAATGTACGCCGGTTTAATACGATCTATGGATACGATTTTCTCCACACCGTTGACTTGCAGAGTGTAAAGTTTATCGGTGCGCTTAAGAACTGGAAATCGTCCGTCATATGGGGGTTGTAGCCCTTCTTGACCGAATCTCTTCGTAAAAATAGGTGTGTACAGCTTTCCAGATCTTGAAAAACAAATATAGTGCGGTTTGATTTGTGCAGAGCTGGAATTGGTTTCAGAGCATTAATTTTTGCTTTGAGGGAACGTATGTATTCGTCCGTGGGGTATGCATCAGTACATTCGTCCAGCATATCACCAGGTAGTCGTAATGTTGTACCATAAACCATTCGGTGTTGCGTTGACGTCTTCTCTACAACTTGCTCTTAATCCAAGTTAAACTGTTGGAAGGACATCTATCCAGGAATTGGTGTTGTGACACATTATTGCTGTTTTAAGAGAGCGATGCCACCGTTCGATTATCCCATTCGAGGATGGATGATACGGCGATGTTTTGATGCGTTGAGGTCCCAACAAAATTGTAAGCTCTTTAAATAGTTGAGATTCAAATTGGCGTCCTTTGTCAGTCCATATTTTTCATGGTACACCAAAGCTCGTAGTCCATCCTCGATAAAAGGCATCTGCAACCGTTGCAGCCTTTATGTTCTCGATTGGAATTGCTTCTGGCCAATATCCGTCAGATATAGAAAGAGGAACAATTATGTCGATATTAATGTGGCTAAATCGTTCATTAACCTCGGGGTAGGATTTTATCTCACTTTGGGTGTGCCGGTGAACCTTCGATCGTTGATACATCATGCAGCTTCGGATCCAAGAACTAATGTCTTTCTTCATATCGGGCCATACGAATCGTCTCTGGATAGATTTGATTGTTGTGTTGATACCTCCGTGTGCCAGGTTGTGAAGGGAATCAAATACAAGCTTTCGAAATTTGAGAGTTACGAACGGTCGTGCATTTTCTGTGGAGATATCGCAAAAAGAGCGAGAGACTCAGGACGCAATTGAATTTGTTTCAAAATCAACGAAGAAGATTTTGACTTCGACAAAAATGCCTGTAATTCGGGATCGGGCCAATTCGTCGTAATGCAATAGCGATGGTATTGTGATTGTTGAAATGCGGGAGAGGATATCCGTTGAAAATTGAGACAAGTAGTCGGGTTGGCGAAACTGTCGTGGAGTGGACTTGTCGTGACTTTGCTTGAAAGAAAATGTTAGCGGTTTGTGGTCTGTGAAAATTTCGACCTACCAACATGTGGCGATAATATTTGACAACTGAGTATGCGGCTAAAAGTTTCCTGTCATATGTGCTGTAGCGTTTTTGAGTATCGTTAAGTTTTTTGGAGTAAAAACTTTAAGGTTTCCAACCATCACCGATCGCTGTATCAGAAGCATCGACCATGACTAACGCTCGTATATTTTTTTTTGGACAAAAACAGTACATTTCACAGAAATTTTTTAAAAAAGCAGTACATCGATTTGGAAAAACAGTACTTTTCGCAGTACATATTTACATAGCATATATATTTTAATAGTGCTCAACATTTCCCGGGAAACGGTATTCCCGGGATATTAGCCTAAAAACTGCGGAAACGCCGGTCCGGAAAACTGAAAAAGGAATAGAAACTTCTTCTCTCCCGCACCGGCGTTTCAGCAGTTTCAAAGCAAACGTCACAGAAATTCGTGGAAATGCTCTACTAATGCTATTCTTCAATATTGCCAACTCGCGATCCATTTCAAAAAGTATTTTAGAAACGCCGGTCCGGGATAGACGGGAAACAGAAAAAAATAATAGAAAATTCCTCGCTCCCGGACCGGCCTTTCCACAGTTTCAAAGGAAATATCACAAAAATTGGTGAAAATGCTCTACTAATGCTGTTCTTCAATATTGCCAACTCGCGATCCATTTCAAAAAGTATTTTAGAAATGCCGGTCCGGGATAGACGGGAAACTACTTCTCTCCCGCACCGGCGATTCAGCAGTTTCAGAAATTCGTGGAAATGCTCTGCAAATACTGTTCTTCAATATTGCCAACTCGCAACCCATTTGAGTAAGTATTGTAGAAACGCCGGTCCGGGATAGACGGGGAAACTGAAAAAAAATAATAGAAACTTCTTCGCTCCCGGACCAGCGTTTCCGCAGTTTTTAAGCAAACGTCACAAAAATTTGTGGATGTCTAAATACTACTGACTCGCGATATTTGAGTAAGTAGTTTAGGAACGCCGGTCCGGGATAGACCGGAAAATTTATTAATTTCATACAAATGTAAGATAATAATAGAAATTTGTTGTTTCCCGGACCGGCGTTTGAGCAGCGTTCCATCAGATGGCATATTTTTTTTTTGGAGAATACAACAAAGTCTCTGTTTATGATCTGTGCAAAATTTCAAGCCATTCTGTGCATCTTTGCTTCACAAACCGAAGAAAAATCAATTCCCGGGATTCCCGGAATGATCGCCTTCAATGTTTGCACATCTAATCGTGTTTAGGCTGACGTCCAAGTTTTGTTCACTGCAGAGAAGATTCGCTCCAATGATGCTGAAGTTCCTGACAAACATAAAATATATTCAACGATCGTGGCCATTTCTTTGAATTCGCAATCAGCGTTATTGAGACGAATAAATATCTCCACTCACCGATCCACATTCGAAACATTGCCTTCTCTACATTGCATAATTTTGTCGCTCGTTTTTGATATATCTAAATTGGGTGTGGAATATACAGCATTTTCATTGGCATTGTACAAATTGTATTCCCTTAACTTGTTCATAACGGCTTCGACTTCATTCCATTAGTATAAAAGCATTCAAATCAAAGAAGGCAAAATAACAGAAAAAATCAGTGCGTAAAGCAGCCATGTCAATCGAATTGTATCCATTGTCAATAAGTTTTTGCTTTTCTGCTACTACAGCTGGGGATAAAAAATCATCCTTCGAACTTATTTTTGAAGTAAACAATATTTCCGTTTATATTTCTATTATGTTTCGAAAAACAGTACTTTGAGGGAGAAAAGCAGTACGCAGTTTTTGATGTCGAAAAACAGTACTGTACTGCGAAAAACAGTACAGATACGAGCCTTGACCATGACGCATATAGGTAACTTGTCAGTCGGATGGGCCAGAAGTGTTGCATTTCTGAGATTTAATTTACTTTTCTCAAAGGCAGCTTGAGCCACACAATTGGCGTTGTATCATTCTATTTGTTACCTTTCTGATAAGCAAGCAAGGGTACTTGAGTGGCAGCTGCATTCGGTATGAACCTCCGATAAAAGTTTATCATTGTAACGAATCGACGTATTTTCTTCACAGTTTGGGGTTGCGGGTAGTTGACGATGGTAGAAACTTTTTCTGGAAGAGTCCTTTTCCACATGGTGTCCCAAAAAATTCACTGAAGATTTCCCAAAGTTGCATTTGACCACGTTGACAATTATACCAAATTCTTGCAGACGCGCTAAGAGTTGTTGCAAGTGATTAAAGTGTTGTTCTTCGTTTTCTGACGCGACTGGGATATCATCAAGGTAAGAAAAACAGAACTCCATACCACTGAGTACCTTGTGCATGAAGCGTTGAAACGTCTGCCCAGCGTTGCATAACCCAAAAGCTACTGGAATTTGGTTGTAGGCACGCACAAGGTCAATTGTAGAAAATATGGATTTTCCTTGAAGTCCGTGTCCAAAATCGTGGATATGTGGAATAGGGTAACGATCGGGAATAGTTTGAGCATTTAAACGACGATAATCCCCACAAGGTCGCCACTAGCCATTCTTTTTGGACGCCAAGTGGAGTGGACTGGACCAGCTACTCTTAGATGGGCGAGAGAGACCTTGGTCAATCATGAACTGAAACTCACGTTTATTTATTTATTTATTTGATTCGCCTACACAAAAGACTGTGTCTTATATTAAGTATAGGGTATATTGTGTTACATACATATATTTAACAGATAATAAACATTAATATTTTTGACAAATTCAAAACGATTAACAGTATAAAAGTTTCTAACAAAATTGATTCAATGAATTATTAGGACATATTTAAAAATTAATTTTTAAGACATAAAACAATTAGTGTATAAGAAAAAGAAAACAAACATAGAGAGAAAGACAGAGAAGACAGAAATATAGAAAATATCATGCTCTGAAAAACTGGTACAATGCTAATTTAAATTGCCGGTCGTTGAAAAGTAATTGTACATGGAAGGGTAGATTATTCCAAAGACGAATTGTATGAATGAAGATGATGTGCTTCGAGTATTTCGTAACTGAATTAATTGTTTACCTCTCGATGATCTTGCAAATCGAAGACATTCATACAAATACTGGGGACATCGTGTATAAATTATTTTGTGCAAACTTAAGAGGCATCTTATTTTTAGAAAATTCACAAATGATACACCAAAAATTTTATAAGAATACTGTGATAAGTGATCTCGTCTGCCAAGCCCATAAATATATCTCGTTATATTGTTAAACACCATAGTTTGTCTATTTAGTAAATTTCTGTTACAATTTGCAAAAATTTCGCAACCATAAAGTAAACTAGGTAAAATCAACGATTTAGCCAAAAGGAGTCTAATATTAGTTGGTGTATATTTCTGACAAACATAAAGGTTTCTAAGCACACCATACGTTTTACCGATTGTTGACTTTATATGATTGGACCAAGTTATTTTGCTATCAAATATAACACCCAGACTTTTTGCACTATCTACAATTTCTACCAGAGTATCTGCGATTTTGACCTGCGTATCTTCCGGGAGTGTAATAGTCCGTTTGCTAAAAATTATGCACTTTGATTTATTGGGATTTAAATTTAATCCAGTAGATCTAGCCCACAAGTCTATATTTGCAAGGTCAGCGTTGAGTTGGAGAATAATATTTCTAAGGTTAGTTTTAGGTGAGCTTATATAGACCTGCACATCGTCAGCGTACATGTGGATACGACAGTGTTGAACTTGATGTGGTAAATCATTGCTATATAAAGAGTAAAGCAATGGTCCCAGAATGGACCCTTGCGGTACACCTCTATTAATTGGAAGTGGTGTTGAAAACCTATCTTTCACAGCTAATGTTTGAAATCGCATTGACAAGTATGAATTTATAAGTTTTTCGGCTGTAGTCGAAAAATTAAAGAAATGTTTAAGTTTATCGCAAAGAATTTTGTGATCAACCGTATCAAATGCTTTAGAATGGTCGAGTAATACCATAATTGAAACATTATTGCTATCTAAACTCGTTCTCAAATCCTCTGAAACTTTCTGCAAAGCGGAAATGCAGCTGTGTTTTTCTCTAAAGCCCGATTGCAGGTTTGTCAGCAAACAAATTCTTTGCAAATAATCCCTTATTTGCCTATTAGCTAATCGTTCGAAGGCTTTAGACAAAAACGGAAGTATTGCGTGAATTGAAGATATGATAGGTAAAATATAAGGAATTATAATCTTTATAAATCTTGGGTCCATTCCATCACAGCCAATCGCATTGGATTTGATTTCGTTAATCGATTGCAAAACTTCTAATTGTGTTACATGCCCAAACTCGAAATGTAGAAAGCTATGAATTAAGGTATTGAAAATACTGTTATAAAAGTTATAATTTGGCTCTGGCATGGCAATATTAACAAATGCATTGTTAAGGTGATCAACATTAATATTATCATGGACATTTACTCGTTGTCTACATAGGCCTATAGATCGAATTTTTGACCATTTCTGTTTACAGCTTTAAGCATTTCTGAATTTGTGACTGTAGTAGCTTTTCTTCTTCATCCGAATCATAGAAATTACTCTGTTTCTCAAGTTTTTGGTGTAATTCAGGTATTTTAAATCTTTTCCAACGTTTGAATGCAACATTTCTAAGTTCCATCAATTTTGTGACACCATCGTCTATCCACGGACACTGTGAGTTTTTTACAATATTCCTTTTCAGAGGAACATGTTTGGAAAAGAGTGTACTGACATTATGCTGCAAAAACTCCACTTGGTCATCAATTGTTAAAATGTAGTGAATAAAGTTCCAATCTATAGACATAAGGTCTTTTTGAAGCATATGAAAGTTTATATTTTTAAAATCGTGGTAATAACAAATGTCAGTTGTTATATTCAATTTAAAGTCAAAAGTTAAAAAGCAAATGTCATGCTTTGAAAACATGGGAGCAGAAAGCTGGTCATATAATAAGACATGTTGAGGCGAACTGACGAAGAAAAGATCTATTAACGTATTAGTAGAATGTGTGTAGTGAGTAGGAATTAATGTGTTTACAATATCAAGTCCTACGGATTGCATATCAGAAATAATGGTATTGTCCCTTAGCACATTGCAATTAAAATCGCCACATACTATAATATTAGTGTATTCCAAGCAAAGGTCTTCTAATTTTTCCATAAAAAAGTCATTATTTACTCTACTTGATGGACGATAAACAGCTCCAATTAAAAATTTTCCCGTACCATTTGAGATTTCTACAAATAAAAATTCAATAGGATCTCCAACATTTGATTTCATTTTCAGTTTACATGAAATACCATTTTTCACGTAAATTGCGACACCTCCACCTAGAGTGCCTCTATCAGCCCGAAATAATTGATAGTTATTTAAAGAAAAAAAATTGTCGTTAAATTAAGCCAAAGCCACGTCTCTGATATACATATTATGTCAACAGAGGATTCATTGAAAATGAACCGTAATTCGTCTATTTTATTCCGAATACTCTGAGCATTCAGGTGAACAATTTTTAATCCTTGTTTGCGGTTTGCGAGCCCACGAATCATATAGCACAAATTGTCTTTGGAAATACGGATATTATTATTAACCGCCATTGTTCTCAAAGATGTTATTTATTAAATCAACGACGGCAATTAAAATTATTGAAAATTTGTTCGATAATATATTATTGGGCGTCGGGAGTGTGATGCAAGGTAAAGCTTCTGATCGGTTTAACTTGGCAAACCCAGAGTGATCCTTGCTAATTGCACTTCAAGTCTACTTACAGAGCTCCGTTTTCGTGGTACTACTGCGAACGGAGTACTTCCACGTGGTGACGCCTGGAAACATGCTTCTGACACCCGTCAGAGCACGGCTAACTGTGAGGGGCGAAACCTAAAACCCAGGCACGTCAGCTCAGAGTGAGCGGTACCCTGGTCAGCGTCTGACCCAGAATGGGCGGCTGCAATAAAATCTTGGCAGGAGGAGAAAACTGCGACGTGGTGCGCTGGGCTTGCAACCCGCCACTGGCGTTTAAACTATTGCAATGAAAAGAAGTAAGATAAGAATAAAACGGACCCCCCAAAATGTTGACGACCACCGCAAACGAATTAAGGGCCATGATTTGAGGATATGCACCTGGAATGTTAGAACACTGTATAGACCAGGTGCCTCCATCCAACTGGCGGAAGTCCTCGAAAAATACAAGGCTGACATAACCGCTTTACAGGAAATCCGGTGGACGGGACACGGGTGCTCGCGCATGAAGACGTGCGACATCTACTATAGTGGCCATGCGGACAAGCACGAGTTTGGTTGTGGATTTGAGGTTGGCAAGAGACTGCGACACCTAGTCTCAAAGTTCAACCCGGTGTGTGAACTTATAGCCACCATAAGAGTCAAAACAAAGTTTTTCCACATAACACTTACATGTGCCCATGCTCCCACAGAAGAGAAAAGCGATGAGGACAAAGACGAGTTCTACGAGAGCCTAGAAAATGTATATGACCGTAGCCCCAGCCATGACATCAAAATTGTACTAGGCGATTTTAATGCTAAAATAGGCAGGGATACCGCATTTAAGCCTACAATCGGAAAATTCAGTCTGCACACCGAAACGTCGAAAAATGGCATCAGACTGATTGATTTCTCTGCGGCAAGAAATATGGTAGTTAGCAGCACTAGATTTGACCATAAAAATATTCATAAGGCAACATGGTTATCTACAGATTAATTGACGAGGAATCAGATAGATCACGTGGTAGTCGATGGAAGGCATGCATCGAGTGTTCTGGACGTACGAGTGATAAGGGGTGCGAACATTGACTCTGATCACTTCCTTACCGCAGTTAAGGTACGCACTAGGCTAAGCATGGCGAAAAACGTACGTAACCAGGCACAACAAAAGCTGGACATCGGTAAACTGCGGACCACAGAGGTAGCGGATGCCTACTCCAACTACCTAACTCAACTGTTGCGGAATGCTCCAACCCCTGATAATATAACCTCGCAGTGGCAATATATAGCCGACTCCATAGAACGGACTGCGAGAAGCGTACTTGGGTACTCAAAGCCGTCTCAAGAAGATGCCTGGTTCAATGATGAGTGCTGCAATGCCACGAGAGAGACGGATGCTGCATACAGGGCAAAACTGCAGCCAATGGCAACGCGATCTGTTCGTGAACGGCACAGGGAGAAGAGACGACAGGCAACTCGTCTTTTTAGAAGAAAAAAGAAGGAGCTGAAGAAGAGGCAGGATGAGTGTACTGAGTTGCTCCGAAGTAGAGGGGAAGCCCGAAAATTCTACAAGAGAGTTAAAGTGAGAATGCGTGGAACAGGGTTGCCCTCCTGCAAGGACAGCGATGGTCAGCTAGTGACGGACCCGGATAGCGTTCTGAAGATATGGAGAGCACTTTAGAAATTTACTGGATACTGACACCACTCCAGAAGACCCCGCTCCAATCCATGACGATGGTATTAACTGTCCACCTCCGAACCAGAGCGAGCCAGAGCGAGATACGTATGGCCATCTCCCGCCTTAAAAACAACAAAGCTGCTGGAGCCGATGGTCTCCCTTCTGAATTGTTTAAGGCTGGCAGGGAGGAGCTGATTAGGAGCATGCATCAGCTCATGGAGAACATCTGGCAAGAGGAGAGCATGCCCGGGGCATATTGTGTGAACGTCTAAAGCCAATTGTAGAAAAACTAATTGGACTATATCAGTGCGGCTTATGACCTGGCAAATCTACAACGGATCAAATATTCACCTTACGACAGATCCTGGAAAAAACCCATGAAAAGCAGATCGACACCTACCACCTCTTTGTCGACTACAAAGCTGCCTTCGACTCTCCGATAAGGAATAGGCTTTATGAGACCATGTCTGAGTTTGTTGGTATTCCTGCAAAGCTGATTCGACTCTGCAAATGTACCTTAGACAACACCAAATCCTCTGTTAAGATTGGTAAGGATCAGTCTGAACCATTTAACACGGAAAGAGGTCTCAGGCAAGGCGATAGCCTGTCCTGTACACTATTTAATATAGTTATGGAGAAGGTGATGAGAAAGGCTGGTGTCAACATGTCTGGCACCATATTCCACAAGAGCCACATGCCACTAGCCTATGCCGATGATATAGACATCATTGGTCGAAATCTGCGGGATGTTACTGCAGTTTTCTCATCACTAGAAAAGGAGTCAGCAAAAATGGGTTTAGCGGTCAACGAGGACAAAACTAAAATAATGATTTCGACGAACAAAGAGTCCTCTCGTTGGGGACGCACCGTGAACGTTGACAATTATTGTTTTGAGGTAGTCGACGAGTTTACCTACCTCGGATCTTCCGTCAACAAGAAAAATAATGTCAGCCAAGAAATTAAACGGAGAATAGAGCTAGCCAATAGATGTTTCTACGGACTTCGGCAGCACTTTAGTAACACCACATTATCTCGGAATACTAAGAAACAGCTTTACCAGGTGCTATTCTTACCCGTTCTTTTGTATGCTGCCGAATCATGGGTGCTTACGACAACGGACATACAAAACCTGGGAGTATTCGAGAGAAAAGTACTCCGAAAAATTTATGGACCTATCTGTGTCGACGGCGAGTTTCGCCATCGGATGAACCATGAGCTGTATGAGCTTTACCACGACATCGACGTTGCTAAAAGAGTCAGAATGCAACGACTACGATGGCTGGGTCATGTTGCCAGGATGGATGTAAATGCTCCAGCGAGAAAGGTGTTTGAAGGCGAACCTGAAGGACGGCGCAGAGCAGGGAGACCCAAACTCCGTTGGAAGGACCAAGTGGAAGGCGACGTGCCACCATCTGGTAGGACTAACTGGAGAACACACGCACAAGACCGAGGCGTGTGGAATTATTTAGTACTTCAGGCCTCAAACTTATGAACCATGTTCGTAAGTTGTAATGGGCCACTTAAGTAAGTAAGTAAGTAAGTAATATATTAAAGAGAGCATGATTATAAAGATAGAGTTGAAAAAAGAATATGTAGAAAGTAAAATATTTAAAGTGATGTTTCATTTGATTTTTAACTAATTTGACAAACAATATATATGAATTAGGAACGAAAAAGGTTATGAAGATCATCCAAAGAATTTATGTTGATGGGTTTATCGTCTTTAGACTTAATTACGTTGACAATTCCTCGAAGAGTAAATACCTTTGCTATCATACTTTGTTTTTTATAGCGCAAGGCGTTTTGAAAAATTGAATAGTTACACGGAGACAAACATTCATTGGCATAAAAAATTCTGTCCGACTCGATTCCGATGCAGTTTAAGCGAAGCTGTGTTTTGTTACTCTTTCTGTAATCATTAATTGATTTCAGCACATAAGCTTTTGCCGTGGGAGGGTCCAATTTAATTATAATAGCTGAATCTGGCGAGTTACTCTTTGTTTTAGTCCTATATATGTATCTATAATACGGCTCCTCGATATTTAGCATACCGCATATACTAGTGAAAACATCTGGTAAATGTTCACCATTATACCACGGGATTCCTGTGATTCACAAATCACTTGCCACTAAGGCATTTTACATTTTCGAACTTAAGTAAGAGATAGATGACTTCATCTTACTTAATTCATCGGCCATATTGGTGATATCGGAACACTGTTCCTCGATCGCATCTATTCGATGTTTTACCGCTCCTACTTCGCTCTTCATTCCCCCGATACTCGCATTTATCTCTTTTGTGAGTTGTTCTTTCAAGTTTGCTAACTCACTGTTGAACTCCTCGACAATTTTTGTCTCTATTTTTCTCACTTCTGCAGTTATTGTTGCCTTTATGGTCTCTGTGAGTTCAAGAGTTAGTTTTTCAAATCTCTGGTCAAGAGATTGCATTGCTCGAAACGGTGAATCAGTTATAAGTGATCGCGGTGCTTTCGTCAAGCTCTCAATGATTGGAAGAGATTCTCTTGGTCTCTTGGCTATTGTTGCTTGCATGTTTTTGTTTTTTTCAGCATCCATATCTTAAAACGGTTTGTTTGTTTTATTCTTTGTTCTTGCTTTCTTTTTAGGTTATTTTAATAGTTTGTGTGGTGAAATCACTCAAAATAATGTTCTTAAAAATGAGTGCACTCTCGCAATTGCATATACAGTAGACTACGGATAAGTGAACATCGGTTTTCGCGCGACTTTTTGTGCACTTATGCGGTTTTTGCATTTATACAACACTCGGATAAGTGCACAACTACTGTATATATACAAACACTGCATTAGTGCACGATTATTGCATTTATACTAACATTAGATTTTTTTATTAATCTGTAACACCAGTTTAGTTTGGACGGAACTTTAAGAAAATAATTAAAATATAAAGCTGTTTAATGTTCTTATTTATATTTGGTTTAAACTACATAACAGGTTTTTAATAAAAACTTATAAAATCAGTTCAGTTTAAGGTTAAAAAAAAGCACAAATTTATTATATCATTGTTTTAGTGTTTATCATATTTCATACAAAAAAATTAAAAATATTCAGGTTTGTGCCAAAATAAAAGCTGTTAATGAATCATTGCAATCATATTTTGCAATATTGTTTTTTGCAAAATACATATTAAATTGCACTCAATTCGATTCACCTAAACCACGTGTGCTGAAAAAGTCTGAAATCTTTTTTTGAACCGTGTTGTCTGTTTAAACCTTATATATTTTTTTCTCCAGTTTCTCTAAATCATAATCTACATTTATGTAGTATGAGAGATATGCATTTATGCATGCAAAGTTGTACCAAAAAAGTAGTTTTAGGTTTGCAAAAGTTGTGCATTTATCCGGTTTTTGCATTTATATGTGTTGCACTTATCCGTGTATTTTTGTATGTAAACGTATAAAAAAGGTTAATGGCTTCAAGTTCCAGTGCACTTATGCGGTTTTTGCATTTATGCGATGTGCACTTATCCGTAGTTTACTGTATTAGTTTAATGTTTGTTTTGGTTTATATTTTTGTTTTCACAATGTAATCACTCAAAGAATGTTCGTTTAAAAGAGTGGGCTCTCACAATTGCAAAGAGCTGATTTATGTTTATATTTTTTTGTCTTCCCAAAAAATGTTCACTGATTTTTTTGAAAAATTCACTAATAAGTGCAAGGTACTTAATGAAAGTTAATGTTGTAAGGTTAAACATCAAGATACATACACATGCACCAACTTTAACTGTGTTTTTTATGTTAACACAGCAGAAATTAAGGTAAATGTCGGAACGTATTTTATGTCGACCGGTCGCTTCAGCTTCTCTTTCAATAATCGTTTGGCTATTTCCAATTTTTCACTATGAATTTCCAGTGAAGTGCTCGTCGTAGACCCAATGATGGAGAAATCAATTTTGTACCAAACGATTTGATTGGGGAGCCATTCGCAGCGAAAAGTGTATAATTATCGGGAGTACTAGTGTGGTTTATAATAGGCACTACCGACACATCAGCACCCGTGTCGACGAGGAAAGTTTGTCCTGTTGTTTGATCCTTAACGAATAGATGATTGGCTGTTTGACCCCGATCACTAGACGCCTCTAGTGATCGGTTTGGAAGTTTCCCTGAGAAGCGTTTTGAGTGTAGCCGCAAGGTTGCCTGCATTTTCGAGCATTTACGCCGAAACGACGATGATAATAACATCTACCTAAGGAGAACTTGGTCGACTGGAAGGTTGTGAACGACCTCTTGAACGGTCTCTTTGAAGTTGCTGTATTGATGCCTGTGACGTTTCGATTTGTTTTTTGATATCTGTTAAATCATAAAAGGGGTAAACGGCAGAAATTTCTGCTGTGGATGAATGAACCGGAGTAGTGATTTCACCAATTTTGTCAGCTGTTTTAGCGAGGTTGTCTAGCTGCTCGCTTGACGTTGACAAAATTGCCTGAGTTTGCATTGGAAGCCTCTGTATCCACATTGTGCGCAAAAAGTCGTCGGTAACACCGCCTTTGGCAAAGCTGCGCATGTCTCGAAGAAGCGCACTTGGTATCCTGTCACCAATATCCATGTTGGTTAATAATTGCTTGATGCGTTTCTCTTCTGATACGGCATAATGGTCAATCAGACGTTCTTTAAGCTGTACGTAGGCATCATAAGGTGGATCTAGCACGATGTCGCTGATGTGCGCCAGCAATTCTGTGTCCAACTCGGACATAACAATGTGGAATTTCGTTCTGTCGACACTAATTCGATGAAGCTCGAATTGAGTTTCCACCTGGGCAAACCATAGCGCTGGGTTTTCCTTCCAAAAACGAGGTAGTCGAAAAGTTGCTGGAACGGATGTTGTGGCCGAGGAGCGCGTATTGTCTCCAGAACTTGGCATTTTATTTAAATAAATTAAACTTCGGGGTCACCAAATATTTTATTTGTTCGAGTTCTTTATACAGACTGAAAAAATTTATATATTTTTTGACAAATATAAATTCGATAAAGTAGATTGAATTGAATTATTTAAAACAAGTAGAAATATGAAAAGTAAAACTACAGTAAATGTAAACGCCTAGAGATATTATTTCTCAAAAAAATACGTTTTGACAAAACTTTACATTTTACTCAAAATCATGATCAAAATAAAATATGCTTTTAATAATTTTTTGTAAATTATTAAACTTTATGTTATTCCCTTTCCAACGGTATGCAATACTTGTATGTCAAGAGTTAATTTATTCTTTATAATTATAATCAAACTTAACTAATTCTGTAAAAAAGGCATATATCGTGAGACACGCATATATATGGGGGCTATATCTAAACCTGAACCGATATGCTTAGTTATGTTACAACATTATAACAGTGTAAAAAGACTAAGATGTGCAAAGTTTTGTTAACATCAGAGCAAAAATTAGGTTTTTGGCTACAATAATCTATAAAAGGTTATGCTAATTTGTATGGGAGGTACCAGAAGGGACGGGGCAAGTGGACCCATTATTTCAGTATATACTACACGCTGCCAAATAATAATACCATCCAAATTCTAGCTTCGTAGAGTCCTCCAGCATGAAGTTAGTGACAGAATAGTGGTTTTAGTGAAATAGGTCATTGTGTATGGGAGGTACTTGAGTGGGCGTGGCTATTTCGCCCATTTTCCAACCAATATTGCGATTAGTGAATTTTATGCCACTGGTAAATTTCTAATCAAACTTTTTCCCGTTTAAAATTATAAAGTCCCTCTACCCTGTAGCTGACCTTGTACAAATTTTAGTCAAAATTTGTTAAAAATTTTAATAATAACCCACAAAAGCCACAAAAACATATGAATATTGCATTAAAAATCAAATTTTTAGCTTAAAAATTAATTTTGCTTAACATATTAAAACTTATTAAATGGCGCCGCTCATTGCTTGGCCACTTTAATAGCATTTCATACATTTTAATTTGTTGCCCCTCACCACTCTACTCCACAGTATGTGGCCTCAGCCGTATGCAACCATTTTGGTTGCAATAATTGATGCGAACGGTCCCGTAGAGTATTTGTGTGTTACAGGTAGACCTCGTTTAACACGGTGGTTACGTACGTAAAATACCGAGTAAAGAAAAACCGTGTAAAACGATACAAGAAACCAGTACAAAAAGGAGCGTTATGTTCCTAGATCTCAAAAAATACAACCTAAGCCGTTCCTTTTTAAGTTTTTTTTTTATTAAATTCAGTTGTAGTTATAATTAAAAAATAAACAAAAACTTATTTTACTTCAATAAACATAAATAAATTTCTCATAAATTAAAAAAAAAGTAAAGGAAAAAATACACAAAATTTTGGTGCATTTTTTTATATCATTCTAGAAAATATTTTATTTTGACGAAAATTATATTATTTTTTATGTTATTAATTTTGTTACGCTGGATCAGGCATATGGACTAGTGTGGTGCGATTAGCAACATGCATGCTAATAAACACAATTTGGCTCAAGGAATGCTGTCCGATGCACAGTGGGTCAAACAGAAGTGCTAGCGGGATTAAATTAATAACTCTAGTAAATGAAAAGATATGTGAATGAATATTTAAACATAAGTTTTTTTTAACGCACTAGGGCTTTTACAGACATCATGCCAATATAATGATAGTATATTGGTATGATAGTATAAAGTATAGTATATTAGTGATTCAAAAACTCCTGAAACGGAGACTACCAAATCTTGTTGGCTAAAAAACCGTCTGATATAGTCCATATTTATTTCTAAAGCAAATTTCAATAAGCTTATATCTTATACAAAATACTACCGAATTCAGTGTACCTACCAAAAATATATATATTTAAACTATGAGGGTGAATTCGGCCATTTGTATGGGAGATAACAGAAGGGGTATGGCTAATGCTTTGGTTTTCTCAGTATTTGTTTCCTATTGATAGATAATTAATCAGGCCAAATTTCAATATCCCCCAATTGCCCGTTTTGAAGTTACAGTAAACTACGGATAAGTGCACATCGCATAAATGCAAAAACCGCATAAGTGCACTGGAACTTGAAGCCATTAGCCATTTTTATACGTTTACATACAAAAATACACGGACAAATACAAAAACCGGATAAATGCACTACTTTTGCTTATCTGAAAGTACTTTTTTAGTACAACTTTGCATGCATAAATCTCTCATACTACATACATGTAGATTATAATTTAAAAAAAATAGAGAAAAAAATATAAGAATGGAACAGAAAACACGGTTCAAAAAAAGATTTCGGACTTTTTCAATATGTATTTTCAAAAAACAATGATGCAAAATATGATTGCAATGATTCATTAACAGCTCTTATTTTAGCACAGAACTGAATATTTTTAATGTTATTGTATGAAATATGAAAAACACTAAAACAATGAAATATAAATTTGTGATTTTTTTTACCTTAAACTGAACTGATTTTTATAAGTTTTTATTAAAAACTTGTTATGTAATGTAAACCAAATATAAATAAAAACATTAAACAGCTTTATATTTTAGTTATTTTCTTAAAGTTCCGTCCAAACTGATCTGGTGTTACAGATTAATAAAAAAATCTAATGTTTGTATAAATGCAATAATCGTGCACTTATGCAATGTTTGTATATTTGCAATAGTTGTGCACTTATCCGAGTGTTGTATAAATGCAAAAACCGCATAACTATACAAAAAGTCCCGCGAAAACCGATGTGCACGTATCCGTAGTCTACTGTATTGAACAAATGTAATTTTTTCAAAAATTGATCATTTTGCATGAGAGGTACCAAAGGTGGTGGGGCTATTCTCCATATATCTCCAACAGTTGGTCGTAGTTGGTTATCATTTTGGATATTTATACAATAAAAGGACTCACACTTTACATAAATGCTAAATATAGCTCGAATACGATTGAGTGACGTTAGTTATAGTCCAAAGATGTCAGTATACGCTCTTAAACTATATATGGTACAACAGCTTAATTCTACCATATTTTTTTTGCTACACATGAGAAGACTGGTCACAAACATATAATTTTTATTTACTACATACCTTCTCTGAATGAGAAAAAAAGATATTGACTCAATAAAGTATAATTTGTTTGTAATTTGGACCAATAGCTTTTATAAGCTTTTACAAGTGTTGTTAATTAAAAGAAAACAAAGAAAATCGGCATTTTAAAAAATTGAAATTATACTTAAATCTCGCTAGATTGTCTGTTTGGGCCTCTGTCTTTTTTGTCTTAACTCTAGATTACACGTACATTTTTACACATATTCGTACAGGTTTCTACATACATACACTTGTTCTTAAACATATTCCTATATACGTACATTAGATAGGGTCGCTTTATATGGGGAAAAACAAAGTTTATGTTTCCTCCCAGTTTTTTAGTTTGTATAAAGACAATTTAAGGACTTCAATTTTTTTTCGAATCAGAGCACACTACGACCCCCCGAAATAGTATTTATTATATTGTATCGTCATTTGATAACCGGTCAAAACGAGGCTCATATCGTTATTCATGGCTAATTGGGACTACATTTAGCTTTTTGGACATTTTTGACCCCGACCTCAATTTCAGTGTCGGAGCAGATCGCATATTTATTTATATTGTTTATTTTGTTCCGTAATTACTTAAAAAACTTAAAAAAAAACTTAATTTCCCTTAACACCCCATGAGTGAGGTATGGGATGCTTCTCGCGTTGTTGTGAGTTAACACGCTTTCTATTTTAGATTCACAACAAAAGGGACCTACTTGTTTATCGACGAATGCGAACATCACTATTTTCGAAGCTTTTTCTAGACATGCCGATTGACTCGACACTTATACTGCGAAGTTTCTGTCGACAACATCGAGGGGGGCCGACCCTCTTTGGCCACTGATCTAAAATTTAAATATCGTCTACATATTCTTATTCGTGTTGTCATGTACTATCTGTGTACCAAATTTTATATCCCTAGCTCTCAAAATATGTTTTGCCACGCCCACTCAGCCCACTGGTTCAAAACTAATAATTCGTCCGCATAATCATATTCGTGTTGCCGAGTGCCATCTGTTTTTCAAATTGTATCTCCCTAGCTCGAAAAGTATGTTTTGCCACGCCTACTCCGCCCACTGGTCCAAAATTTAAATTTCGTCTACTAGTAGGACATAGTCGTGCATAGTGGTATTCGCAATGTCGAGTACTATCAAGGTATCAAATTGTATCTCTCTAGCTTTAAAAAAAGTTTTGCCACGCCCACTCAGCCCACTGGTTCAAAATTAAAATTTCGTTTGCATATTCATATTCGTGTTGCCGAGTACTATCTGTGCATCAAATTATATCTTCCTAGCTCTAAAATATGTTTTGCCCACGCCAACTCAGCCCACTTGTCCAAAATTAAAATTTCGTCTGCATATTCATATTCGTGTTGCCGAGTACTATCTGTGTATCAAATATTAGCTCACTAGCTCTAAAAATATATTTAGCCACGCCCACTGGTCCAAAATTAAAATTTTGTCTGTATAGTCATATTCGCATTGTCGAGTACTATCTAGGTATCAAATTTTATCTCTCTAGCTCTAAAAAAGTTTTGCCACGCCCACACCGCACATTCGGTAAAAATTTTAAAAATATATAGCCTACGGTAATTTCGATAATTTTGCCACGCCCCTTCACCCCGCGCATTGGGTTTTTTGTTTCCTGTGTCTCCATTTATAGTCCGATTGTAATGTGTGACCTATCAATGTTCTTGGACTTGCTACATTTTCTTCTCTGATCACTTTTGACTCCGACGTAAAATTCTAGAAGTTTCTACCGGAATCTCGGTTTTTACCCCCCTAAGTCAAATTTTTTTCGTAACGATAAAAAAAGTTTTTTAATTTCCATGATATTTTCTCTTTTACAGTGTATATTTTTATTCATAAACAAAAAAGTTACAGAGGTTTAAAAAAATCAATTTGACGTCGTTAAAGGCCAAAGCTCATTTCTAACAAATGTTGGCGTGGTCGTATTTTGTTTTTTAAACCTCTGTAACTTTTTTGTTTATGAATAAAAATATATACGGTAAAAGAGAAAATATCATTGAATTTAAAAAACTTGTTTATCGTTGCGAAAAAAATTTGACTTAGGGTGGTAAAAACCGAGATTCCGGTAGAAACTTCTAGAACTGGACGTCGGAGTCAAAAGTGATCAGAGAAGAAAATGTAGCTGTTGTCAGTCCAAAAACATTGGACTGACAACACACATTACGATCGGACTATAAATGGAGACACAGGAAACAAAAAATAAAATTTTTTTTTGAATTCGTTTTTAAATTATCTTTCATTCTAGGGGGTGACCGGCAAAACTTTTTTTATTTGTATAAAGTGCGACCCACCTTACTGTATACTAACTACCCTCCAAATTTTATTGAAATCGGTTCAGCCGTTTAGACGTGATTGATCCACAAACAAACAAACAAACAGACAAACATTCACATTTATAATATTAGTAGGATAGGGTAGGATACCGGACCGGGTCGGTCCCTATAAAAATATTTAAGATCATCTCGAGACAACTTAAAAAAAAATTTTTTTCCTCCCCCACCCCCGGATAAACAGCCAAAATCGTTTTTTTATCGCTGCTTTTTTGTTTGCAGCTCAATCGTTAATCCAAGGCATCAGTGTATAACTTTAGATGAGTACTACATTTGTCCTATAGAAGTCACTGCCATATGACATCATCTTGTAATGATGGCCTCATTTAGAGCAATTTTTACCCCTAAAATTTAAAAATATTTTTTCCTAGGATTAAAGCCCTTTCAAAACCAAGAACATTTTTCTTTGGAAGTATATAGTTTTATTCACAAACAAAAAAAGTTACGTATGATAAGTTGTATTTACAGCATTAACAAAAACATTTTTTTATGTTGTTTGCATTATTATCGCAAATTATTGCATACTTTATAGCGCTGACGAAAAATTTTTATAAAAATGATTCCATACTTTGTAGCTCAAATTGTTGCATAAGTCTTAACGACATCAAAAAAAATTTAAATATTTTCTTGAGATAATACATTTTTAATCTAGTTACCGACGAAATATAATTTTTATTGCAAATAAAATCCCAAAAAGAGCAAGGATATATATGTAACTAGCGGACCCGGCGAACTTCGTCTCGCCCCAATTTTATGCCTTCAGATAAATTCAGTAGAGAATGTTTGATAAACAAAGTTTTTCGATTAGATTTCCGCCGCAAAAACAAACAACGAAGGCGGTTCTCCAAAACTTGAAAAGGCATCGTTCAGCTGACCGCACGTAAAACAGGAAAAATCTAGATTAATCTCACATACTTTCAACGATTGGCCTTGCGATTTATTCATTGTCTTCGGGGAATTGGAATGGATGATCAGTTGGAATTATCTAATACGTAAGATAAGGACTTCCTCTTCTTTGAATTTGTTATTTATGATCGTCTGAAATCACATTTTTTATCAGATTCTTGACGAACAACCACGTACCGTTGTACAATTTCGGTTGATTCAGATTCCGCAATATGATTATGATCGATCACACCTTTATCTGTAAATTATGCGGCATAATAAGCGAGTGGAAAATTCGGTCGGATTGTTGGTCGCTTCATCCTCTACGGTTACGCTGTAAACAGATTTGTACGAATGCAGTTCTCAAGCGATTTAACTTTCTAATTTGAAATTCTAGCTATTGATGTCTTTATTCTTCTCTGCTAGTAACATACTACCCGTAAATTAATCCAATCGAGAGTTTTATAATTTTGTGCAATGTCATGAGTTACTTTTCCAACGATGTGAAAAATTTGCCGGGAACGATATCAATCCAGTCGGAACATCAACCCGAATTTGGCCATTGCCAAGCGCTAGCAGTTTTTTCGGTAATTCAACAGAAAATGGGAGGTTCTGGAATGAGCCCCTAATTTTTTGGTCAATTACAACTTCTTGACATTGAGGACGTTTTCAAGCATGGTTTTAGTAAATCAGCAGCATTAGACATTATGAGCAAAATCATAGCCCCACCAAATCGTTTTAAATCCCCTCGTAAATCCTTTATTGTTCGGTCAACTACTCGTTTAGTATTTATCGCGCATTCATCCGAAATGTTGATTTGACATTCCCGCATCAACTTCGCCGTTGCGAAATTCTTGGTCATTGTGTACTTTGGCTTTTCAACCGTGATAATATTCATCGAAAGTTTTAAAGCGGAATTTGCAGTTCGAATGCCTTCCAACAATGTGGCAGATATGCCAGAGGATGCAGCGGCTAACGTTATTTGAGATCTTGACCAAATTGTTGCCGGAATCAAAAAAAAAATGTCTTGGTTGTCCCACTCGGAGCATCGAGAAAGTAAATGCCTCCAGTTTCATCGTGAATCGTACACGTTCTTGTACTCGGTATTTAACAGCGGCATTTGTTCGAACTCTTCCGGTCAGCTCATTTAGATTATAGTCTTGCTCCCGTTAAAGTTCGCGATCGAATGCATCTTGCACCGAACGATTTGACGCTGGCATTCCCAATGTCGATGGCAGGTTGCCGCACATTCCGTCGGGTTCGACGGATTTTTTATTTAAATATTATTTTTCTCGTTACCAACCAACGTTTAACCGAAATTTTCCACCTAGACATTGTTCAAAACCATCATATCATGCGAAAATTGCAAAATTTTGTCAATAAAAAAAAACAAATTTTTTGGACTTTTCCGGAATTTTCCGAGTTTTTCCCTTAAAATTTTATATTTTTCCATTCGAAAAGCCATTCCGTAACAACTGCAAACAAAATTCCATACAAAAAACCAATTTTCGATTTTTCCAATTTCCTGACTTTTTCGAACGATTTTCCCAAAATTATCTTGCATAAAACCCTGATACCAATTACGAACAATTGAATAAAAATTGAGCAAAATGTGCCAACCGTTCTCTTTTGATGAATTACTACACACTGTTTACACCGTTTTTATACATATAGATTTCACAATAAACCAAATTTTTCCAAGCAGCACAACGAATTTTCCACCTTTACGTCGTCTAAAATCATCAAATCAAGCGATACAATGAAAAATTTCGTTGAAAAAATCCAAAATTTTCGAGTTTTTTTCCAGAATTTTCCGAGTTTTCCACCGAGAATTTTTCTATGTTTCCATTCGGAAAGTCATTTCGGAATAATTATCCAAAATTGTTCACTGTTACATCGTCGAAAATTATCAAATCATACGATAATATGCAAAATTTCGTCGAACAACAAATTCAAACTTTTTGAATTTTTCCGGAATTTTCCGCATTTTTCAACAAAAATTTTCCATTTTTCTATTCGAAAAGCCATTCTGTAACAATTGTACACAAAATTCCATTTAAAAAGGTATTTTCCGATTTTTCCAATTTTCCGACTTTTCCGGAAGATTTTCCCAAAATTTTCTTTCACATAAACCTGCTCCTGGAAATAACGAACAACTGAAAAAAAGTTTGAGCAAAATCGGCCCAGTCGTTCTCAATTGATGAATTACTATACATTTTTGCCACCATTTTTATATATATAGATTACAGGAAGTATTGGCGCCACTCAAGTTCCGTTCACGACTTTCTAGTTTTGCAAAAAATTTTATTTTAATTAGTCATTCCAAGCGCTGATTCACTTACATTTCGCACAAATGTTTAGTGTTGCAAATTGCATGGGAAGAATACAAGTGCAAAATTAAGTCTGCATTTTATTATTAATACTTCCATTGTGGACCAGGTATCTTTATAATTTCGTTGCTTGAATATTGGTAACGCTGAACAGTGTTGCCAAGTCTTGGACATTGAAAAGCACTATGAACCATTCAAAAAAGGGTTTATTCGGGTAAAAAACTACCTCAAAACGGGTAAAAAACCATTGCGCTTTTCAATTAATTTTTTAACTCAAAATTATATGAAGAACAGAGGTAGGTTATACGTAGTCTTAATTGTGAGAACACCTGGGTTTATTCATATACTACGTAAACAATTTTATATGAATAAAGAACAATAAAAATAATTTGTATTTAACATATGGGACCGGACGTGGCATAGTGGTTAGAACACGCGACTACCATGCGGGAGATCGCAGGTTCAAACCTGGCTCCAGTCATCTTAAAAGAAAAAAATAAATAAAATTTTTTTTTTTTTTTTTTTTTTTTTAAGTAGTCGCGAGGTGATCTTTAATATTTGCCCTCGACTTTGGAAATTTTTTTCGTGACCCGGTCTACTCTACGCCTCAATTTGTTGCAAGAATGCTCATATATTTGTTAAAATTATGGATATTCTTAAATATTCTTTTGTTCTAATTTATGTATTATAGTTGTAGAGGTGTTCTACTAAAGAACAATTATACAATTACATTCGAAATTCAATTTTATTTAATTTAAATTAAATTAAAAAATACTACAAAAAATAGAACTGTTCGCTCCTCGTTCGTGTATTTTCACAACGAAATACTTCTCGTGCTTAGCTAAAACCTCAAAAGAGCAATAGCAACTAGGATCTAATGCGTTCGAAGTACTATTCGTTATGGTAACTCCATAATGGATTTTCGAAGTGTTTGAACGAACTCGGTTTCTTCTAAACCAACTCTGCGATGGCTAACAAACTCTCCAGGGATTCGCAATGGAGCACCAAATACCAACTTCGCTGGACTTAACCCGATGCCGTTTTTAATCGTCGATCGCATACCCAGAAGTACCATCGAATGTGCAGAGGTCCAATTACTTGTCCCGGAAAATTTGATAGCAGATTCCAGAGCCCGATGACTTAAAAAAAAACTTAAATTCCCTTTGCATCCCATGAATGAGGTATGGGATAGCTTCTCGCGTTGTTGTGAATTAACACGCTTTCTATTTTTAGATTCACAACTAGCGGCATCTACTTGTTTATCGACGAATGCGAATATACTGCGAAGTTGCTGTCAACAGCATTCGAGGGGAGCCGACAATGAAAGAACAATTTTTGTTTTTAATATGACTGGAGCCAGGTTTGAACCTGCGATCTCCTGCATGGTAGTCGCGTGTTCTAACCACTATGCCACGGCCGGTCCCGTGCCCGATGACATCGCTCAGTAATTTCATAAGACTGGGGATGATAGGGTGTTGTCCGCAAATGTGTCACGCCTAACATGTTGGTCATCTCTGTGAAAACTGACGACTCAAATTATCTTCCCAAATTCGTTGTGATTCAACATATGGGATACCGTATGTTGATACCCAACCGTTTATAATGGCGCTGGTAAGTTTGCGCGGCGTTCCTTAAGCCAAACGTCATATAAGCGAACTCGAATAACCCGAAAGGTGTTATTATTGCGGTCTTAGGTATGTCGCATGGCTCCACGCGTATTTGATGGTAAGCCCTTTGCAAATCTGTGGAGGAAAAATTTTCTTACCGTACACGATACTTGTGACATCGTAATGCGCGATAATCGCCGCAAGGACACCATACGCCGTTAGATTTCTTTACCAGATGTAATGTACTGACCCAGTACCTCTTCGAGGTTCTGCATATGCCTTTTTAAATATTAAAACTTTTTGTTTCGATACGTTGTCGCTTATTGTCGACTTCGTATCCGCCCGATAGATCGAAGGATGAATTTAACTTTTGAGACTCTTCTTTCATATGAGCAAGGCTCGGGCACTTTATACGTACGTTTACGTTTGTCGATATCAGTATTCGTAGTAGACGACGGTCGGGTTGTAAAAACAGCGGCCAAAAGTTGAAATTCTCCGATCTCCATTATATTTGTCTGCTAACTTTGCTAGATCGGCCAAAGTTGCATCAGATGCTTGTTGGCCTGGACTTGAGCTGGCAAACGCTGCAACCATAGTGATTTCAAAAAATCTTTCGTCCCTTTTTCATTTGAAAGGGAGCTTAACTCGTTCTAAAGCTGTGTTGGTCGCTTGTCACCTAAGTCAATCTCTGAATGCAATTTTTGCTCGCTTTCGCAGATTGCCGTATTTGTCGTTTTCATGTGGATTCAAAATGGCGTCTGACACTTGCAATAGAACATTTGATTCTATTGCTACAACAACGGTATTAAATTTTGATGAGTCACTCATGATTAGTGTTTTTGTCCCGAGAATTCCCGGGACAAAATTCCCGGGAATCCCGGCCAATTGTTTGTCCCGGAATCCCGGGAATGCGACCGGGATTTCCCGGGATTTCATTACGCTTATTTAATCAGTTTAATAAGTTAAAATCCACTAAAACCATAAATTATTTAGTGTTCCAAATTTTAACCATAAAATTACCAAATTGTTGACTATTTTCTTGACCATCACTATTGTCTTCCGTCTCTCGTTGTGTTGTTTATGTTTCAAATGTTGTTTAACATATAGAGATAAATTCGAACGTATTAAAATGCTAAAATGGATCAGCAATACCATGTCCATGAGTTAATGAGAACTTATTTATTGATAGGCATACATATATTTTCTAAAACAATATTTTTAAGCCAATTGACTGACATATAACATTCTTTGTTGGCGTACTGGGTTTGAGCGATGATAACACTTTTCCCCTCTTTATCCCAAGGAGTACGAATCTCCAAAATCTCTTCAATTACCCTATAAAATAAGTGTTAAATCAAATTGTCGTGATTCCACCTTTAGACGTTAAGTCTGGGTGATGGTAACAGTTTCATCCCATTCATTCTTTCATATCGCGCAATTGCTCCATAAAATAAATATTCGCCCCAATATCCGCATTTCTAAATTTAGGCATTTGGTCTGGGTGATGGTACCAATTTGATATGAATTCACAGCGCACAACTACTCACTAAAATAAATACTCTATTCTACTATAAGCCGTTGTTCTAGGTTTGATTGTTTTTCTTTAAGGGGTAACAATTTTAAAAAATCTCCTCATGCAGATCTCTTATTCTATAAGAAGCATTCCCATATAGATTTTTGCGATGCTACCTTTAGCAGTTGGTCTGGGTGATGGTATAACTTTTACCCTTTTTTGGGGCATTTTTAGCACTTAAGAAGAAATTATGAAAAATGTCTTCGGATATGGATTTGTGCTATAATAGCTTTAGTCGTTTGGATTGTGTCCTTTATTACCCCTTAAAGGACGAATTTCGAAAAATCACTTCGTGCAGCTCTCTAATTCTATAAGGATATTGCTCAATGGTACCGCTTTTATCTCTTTTTGGCCTTTTTACCCCAAAAAGTAAGAATGTAGAAAAAAACCTACTAGCAGCCCTATTGTTCTTTAAGAAGGTTGCTCATGTACATTTCGACGATGATAACCTTTGCCTGGATCATGTTACCAGTTTTTTCATTTGTTAGACCTTTTTTCCGCCTAAAAGTACGAATTTAAAAAAATCGCTTCGTGCACCTCTCCAAGTCTATAAGCAGATTGCTTATGTATAGCTCGTTTAAGTATTAACAAATTTTCGGATAAACCACAACAAGAGATTTTTAGAATTATTTTTATGTTTCATTTGATATTTGTTTGTTTGTATTAAAATAAAAATAATTTTTTTTATAGATAAAGGCAATTTTTAATAATTTTTTGTTTTGGGCCGGGATTTCCCGGGATCCCGGGAAAATGATATAAAAATCCCGATTTCCCGGGAAATGAAAAATGCCGGGAAATCAAAAACACTACTCATGATACCGGCAACTGCAAATTGCGCCTCTACTTGTGCCAACTAAATTTCAGCGTGATCGGGCCAAATGGTGGAACCTTCAAGGCCACACGAATAAATTAACTTAAAAAATAAGGCAAAAATTAAAACTAGCGTGATAACTAGACAAGTGTAAGAATATATGTCAGCGTAGTATTTTTTTGGTAACGATACCTGCGTTGATAAATAAAAATAGTAGTAAAAAAGTATTATAAAAACTCAACATTACGGCTGAATATCACCATTATTATGCTTAATTTGTATATTGGTATATCCAGCTGAAGGACGGGCTATTTTATAGTAAATAATTGCTATATTTTTAACTTTTTGTTTTTGATATTGTATAATGCATTTTTTGAACTTTAATAAAACAAACTATATAACAATGTTCTTATCGTATAATAATTTTTGTTTTATCTTAAACCTTTTTATTATTTGCTTAGCCCTATCGTATGCTACTTCATATCTAAGTTTTACTTCCTTATCATAATCATCTATGTTGTTAAATGGAGTTATTCTATCTATTTGACTGAGTTGGTGAAAAGCTTTTGGAATTAAAACAATATGTAAAATATTTAACCCATTCCTTAATGATTTTTATCGTTGTTCTGTGGCTTCTTTTTACAGTACCAAGAGTCTGGTAATGGTAGGTTGTTGATGTTAATTTATTTATTATAAGTAGATTACACAAATCTGTCAATAATGAATTGTTATACTCTGTACCCATGTCAGAAATGAACGTCTTCATTGGTCCGTGGGAGAGAACAAAATGCTCAAACATTGCATTTGTGACAGTTTTTGCGTTCTTGTCAATGATAGGTATTGTCACCAAATACTTTGACAGATCACATATTATAGTGTCTACATATACAATATCGAATACTATATCTGGTGATGGCGTTAATGTCAATGGGGGCTTTGTGTTTGTTATTACTAGGGCAACCGAAAATATGCTACAGCATGTTTTTTTTACAACGAGATATTAACAAATGGGTAATATATTTACATGTTTCATGGTCCTACAAGTGTTTTGAGACCTATTTGTTAGAGCATATTTTGGCATATTTTACCCATAAAGTCATATTTCGACAAATTTTGGTTTTAGGAGCATAATTTAAAAAAAAACTCCTTGTTAAGGCATACTTTATATTTTTTAGGCCATATTTTTTCAAAAATATCCCTTTTTAAGCATATTTTATGGTTTTCACATTATTTTTTTGTTCGTAAAAACAAGTGTCTTTGCAACTTTGGTTTTTTGAAATTTAACAGCCAAATCTACTACATGTTTTAATTTCAATAAGTAAACAAAACATAAAAAGGAGGTGCTTTTCAACCACCACCGATTTCGACCTTGGTCATAATGCCTTAAGCTAATCCGATAAAAGCAGCAAAACTAAAGGCGGTTGTAGAAAAGTGTCCCGACTAACGAGTTGATGGTGGATTCCTCTATTCTAAAATATGCAGCAAAGTTATTGCAGCAGATCGCAGATTTCAAGTGAAGCAACATGTGGAAAGCGGCAAACATATTCAACTAAGTCATGGAAGTGAAAATAAGCAGACCAAACAATTATTTTTGCCAGAATGTTCCGGTAGACTCTCAAAAGAACATGATTTTCAAGAAAAACCGAGCCGAGCTTTTGTGTCTGCTGTCATTCCACTTTACAAAATGAGAAATCAAAATATAAGAACACTATTTGAGGAATACACGGACTACCAAGTGCCATCCGAAACAGTTCTTCGAACTAAAAATTTTAAAAATGTGTACAACGAAAAAAAACACGCTACTACCATGCGGGAGATCACAGGTTCAACTCCTGGCCCCTTGAATGTTGTGTACAGCAACTTAGCAGTATTAGTGTCGAGTCAATCGGAATGTCTAGTAAGAGCTTCTCAAACAGTGACGTTCGCATTCGTCGATAAACAAGTAGGTGCCGTTAGTTGTGAATCTAAAAATAGAAAGCGTGTTAATTCACAACATCGCGCGAAGCTATCCCTTGTAAAGATTAAGTTTAAGTTTTTTACAACGACTGCATAGACATTATACGAGCAAAAATACTTAAAAGTCTGAATTTAAAAAAATATTGTTTTTTTTTAATTTTTAAGCTGTTTTTTTACATTAAATAAAAATATTTCTTATTCATTTGAAAAAATTGTGTGACTTAAATTTTTAAGAGCATGTTTTTGTTGATTTTAAGGTCATATTTTGCCTTTTTTCATGTCATATTTTATGCGCATAACACACGATTTTTAGGGCATATTTCCGGTTGCCCTGGTTATTACCTAAGGACTTTGGCACTTACAACATGCTTGGACGTATTTTTTCGTCTTTTGCAGTATTATTCCAATGGTAATATATCTTAATTTAGTTAAGAGTTCTTAAAACACCACAATGGCCTCCTTCTACAGGGTCTTCATGAAAACGTTTTATGATTTCCTGAATAGGTTTTATTTTTTTTTCAATCAATCTTGGTGACCTCATTATTTAGCGCTACTATAATTTTATTAAATTTCTTTATGCCTATTTCTTTAAAATCATTAATTGGTACAAATTCCAATATTTTCTCTTTATGTGCCAATTGTAATCTATCAACATTGTAATTACTGTCCACTTCTTCGAGCCTAGAGAAGAATAGCTCTTAGTCAAGTTTCCCATAAGTGAATTGATCTGTATATAAGCAATTGCAGTTTTTCCTCGTTTAATATAATAATCATAAATTTGTAAAATTTTCTGATTTTGATCTAGTTTTCCGAACGAGTTTGATCCGATATTGTAACTCTAACGTTGTTATTGTTGTAATGGCTGTTGCCATTATATCTATTTCGATTTTTACCAGAGTGGTTTCCACGAAAATTGCCATTAGCAATCCCATCGAGGTAGTTGTTAGTGTAGTGCTTCTTTTCGAAGCATAATATAGCATTTTGCTGACCTGTAGCTTCAGTGCAGCTACTGATAAATTTTCTTATAGCTTCATTCATACTTCCGAACTGACCAGCTTTTATGATAAGTTTAACCCTTTCGATTTACTGCAGTCTGTGTGCTGTATTTAGAAGCCAACTCACATGTTATTCCATCCAAGATGTAGGTAATTCCCAACGCTCTGGTTAGTAGCTCAACTTCGGTACATAATCGTTGGCTGATTTATAATTCTGTCGGATGTTCAGTATTTTGGCTGTAAGAATCTATACTGATTCACACTTTACAGATTTTTTCAGTTCCTCAATAATTTGTCTGATTGTTGTTTTATTTTCGATTAAAATTGTTACACTTCCTTTCAATTTAGTCTTAATTAGAATAATTGCCACTGATTCATGTGCGCCTTTAAGTGTATCTAATAAGGAAAGTGCGCCTGAAAATGATCTTAAGTTTTCGGGTTTTCCGTCAAAGTCAGCCGTGACGCGAATTTTAAAATTCAATTGGTGTCTGAGACATTATTGATACTTGTCCTGCTTGCCGCAACGCTTATCTGTCTACCGCTTACCCCTGAAATGAAACTTTATGCTGCACTTTTATGTGCTGTACGCAGTTCCACGTAATTTACGTTTAGCAAGACTCTTTTTTTACTCAAGACGTTGGAAAAGGGTTTTCAAATGTTTATGTACTGTCTGTACTAAAATATTCTTTCTTTTCTCCTTTTTGCCATTAATTTTCCCTTTGGAATATATCAATATATCGTTACCTTAATATAGAAAGGCCCCAACTCATAATTTTTTGAAATCGTGTTTTTTGTCGATTCTGACAGAGCACCATCAGATACACCTTCCATAAAAAATTAACGGAGATGCGTTGAAAAATAGCGAAGTTATAAGCTAATAATGTAAAGCCCTAACTCATATCCACACAATATGTACAAAAAAAAGCCCTAACTCATACCCACACAATATGTACAAAAAATTCCAACATTTGCTTTACTTAAATATGAATTGATGTTATTTTGTTTTCTTTTAAGTTGTGCAAGAAAAAGCCCCAACTCATTTTTTTTTTCCAAAAATTCAAACCCAAAAAGCCCCAACTCATTTTTTTTTTCAAAAATTCAAACCCAAAAAGCCCTAAGTCATACAAATTAATTAAAAATGTAAATATTAAAAAAATTATTTTAATTTTGAATTTGTCTGATGTTAATAATAAAAACTGCATTTTAAATGTTTTTGTATCTGGTGTGTTTCTTGTTTTATTAAGTTTTTTCCTCCTCCTGTAAACTTCGTTTTTCATGAGTTAGGGCCTTTGTATATTAAGGTAACGATATATGGTTTAAAAAAGTATATTTTTCTTTATTTTTTTTTATTTAACTAATTTTCTTATCATTAAACATGATTCCATTTCTACAGTTGTTAAATTAATTATATCTTCCCTTGTAGATATTGATTTGGCGGTGCACTCTCAGCGTCCTGCGAGTAGATAGCGCCAAAACTCTAACAAGGGTGTAACGTTGTTACGGACTAGTTCCAATATAAAGCGAAAGATTATAACTGTATCCGTCTCTTTGAGCTCCTTCTATCAAGTCGGGCAATAACCATTCAGTTTATGCTTTGTTATTGTCCAATGCGTGGTAACCTTCACTGGTACCTTCTGCTGGTACCTAGCAGAAGGTAGTTTGTTGAGGTCAGCCTGATGGGGAGCTTTGCTTCTACCTGAAGGTGACAATGTTTAAAAGGCAGATTACTTCGGTAATCTTATGGCGGAAGTGGTGCAGTAAATTAGGTATCCCCACATAAGAGTTATTGAACAGTTTCAATATTTTTTGGATTATTGAAATTAGATCCGGGCCTTAACAGCGGCTAAGTAGTATGTACTAGTGGGGTGTAGCCCACCATCTGGTCAAGTCTACACGACGATACTAAACGTAAAACACAAACGACTCATGTACCAGACACTGATCCTACCTGTGTTGCTCTACAGCGCAGAATCCTGGGTAATGGCACAAGCGGATCAATTTATTCTGGAAGTCTTCGAAAGAAAAATACTTCGCAAAATATTCGGACCCATCATCCATAACAGCGAGTTCCGCGTTGAGGAGGCAGGAAGCCCCCCTCCCCCAGCACTTTGTTTATCGGCTTATGAAATGAGACAAATTTAGAGTATCCAGACTGACTACAACAAATGTGGCGGGGGTGCGTATCCATCTTTTAAGCAAGAAATTACCAAAGGTGCATAAATGCCATAATGTCTTTATTGCACTTCATCTGTGGTAATAAAGCCATGTAGTGTTATTTCCCAATTGAATGGGAATTAAAGTCATTTGGCTTTATTTCATCAAACACTCGAATTGCTCTAAAAATACACAGTTTTTGTGTGTGTGCCGAACTTGTTCGCTACATTTTTCGCTAAGAATTTAGAAATTAAATTGTACTTCGTCGATACGACGTAGATTACCATTATTGTTTGTACAATATGATTACCCTTCTAGGATTAAATTTAAGCAGAATGTGATTTACAAATTATCAAACTTTGGGCACTTATACGGTTTGCACTTGAATGAAAAGAAGTTGAACACTTAATTAGCCAACACAACTGTTCTTTTGTCCGCGGACTACAGAACACACTAGTTTATAGATAATTGGCCAAACCTTTTATATACGTACAAAATTATAAGCAGAAAACAAAAAACTATATTTGAATTTCATATAAGGCATAACTTTCACTCTGCTGACTTTGTAATATTTTCTTTGTATTTATTTTGCTTTTCAGAATCGCCTACATAAACCTATTTGCGAGTTTAAAATTTTGGGAGGATACACTGTCTCCGCTACCTAGTAGGAGTTTTCATCACAGTAAATCAAAAGATATTTCGGATGTCACTCGAAGTACTCCTCAATTCCGCAATATAAATGTGCACGGCGTGAAAGACGAACACAAAACATGTTCAATATAAAGTAATTTAAAGATATAAATTAAATATTCTATTGATATAATTTAATATTTTGCTAATAAAAGCTGAACTATATTTGTCTGGAGTTGGTTCTTCATTTTATTTTATTGTTTTATTTTGGAAATAACATAAATTTTGTTTTTATACAGAATTGTTTGTAAGAGTTGGTCGTGTTGCTAGAAGGTTAGTGTAAAAGACACGGCAGTCGTACGTCCAGACCTAGGACGCGTTCCAGTGACTTTTACGAGTTTTTGAATACAACACACAAGGTTAAATATTGACAATGTGTATTTCTATTAAAAATCCTAAATGAAATTCATACATTTAGGAATAATTCATAAGTCAATAATAAATTGTGGTACATACTTTTTGCTATCGAAACCACCAGGAACTGTTACAAATTTTAATTATTACAGTCGAGTACGTTTATAACGAACACCGTTTATAACGAATTTCAGTTATAACGAACACTTTTTCTGGTCCCAACGGTTTTGCTTCATTTCTTCATATAAATCTTTACTGATATAGCAAACTTTACGTAAAACGAACAATATTTTTTGTCCTATTTTCCAGTTTTCATACATTTTTTGACGAACTACAAATATCTTTAACTACGTCAGCAACGGTAACGTAATTTATTCCGTTGTTTTTATTCCTGAAAATTTGTTTGATTTATTTTAAAATTGATTGATCTCGTTTTTTTAATGTAGTAAAATACTGTTAAACCAGTAAGAAAGTTTCAGTCGGGCGACCCGACTTACCTATACCATCACCCTCAGTAAAATAAAAAAAATGCTATTATATTGATATTATTACTCGATTTCTAAAGTGGGTGAAGTGGTAAATTTGTATGGAAGGTACTAGAAGGTGCGTGTCTAGACTTCTAGGTTTATCCTCCAAAACTTTATCCTGTTATAGCTTTACTAAAGACAGAGCTTGGGCACGATAGCGTTGGATGTATTGATATTATTACACCATCTCTGAAGTGGGCGCAAAGGTACATTTGTATGGGAGGTCCCATAAGGGGCGCCGCTAGATTTCCAATTTTTTCTCCAAAACTTTATCCTGTTATAACTTAATAAAATACAGAATTGGGGCACGGTCGTGTCGAGAATATTGATATTATTACTCCATCTTTAAAGTGGGCGGCGTGGTACATTTGTATGGGAGGTACCAGAAGGGGCGTGTCTAGACATCCAGATCTTTTCTCCAAAACATTATCCAGTTATAGCTTTACTAAATACAGAATTTGGGCACGATCGTGTCAAGTGTATTGATATTATTATTCCATCTCTAAAGTGGGCGGAAAGGTACATTTGTATGGGAGGTACCAGAATGGGCGTGTCTAAACTTCCAGATTTTTTCTCCAAAACTTAATCCTGCTTGAACTTTACTAAATACAGAATTTGGTCACGATCGCGGTAGTTCTAATAATAATACTAATCGATTTCTAAAGTGGGCGGTACCAGATGGGGCGTTGGTAGACTTCAGTTTTTTTTTCTCAAAAACTGTATCCTGCTATAGCTTTACTAAATTTAGAATTAGGGTACGAGCGCGATGGATATCTAAAGTGGGCGGGAAGGTGAATTTGTATGGGAGGTACCAGAAGGGGCGTGGCTAGACTTCCAATTTTTTTCCAAAACTTTATCCTGTAATAGCTTTACTAAGTACAGAATTTGGGTACGATCCCGTTGGGTGTATTGATATTATAACTCGATTTCTAAAGTGGACGGAATGATGTATTTGTATGGGTGGTAGCAGAAGGGGCGGAGCCATGTAGCCCATTTGCAATACCGTAAGTAGTTTTGGGGGAATATTAACTCGTGCAAAATTTCAAGACATTTGGTTGCGTCTTTCGAAAGTTATCGTGCGAACCAGCCGGACAGCCACCAGACAGACAGACGGACATGGCTCAAATGACTTAAAAAGTCATGAATCGAATTTGGTTCTAAGAAACCTAGGGTCTGAAGTGACTCCTTCTATGTGTTACACTTTTGGGTCGTATCAAATGATATATACCCTCATCCCTAAGGGTGATGGTATAAAGAACTAACGTTGACAACTTTATATGGTTCTTAAAATGAACAAACAACAACCAAATATTACAGCCTCTCATTTATACCAAAGCTCACAGAGAACAAACAGCTGAGAGAAATAATAACAAACGAAAAAGTGTCAATAGCACATAGACCAAACAAAACAATCTCAACACTTTTTACACAAACAAAAACAAAAATTGAGATAAGACAGCAAAGCAACGTAGTGTATGAGATCCAGTGTATTGGTAAAGAAAATGAAGAGTGCGATAAAATATACAAAGGCACAACTAAACGTAATTTGGAGACAAGATTAACTGAACACGAAACGGACATAAAGAAAAATAAAACCAGTACAGAAATTTCAGTCAGATAAACTGACTGATAAATACCATCACCCACTATAAGATATTGTTTTAGTCTTGAGTTATTGAAATTAACCGATTTGTAATTCAAACCAGTTAGAAAGTTTCAGTCGGGCAACCCGACTTACACAGTGGTACATTTGTATGGGAGGTACTAGAAGGGGTGTGTCTAGGCTTCCAGATTTATTCTGCATAACTTTATCCTGTTATAGCTTTACTAAATACAGAATTTGGGCACGATTGCGTTGGATGTATTGATATTATTACTACATCCCTAAAGTGGGTGAAAAGGTACATTTGTATGAGAGGTACCATAAGGGGCGTGTTTAGACTTCCAAAGTTTTCTCCAAAACTTTGTCCTATTATAACATAACAAAATTCAGAATTTTGGGCACGATCGTGTCTAGTGTATTGATATTATTACCCTATTTCTAAAGTGGGCGGAGTGGTACATTTGTGTGGGAGGTACCAGAAGGGGCGTGTCTAGACTTCCAGATTTTTTCGCCAAAACTTTATCCTGCTTGAACTTTACCAAATACAGAATTTGGGCACGATCGCGTTAGGTCTTTGAATAATATTAATCGATTTCTATAGTGGGCGGTACCAGATGTGTATGGGAGGTACCAGATGGGGCATGGATAGACTTCCAATTTTTTTCTCTAAAACTTTATCCCGTTATTGCTTTACTATAAATAGAATTTGGGTACGATCACGTTTGATTTATTGATATTATTTCTCCATCTCCATAGTGGGCGGAAAGGTAGGTTTGTATGGGAGGTACCAGAAGGGGCGTGGCTAGGCTTTCAAAATTTTTCCCAAAACTTTATCCTGTTATAGCTTTACTAAATACAGAATTTGGGACTATCCCGTAGGGTGTATTGATATTATTACTCGATTTCTAAAGTGGGCGGAATGATGTATTTGTATGGGAGGTACCAGAAGGGGCGGGGCCACGGAGCCCATTTGCAATACCGTAAGTAGTTTTGAAAAAATAATAACTCGTGCAAAATTTTAAAACATTTGGTTTCGTCTTTCGAAATTTATCGAGCGAACCAGCCGGACAGCCACCAGACAGACAGACAGACAGACGGACATGGCTCAAACGACTTAAAACGTCATGAATCGAATTTGGTTCAAAGAAACCTAGGGTCTGAAGTGACTCCTTATATGTGTTACATATTTGGGTCGTATCAAATGATATATACCCTCATCCCTAAGGGTGATGGTATAAAAATAGTATAACTAATAAAAAATAATACAAAAAATTTTTAATCTATTTTTATACCATCACCCTTAGGGATGAGGGTATATATCATTTGATACGACCCAAAAGTGTAACACATAGAAGGAGACACTTAAGACCACTTGAGTCGTTTGAGCCATGTCCGTCTGTCTGTCTGGGTGTCCGGCTGGTGCGCACGATAACTTTGGAAAAACGCAACCAAATGTTTTGAATTTTTGCAGGAGTTAATATTTTCCCAAAACTACTTACGGTATTGGGTGTCCGCCTGGTGCGCACGATAACTTTGGAAAAACGCAACCAAATGTTTTGTAATTTTTCAGGAGTTAATATTTTCCCAAAACTACTTACGGTATTGTAAATGGGCTACATGGCCCCGCCCCTTCTGGTACCTCCCATACAAATGCATCATTCCGCCCACTTTAGAAATCGAGTAATAACATCAATACACCCAACGGGATCGTACCCAAATTCTGTATTTAGTAAAGCTATAACAGGACAAAGCTTTGGAGAAAAAATTGGAAGTCTAGCCACGCACCTTCTGGTACCTCCCATACAAATGTACCTTTCCGCCCACTATAGTGATGGAGTAATAATGTCAATAAATCTAACGTGATCGTACCCAAATTCTTTATTTAGGAATGCTTTAACAAGATAAAGTTTTTGAGAAAAAAATTTAAAGTCTAGCCACGCCCCATCTGGTACCTCCCACTTTATAAATCTGTATTTAGTAAAGTAAAGGATAAAGTTTTGGAAAAAAAAATTGGAAGTCTAGCCACGCCTCTTCTGGTACCTCCCATACAAATGTACCTTTGCGCTCACTATAGAGATGGAGTAATAATATCAATAAATCCAACGTGAGAGCACCCAAATTCATCATTAATTAAAGCTTTAATAGGATAAAGTTTTTGAGAAAAAAAAATTGGAAGTCTAGCCAAATTTTAATTATTACAGTCGAGTACGTTTATAACAAACACCGTTTATAACGAACTTTGAGTTATAACGATACCTCCCATACCCATCTGGTACCGCCTACTTTAGAAATCGATTAATATTATTAATAGACCTAACGCGTGCCCAAATTCTGTATTTAGTAAAGTTCAAGCAGGAAAAACTTTTAGAGAAGAAATCTGGAAGTTTAGACATGCCCTTTCTGGAACCTCCCATACAAATGTACCACTTCGCCTACTTTAGAGAAGGAGTAATAATATCAATACACCCAACGCCATCGTCCCCAAATTCTGTATTTAGTAAACATGATAAGGTTTTGGAGAAATAATCTGTAAGTCTAGACACGCCCCTTCTGGTACCTCCCATACAAATGTACCACTCCGCCCACTTTAGAAATCAAGTAATAATATAAGTATAATAGAATTTTTTTTGTTGTACTGAGGGTGATGGTATATGTAAGTCGGTTTGCCCGACTGAAACTTTCTTACTCGTTTTATACCTCGGATATAACGAACTTAAATGCCTAGTCCCTGGTCTCTATAACCGTACTCGACTGTATGTTGTATATAGAATTTGCTCCTGAGCACTGCGCACAGCTAACCTCTAAGTTTGCAATTCAGATTCAAAAGAATGGCTACAACAAAGGCGCATGGTCAGGGGCAAATCTTAATGTTTCGTTAAGTTTAGAATCCAACAAGTTTACAATCCAAACATTTCAATTGAATAAACTTATAATTATTCGGTGATGCCAGATTGATTATTGGGGAAATCATTTTGATTAAGATATCGCTTACACATTCCCCCCGCAGTATGGGAAGAAGCTTCTTCGCCTTCAGACTCTTCTTGAGGAGCGACATCCAAAATCGCAAGCTTAACTGCAGGCCTTTCTAGAACTCCGTTTGGTGTCAACACCTTTGCTCTTAGCACTTGACCACCACCTTCCAATCTCGTCTCCAAGACTTTTCCACGTAGCCAGACGTTACGAGGAAAAGAAGGATCAACTATGACCACTAGATCCCCCTGACTTATAGGTTTGGGGCAATCGTGGCACTTCGACCTACAAGTTAAAGTCGATAGGAATTCAGCCAACCACCCCAGGAAAATTTTTCAGAACTTGTTGCGAATGGTATTGATACTAGAATCGTTTCTTTTTTAATCGACTTTCTATTCTGTTTCTGGTTCTATATAACCGATTATGTACAACATGTTGCACCACAGATTCCGTAGAACAGAAAATGAATATTCGTATTCGAAATAAGTATTTTTTAGAGGGTATTTATTAAGAAAAACTCAAAAATCTGATTTAAAATATATTTCGAACTAGCACCCAATTGAAAATCAATGAAATTTAAAAAAACAGCATATATAATTCAGTTGTGTAGCAATTCATTTCATAACAGGTTCCATGAGAACATGTTGGTTTTGGGACAATTTCAAACAAAAATAATATATTGTGCAACCGAAAGTGGAACTTGTTACTTATCAGTAAAAGCTGTTCTGTAATTGTTTCTTTGCAACAAAATATTTTGCTGGGACTTTTTCCAGAAGATATTTGCGTACTGTTGAAAGTAAGCCAACTTTGTTTTAATACGATGCCTCTATCGTTGCAAGCAGACATATGTTTTAGTCCAGTGGAGCATCCCACCAGAAAATGATTTGGAGTCAACGCTTCATCTGTTTCTCCATTAACAGAAACGTAGGTAAGAGGACTAGCATTGATTATATTTTCAACCTCAGTCATCATATTTGGTAACACCTCATCACTTGGTGCCTTCGACGGCATAATCTATATATATATGAAAATGGTGAACTGCTGGGCCGATTTTGCTGATTTTTTTTCAGTATTTCGTAATTGCCACGAGAAGGTTTATGTGAAAGAACATTTTAGGAAAATCCTCCGGAAAAAATCGAAAATTGGTTTTTTGTTTGGAATTTTGTGTGCAATTGTTACGAATGGCTTTTCGAAAGGAAAAACGAGTACAGAAATTTCAGTCGGGTAAACTGACTGATAAATACCATCACCCAATTTAAGATATTATTTCAGTTTTAAGTTATTGAAATTAAAAGATTTTTAAATTAAATAAAATTACTTATGTGTTATTTCTTGCCTGCTAAAGTTTCGTCTCTTATTGCAATATAAATTTATCGATCATTTATCGATCCGGTTGGGAATTATGGGAGGAATATAAATTATCCAAAAATAGGTCATTTTGTATGGGTGGTACCAGAAGGCGTGAACCGATGTAGTCCATATTCATTCCTAAATCTGATTTTCATAAACGAACGTCATACGCAAAATTTGAGTGAATTCAGTTTACTTACAAAAGAGATATGCATGTAAAACTATGAGGGTCAATTCGGCCATTTGTATGGGAGGTACCAGAAGGGGTGTGGTAAGGGTTTCGGATTTCATAGGGTTTGTCTACTATTGCAAGATAAATAAATTGACCAAATTTTAATATCCTTCGGTCATGCGTTTGGGAGTTATGAAAGAAATATTAACTATCCAAAAATAGGTAATTTTGTATGGGAGGTACCAGAAGGGGTGGGGCTATTCTGCCCATTTTCAATCCCATAAGTTCGTTTTGAAAAACTTTCATACCGATCCGTTAAGGTTTACTCGAGTTATCCTGCCCACCAGACATCCAGCCAGCCAGACAGACGGACATAGCTCAATCGGCTTAAAAAGTCATGAAACGAATTTGGTCTTAAGATACTTGGGGTCTAACTCGTCATCATTAATGCGTTACACTTTTTTCGTATCAAATAATATATACCCTCATCCCTACGGGTGATGGTATAATAAAAAAATTTTGTTGAAACATTCGAAAAGTTCCGGAAAATTTCGAAAAACTTTATTTTTTTTGACGAAATTTTGCATATTATCGTATTATTTGATAATTTTGGACGATGTAACTGTGAAAATTCTATATATATAAAAATGGTGTATAGTAATTCATCAATTGAGAACGGCTGGGCCGATTTTGTTCAAATTTTTTTATGAAGGTTTTTGTACGGAATTTTGTATGCAATTGTTACGGAATGGATTTTCGAATAGAAAAATTTAAAATTTTTGTTGAAAAATTCCGAAAATTCTAGAAAATTTAAAAAACATGAATTTTTTTTG
The DNA here is from genome assembly GCA_964034835.1 of Muscina levida. Lineage (NCBI taxonomy): Eukaryota > Metazoa > Arthropoda > Insecta > Diptera > Muscidae > Muscina > Muscina levida. Next base: position 115,583,197 of record OZ035882.1, read on the forward strand.
AACGTAACAAAAATATTTATTTCTTTTTCACTTTTTTTTATATAGGCCAAAATATTTTATTTCTTTTCGTTGCTTTTTTAAAAAATAACGAAGGTATAATAATTTTTAAAAATAAATATTCTAGAATTATCTTTAGCAAATTGTTAACTAAGCTAGGGTTTACTCAATGTTCGGATGTTTTCGAAAAATCTGATTTTGTGTCATAGTGTTATTATTAAAATTAACAATTCCTCCAACATTTTTTTTTAACTTGCTTTCAAGTGTTAAGATTCATGGGCAAATACACCATCGAGCGGGAGCTTTGTTACTATCACCAAACGAAGATCATAAGTTCCTTCAGATCTATTTCGTTGGTGGTTTGGCTATTGGACTAGAACAATGTTGCACAATTTTTACTGCGATTAAACGCGAAATGATCAAACAATTGCAAAATCTTCTGCATGAGTATGACGCATCGGTCAGATTGTTTAAAACCGCAATAGATACAATGCATTTTGACGACCACAAAACATTATCAGAGCAGACGTAAGGACCTCTGGAGGCAATGCAAGTCAATTCAATGCTCCCACTATCAATGAAGTCGCAGTGGTGATTGTTGGGGAGAAAGTAGAATCACGTGATATTGTTTTCAAGCGTCGGGATGGTGAACAACTGCACTTCAATTCCCATTAATGTTCTATGGTCAATACAACGAAATGTTTGTTTACAAGTCTTTTCTTTTTCATTCTCCATTTAAGTTCGAATTCGTACTTCAGGAGAAGAAACGAATAGAAAGGCAAGATGTTGACAATCGCCTGTAAAGATATCTCCGGTTATTTTAACAGTACTGTGTTGACATATACGTTATGGTCGAAACGGAGCATCTCAATTGTATTCGTTTCAACCAGTCGCCACATTTCGAGAAGCTTTATAAGGTTTGCATTTGCTCGAAAACGATACGCATTGGGGCTCAACGTTCGCCGAGGCAATTGTTTCTGCTCCAGCGAATCAAATTCGTACATTGTTTGCGATCATCATAGATATGTGTCATCCGTTGAACCCGAGCGCATTGTGGGGCAAATACAAGGACGAGATATCCGTCGACATTTTGCGCAGAGTTCGCACGACAACATCGAATTTCGATCTTAAAATTAACGAAACTGGGAATAAGTACCAGCGCCAAATCGTTCGTGACCGACGAGAATGAGGTGACCACCTACCCGACAGACTTTTTGAACTTCCTAGATGTGCCAGAAACTCCGCCGCATAATTTACAGCTGAAGGTGGGAATTTAGTCCGAAATTGTTCAACGGTACGCGAAAACTGATGAAAAATATGATTAAAGCGACCACGAATTCAAAGGATTTGCATTCCCCATTCGATTGGCTTTTGTGATAACAATCAATAAATTGCAAAGCGCGTCGTTGGAAGTTTGTGAGATCAATCTCGAAGTTTCCTGCTTTTCGCACAGCCAGCTGTACGTTCGCGTGTCGGTAAACCGTCTTCATTGTTTATTTTTCGCCGGAAAACAAATCGAAAAACATTGTTTATCAGAACGCTCTTCACTGATTCAAATTATATTGAAATAAATTAAATTAAAATTAAAACTATCTGCGTTGTAATACTTCCCTGGAGCTTATATGAAGACGTTAACTTAGGAGCGGGACGAAGTTCGCCGGGTCCGAAGTTATATGGCAGAACAACGTTAGCCGGGTCAGCTAGTTTTATATAAAAGTGTTTTAATAGAACGAACGAGGCGCTCCCACGCACCACCCATGTGTGGCGAAGCCGATGGATTAAAGTTGCACTATGTTGTAGTGAAGGTTTTCACCAGCTCATCCTTATCGACGTCTGACAGTCTCTCGTAGCTCTCCCTCTGCTCCGACAAAATTCGTCCCGTTATCGCTGTAAAATTCATGTTAAATCCCTCTTCGGGCGAATTGCAGGAACCCGTTGTTAGAGAATGGGCAATATGGACTGCTCTAACCGTCAGGCATGTAAATAAACAACCGTAGCGTTTCTCTTTATAACGATTAACGGTGACATAAATCGGGCCTAGAAAGTAAACGCCGGTATGCGTAAATGGTGCCTTATGAGATGCGACACGACCACGAGGAAGATTTGCCATCTGCGGATTTTGGGGCATGGCTTTTGTAATTTTACACATTTGGCAGCGGCGGACTATTGAATTAAAGGTAGCGCGTAGCTTTGCAACATGATATTTTTATCTAATTGCATTGATAGCCGTTTCGTGACACATATGGTAGAATTTATCATGATAAGACATTAAAATCAATTGGGTGACGTAACTCTTCCTGGGCAGAATAATAGGACGCTTTAGATCCGCGGAATATCAGCATTATCAATCCTGCCTTTGACCCTTAATATTTCGTTGTCCAAATATGAATTTTGATTATAAATATCGCTACCTTTTGGTGTCATTTGGTTCGATTTTAATAAACAAATTTCATGTCGATAACTTTCGGATTGGGTCTGCATATACAGAAATTGTTCAGCCTTTTGTAACTCATTCCGAAAGAACTCGCCTTTTTGTTTTTAATTTTTACGGCAGTTGTTTAAAAATCGTAGAACATATGCTGCGGTTCGTAAAAGGCGAGACCAGTTTGAAAATCTGGTAACATCAAAAATATTATCAAATTTTCCAATTTTGAATGAATGGTGCACCCGCTCTTCTTAAGTTGACTCATGTAGAGCATCCCCATGATGCCATTCTTTTTCCGGAAAAAATAAAAATTCTGGACCTTGGAGCCACTTACTTTTATTTAAGATTTTGGGAATTTTTGACCATTTGGTATCATTATCGGCTACATTGTGTTTGCTTAGTACCAGTCCTTAACCGAAGACAGTTCCAAAATTTCCGCAATTCGAAAAGCTACAAACTGATTGTATTCACGGTGATCGGAACTAAGCTAGCTTAAGACGGTTTTTGAGTCACACCAAAAGTAACTTGTTAATTATGATGTCGTGATTTTCAAATATAAATATAGAGCAGCAATTAGTTAGAACAATTTACCATATCATTTTTCATTAGCCTGTAGTAGCACACTGCTGCGTACCCATATCTACTAGCATCCACAAATGTATTCAGTTGGATTTCAACGTCATCATAAGGCTTAAAGAAGTTTAAATAACAGCGAGGGACTGTTATGTTTTGAATATCGGGCAAAATTTTCACCCATTGTTTCCACTTGGGCACTAATTCACGGAGAATCTTTTCTTCAATTTGTTTTTTTTCTGTTAAGTTAAGGCACTTTGCATCTTTAAATTCAGTTGGTAAATCAGATCTTAAAGCAGATTTGTTTTTAGAAATTCAATTCCGAATGTTAAAACCAGCTTTCGCATGAATGTATGATACATCTGAGATTATTTTTAACGCCTACTTCGGGGTATCAACAGAATCAAGAAGATCATTAACGTAATGATTTTCTTTTATATATTAAGCAGCTTCGGGAAACTCGTTTTCAAATTTACTACCGTTTAAATTTTTCACATACTGCGAAATACTAGGAGCGTAGGTGGCACCGAAAATCACAACATCCATTACATAAATATCAGGGGATCTATTTTGTAAAAAATCGCGCCAGAGAAATCTTTGCACGTCAGGGTTTCCAGGTCTTCTGTGTACCTGATGGAACATTTCTTTGATGTCTCCACAAACAGCCACTGATTTCTGACGAAATTTAAAAAGAATCAAAGGCAGTTTGGCCAAAAATCAGGTCTCTTTAATAAAAATGAATTAAAGGACATGCCATTAGTTCTCGCAGCGGCATCCCAGACGACACGAGATTTTCCGGGTTTGTTTTTATTAAAAACCCATTAGCACGCATGACTTCCGAAGAATCTATTGTTCAAATATACCTTTTGGTTAGATGTTTGATAATAGTATCCCGAAAACGTTTAAAAGCTCGACATTTTTTAATAATTTTTTTTCTAAACAGTTTAGCCGCTTTAATGCCATTTCATAACTGTTTGGCAATTCTGTGAAGTGGAACCTCATAATGTCCACTTTCTTTCTGTTTTGTATATTTATTTAAAAGGTTTAATGCCCTTTTATCATTTTCAGCAATGAGGGGGTCTTTTACACCTATACCCACAGCTTCGAGGGAATATAAATTGCTAACTAGGCTTAATGAGGCTACGTCTGAGTTTGGTATTCCTGCAAAGCTAATTCGACTTTGCAAATGTACCTTAGAAAACACCAGATCCTCGATTAAGATTGGTAAAGATTAGTCTGAACCATTCAACACGGAAAGAGGTCTCAGGCAGGGCGATAGCCTGTCCTGTACACTATTTAATATAGTTATGGAGATGGTAATGAGAAAGGCTGGTGTCAACACCACAAAAGCCACATGCCACTAGCCTACGCGAAATCTGCTGGACGTTACTGCAGTCTTCTCATCACTAGAAAAGGAGTCGGTAAAAATGGGTTTAGCGGACAACGAGGACAAAACAAAAATAATGATTTCGACGAACAAAGAGTCCTCTCGATGGGGACGCACCGTGAACGTTGAAAATTATTGTTTTGAGGTAATAGATGAGTTTACATACCTCGGATCTTCCGTCAATAAGAAAAATAATGTCAGCCAAGAAATTAAGCGGAGAATAGTGCTAGCCAATAGATGTTTCTACGGACTTCGGCAGCACTTTAGTAATACCACCTTATCTCGGAATACTAAGAAACAGCTTTACCAGGTGCTATTCTTACCCGTTCTTTTGTATGCTGCCGAATCATGGGTGCTTACTGCAACGGACATACAAAACCAGGAAGTATTCGAGAGAAAAGTAATCCGACAAATATATGGACTTATCTGTGTCGAAGGCGAGTTTCACCATCGGATGAACCATGAGCTGTATAAGCCTTACCACATAGCTTAAAGAGTCAGAATCCAACGACTTCGATGGCTGGGTCATGTTGCCAGGATGGATGTAAATGCTCCAGCGAGAAAGGTGTTTGAAGGCGAACCTGAAGGACGGCGCAGAGCAGGGAGACCTAACTCCGTTGGAAGGACCAAGTGGTAGCCGACGTGCCACCATCTGGTAGGACTAACTGGGGAACAAACGCACAAGACCGAAGCGTGTGGAATTCTTTAGTACTTCAGGCCTCAAACTTATGAACCACGCTCTTAAGTTGTAATGGGCCACTTAAGTAAGTAAGTAAGTAACTAAACGTTCCAACGTATTATCACTATTGGTCACAGAGCACTCACGTGCATGAAAATTTAAATTAATACCTATGCTTTTATTTTCCTCTGAAGCGCCATAAATCAGCCATCCAAGTTTTGTGTAGACTGCAATCGGTTCATGTGGAGAAACTTCACGAATTTTGCGTGAAACTTCGAATTTAACATGATTTAATCCAATTAATAATTGTGACTCCGCATTGGTATAACTCTCCACAGGTAAGTGTCGCAGGTGGAGATATTGATTTAAAAACACTTCGTAGTTCAACCATTGATGCTATGGCAATTGCTATGGCAATTTTGAGTTTTTGTTAACTAGTTTCTCTTCTCTCCATACCTCCCGTCCACCGCAAACACAAGGGATTTGGTACACCACTGATTTGTAATTCTTTCGCCAGACTTATGATGGAGCCTTCATCGATTAAAGCGAAAGTTTCTATGGTTTAATTTCTCCCATATACTTTTATTGGGATTATTTTAAATAAAATAAAATCTTTAACTTCAGCAACTTGGCTGTTATTTAAAGCTTCTATTTCAGTTTCATTTGACGTTTCTTTTTGCTTATTTACTGGCTCTGAATATCGATGCAATGACGAGTTTTAAAAATACTCATATCCTTCTTTGCCGCACTTCTTTTTTCTGTTGCTATCTTAGGGTTAGGTTCTGATGAAGCTAACCAATTGTGTACAGACTTTATAGACGAACTGTCAGAGAGATCTTCGGCTTCTTCAAGAAGATGGTACTTTTCTTCCAAGTAGACTTTGTTCAGTTCGCGTTCTTCCTATAGCCTTTTAAGTTGTAATTGAATTTTTCGGTTTGAATACATGGGAACAATGTAAGCAACAACTAGCCTGACTTGACGTAGGGGAAGGTGGTCTCGCTGTTGAGCACTGAGTGCATTTATAGGTTGTGTCTTCTGAGACATTACCGCAAATTTGGTGAATTTTTTGGTGGCAATCAACGCAGGTTGTCATATCATCGTCAGAGGGATTGCTCATTTTGTTGACCCTCTTTATTTGGTGACGACATTTTCTACTTACTGCGAGATTGGCTGGTGGTGCAAGTTGACACAGGAACAAGTTGATGTAAACCACAATCAGGGCCCTCACAGGAAGGAGGAATATACCATAAAAAGATTTTTAAATTGTAAAAGACACGTCAGTCGTACGTCCAGACCTGGGACGCGTTACAGTAACTTCCACGGGCTTTTGAATAAAACACACAAGGTTAAATATTGACAATCTGTAATTCCATTTAAAATCCTAAATGAAATTCATACAATTAGGAATAAAATCATAATTCAATTATAAATTGTGGTACACACTTTTTGGTATGGAAACCACCAGGAACAGTTACAAATTTTAATTACACAATGCAACAAATTTTTGATCCCGGCTTCTAAATAGTTGATCCTTATTAGTGTTTTTGTCCCGAGAATTCCCGGGATTTTTGTCCCGGAATCCCGGGAATGCGACCGGGATTTCCCGGGATTTTATTATGCTTATTTAATCTGTTAAACTACTAAACTAAAACCATAAATTATTTAGTGTTCCAAATTTTTACCATAAAATTAACAATTGGTGACTATTTTCTTGACCATCACTATCGTCTTCCGCCTCTCGAAGTGTTGTTTATCTTTCAAATGTGCTTTTATATGTAGCGAAAAGTTCGAAAGTATTGAATTGCTAAAATGGATTAGCAATACCATGACCATGAGTTGATGGATACTTACTTATTGATATATTCTAAAACAATATATATAAGCCAATTGACTGACATATAACTTTCCCTGTTGGTGTACTGGGTGATTGTTCCTTTAGGTGTTTGGTCTGAGCGATGATAGCACATATCCCCTTTTTATCTCAAGAGTACGAATCTCAAAAAAATCCCTTCATAGTGCACAATAACCATACAAAATAAGTTACATCGAATTGTCGCGATTCCACCTTTAGATTTTTGGTCTGGGTGATGGTAACAGTTTTATCCCATTTTCGGGTTTGTCCTCCTTAAAGTTCGAAATTCTTTCATATAACGCATTTATAACTTTAGGGTGATGGTACCAATTTGATATGAATTCACAGCGCACAACTACTCACTATAATTAATACTCCGCCCCTTATTTTCTGTCCTACTTTAAACCGTTTGGTATTGGTTTAGTTAGGTTTTTTAAGGGGAAAAAATTTTGAAAAATTATAGCTGTAATCGTTTGGATTGGGTCCTTTTTGTACGAATTTTGAAAAATCTCTCCTAGCGGCCTTCTTATTCTTTGAGAAGCTTGCTCATATACATTGCCACGATGATAGCTTTTGCCGTTTGGTGTGTATAATGTTACCAGTTTTCTCGCTTGTTAGAATTCGTTTCCACCTAAAAGTACGAATTTCGAAAAATCCCTTCGTACACCTCTCTAAGTCTATAAGGAGATTGCTCATATACAGGTTTCACGAAGATTGCTTGTCTAAGCATTAACAACTTTTCAAATAAACCATAACCCGAGATTTTTAGAATGATTTGTATGTTCAATTTCATATTTTTATGTTTGCATTAAAATTTAAACAATTGGGTTAAAGGCATTTATTATATATTTTTTGTTCTGGACCGGGATTTCCCGGGATCCCGGGAAAATTAAATAAAAATCTCGATATCCCGGGAAATGAAAAATGCCGGGAAATCAAAAACACTAATCCTTATGTAAAATTTCACGCTGAATTCAAATCTGCTCTCAGAAATGTGGAAAGTAGAACAGTTATTGAGATACAAATTTCCATTTTTAGTGTTTTGAAAAAAGGTATGTCTACTAAATTTCTCTAGTTTTAGTTCACCGAAGTTTGCAAGCTGTGACGAAAATAAAAGATAATAAAATTATTTCTTAAAAAAACGATAGCTGTTTAAAATCCAATCATAAATGAAGAAGTTATGGCACTTCAAAGTTGGATTTTTGTAAAAATTTTAATGATTTTTCAAGTTTTCGCTGCCTTTAATTAAATTTTTTTGCTTGTTTCCATAGAAATTGCTCCGGTTTCAGACAATAAAATGATAGAATAGTATCTTACAAAATTTTTTTGCCCTTGGTCATCAAAATCGGATAAAAGCTACTTCCGCATTTGCACCATTTGTTAAAATAATCCAATTTTTTTTCTAGATATTCCTATGTGATTTGTTTAACAAAAAACGTAGAGTTATGTTTCGGAGGGCAAGCAAAACAAAAATTACCACTACTCTCAAGAAGAGGTATGTGTACTTAATTGTGAATGTAGCGTTTATTTTTCATCCGATTTTGATGACCAAGGGCAAAAAATTTTTGTAAGATATTATTCTATCATGTTGTTGTCTGAAACCGGAGTAATTTTTACGGAAACACGGAAAGAAATTTAATAAAAGACAGCGAAAACTTGAAAAATTATATAAATTTTTACAAAAATCTAAATTTGAAGTGCCATAACTTTGTCATTTATGATTGGATTTTAAACAGCTTCTACTACTCTCAAGAAGAGTGTACTGTGTACTTAATTGTAAATGTAGCATTTATTTTTCATCCGATTTTGATGACCAAGATATAAGTTGTCTGAAACCAAGATATTAGTTGTCTGAAACCTGAGTAATTATTACGGAAACACGAAAAGAAACTTAATGAAAGGCAGCGAAAACTTGAAAAATCATCTAAATTTTTACAAAAATCTAACTTTAAAGTGCCATAACTTTGTCATTTCATGGATTTTAAAAAACTATCGTTTTTTTAAGAAAACAAATTATTATCTTTTATTTTTGTCCCAGTTTACAAATATCGGTGGACTAAAACCAGATATAATAGCATTTTAGTAGACCTTCCTTTTTTTCAAAACACTAAAAATGGAAATTTGACGATATCTCAAACTGTTCTACTTTCCACATATCTGAGAGCAGATTTGAATTCAGCTTGAAATTTTACATTAAAATCAATTATTAAATGTCCGGGATACAGAAACTTTTGAAATTTTGTGACATAGTGTTATTATATTGTAAATAGAATTTGCTCCTGAGCACTGCGCACAGCTAACCTCTAAGTTTGCAATTCAGATTCAAAAGAATGGCTACAACAAAGGCGCATGATCTGGGGTACATCTTAATGTTTCGTTAAGTTTAGAATCCAAAAAGCTTACAATCCAAACATTTGAATTTCATTTAACTTATAATTATTCGGTGATGCCAGATTGATTATTGGGAAAGTCATTTTGATTTAAAGAGGTTGGTTACAGTTAATTTTCAATTTTTGTTAGCTTATCGAAATTGGATAAACGTTCAGAAAAGTGTTATTGCTGATAACATATAAACCCGAATTGTCTCAGAACTTTTTTGTCCTGAATTTCGACTTTTTTACATGAATGTAATTAGTGGAGTGTAGAGGATAGGAAAATACCCTTTTCCCGACAGTCAGGTGTTTAGTTTAGGAGAAAACGAGTGTGTCCATATGGCTACACAGGTACAAACACTGGCACAATTTACAGAAAGCTAATTTTATCATAAACTGACTAATTTATTTGATTTTCAGTAAATTTTAGTGATATTTCTTAGATTGTTTATTAGAAGCTTATTTCTAGTTTTCCGTGTGATAGGATACACAGCATTTGACATAAAGACCAACGTCGCATATGACTAGGCTTGCCAGATTTAAAATTGTAAAATTCTTGACATTAACCAAAAATTTTCTTGATTGTGAAAAAAAATCTTGACAAATAAATACACTCATACGTTAGATGTTTTACATATTTCAGTTTCATTTTAAACTGACTTGTTTGTTAGTTTTAGTCGATCGTATTGTTTGATATTTTTGGTCGAATTCAGTGTGTCACGCACTAGGATGACGCGTTTCGAACTCCATGACGAGTTCATCTTCAGACCCCTTTGTGGCGAACTGATGCACAATGGTACATCATCAGCTGTATATATATCTACAATTATGTCAAACATGTACATGCGAAGTAGATATCAGCCGAAAATATCCAGCACCAATTATAGTTTGGATTTGACCGTTAATATTCAAACATGAGAATTAAGGAAATTCTTTCCCCACGATTCCCTTTTTACCTCAAAGCTCATGCTTCTACAAGGTTTTTTGTTGGTACAATTTCATTTATTTTTTTATAAAAGTATAATTTCATATAAAAAGTATACAAAACATTAAAAAATCAATTACAGATATTTCAGTCAGTTAACTGACTGATAAATACCCTTACCTTACCCGTATGATATTACTTAAGTTTCGAATTATTAAAATTTTTTAGCTTGTGTAGCGTAAACGTTTGGAGATGGAACTCTCGGTCGTTTACCAGACTTTTACTGACATGTTCTTACACCGTTTCAAGAGTTACAGTGCAAAAAGTGTTAATGTAATTGCCAACAAATGTAGAATTTTCTTTCTATATTTCTGGACATATTGTAATTTTGTATGGGGTTAACGAAAGAGTCTTTTACGCACAAAAATCTCTAAAGAATTCATAGTTTCTAATGGGTTGGATGAAACACTTAAGTTTCTCAAGTTTCACCTATAAATGCAAAATATTAAAATTAAACTTTTTTTTCTTGAGGAGTTTATATTTGAATTTGTTGAAAATATATAAATTTCCAGGTAATCGCCATATTTGTATACGAGGTCGGCCGATATAGTCGATATTCATTCCGGGGTAAAATTTTTATTACATGTTTAAATTACTAGTACTAACAAAATGATATGTATGAGAGGTACCAACAGGAATGTGGCAAAACGTTTCGATATTCTGAGGGTTTGTCTACTATTACCCTTACATAAGGTTGAGGGTATAAAAAATATAGTGGGAACACTGATGTTGATTTTTTTTTATTTTACGACTTAGTGTTATTGGTAAATTTAATACTTCACAGCATAAAATGAGAAAAATTACATTTTGACATTACGTCGCTGACCTGACATTGTTTCTGTACTATAACTTGACAGTATAGGTTCGATTCTACCATCGACGGGTAATAAAACCCTATACTCAGTTTGGCGAGATAGGCGACCAATTTTTTTTATGGACGTCAAAAGATTCTCGATGTCGGTGAGTCCCTCGAAAAAGCCGTCATCAGTTTTTGTCCAACAGCTAACTCACACTTCGTGATAGCGCTAAACTATATTGTAGCTGTTAGTTATGCGCACTAACTTTATTAACTATTTATGTCACAAATGTGGGTTATTCCTGCCCTTTTGCAAAAAAAAAAATTGAAGAAAAAATTATTATTTTTTCACTTTTTTGAACATTACTTTGAGGGAGTCCAAATTTTTTACTAAGAATGTTCACCAAAATTGTAGCCATTGTTAAGTTGAAGAACTTTCGTGAACATATCAATACAATCTGAACGTGTCTAGGCAACATAAATAGCTCATAAAGTCCACTATGATACCGGTTTTTCGTACCATTACGCACGTGTAAGCCAGTTACGTGGTTGAATATCAACCGATTTTAAGTTTCTCAGCGGATTGTGAAAGAAGACACTGCGGCCTTTCCAACGATATATATACATAGTTATATTGATTACTTGTCATATATGTCTGTTTTTTTCATCGAAATTTTAAACTTTTGTGATTTATTTACTATTTTTTAAGTTTGTAACCACTTTTTTATAATGACACCCTAATTTTCACTATTTTATTCAGAAAGTGCACGCTTTCACAAGTTAAACGCATACTTGTTTGTAAAGATCGGTTAACAAATAGTTAAGTTTTTCATGTTTTCCGATGGACGCCTATATTGTCAACTTCTTGTATTTTACAAAAAGTTTTCTTTTGTTGCATAGTGTTATTAGTGTTCAATAGGGAGGCGAAAATAAGTGATGATAGATTTTGGAACGAATACACTAACGAAAACTTTTCACAATAATATTTCAATGAAATGTTCATTTCATTTAAAAAAAAATATTTGCGTTATTTTTCGCTTGGTCTGTAAAAATCTTGACAAAACTTATTTTTTCTTGATTCTTGACGAGCATTAAAAATTCTTGTAAATCAAGAAAAATCAAGATCGTCTGGCAACCCTTCATATGACGCAAACCGTTCTACCAACAGATTTGCAATATTCCCTAGCATATCGACGTTTCTTGCTTATTGGGACAACATAATGACTCTTTCCATCATAGCGTAAGGTTGCCTCAACTGAATTGGAGTTGTACTTTATGTTTGATTTACTGATGGCCCAGGACGATGATGTTTTTCGCCATAACTCTTACAGTAGTAAACCGCAAGTTATCTTCTAAACTCGAATTGTGACATATTAGGGTGCTCTTTTCTAGATAGTTGTCAAGCATTCTGCATGCAAACATAAAGTAGCCATGTAAAAATAGATTGCCGCCATTTTTTACCTTTATATGCAATTTGATAAAGAGAACAATTTTGGTCCATTCGGTCTACACCACATATAAATTAGTTATAATTAGTTACGGTAGATGGACGAGAAATACTGACTTTTATTCATATCTCACGGCAATATTGGGATGCACTTGTCATGTTTGCCAAATAAAGAGAAAGCAACACTTGCTACGCTGTTGTCGATCCCTTTACTAGGCGAAAATCAGTATTTTCTTCAGTAGCAGCTATGCAAAACCCGCGTTTCTCTTTTTTGAACTCCTTCTTTGGTGATAATGGAGAGTCGCTTGGAATTCGATTCTCTCGTATGATTCGGGTTCCACTGTAGCCACCCAACTTTAAATGTACAAGAAGTGGGAAGCTTGTGAAAAGATTAAAAAAAGAGATTTCACAGCTCGTCTTTAGCTGATTGGGACAAACATCATCAGAAACACTTTCACGGCATCATCTTCTCCACTAATATGCCCAACATTTTCGGTAGGTTCAAAAAAAATCTGACGGACGCCACCATCATCGCTGTCGTCTGCAGTATAGGAGTATCGGACCTCTTTTAGTGCTAGTATTCTTCTTTTTTTTTGTTTGAAAAAGATGATTAATGCAAAATGTGAGCGAAACGATCAACATGAACATAATTCCCTGTGTATGTACCCGTGTGTCCATATGGACACGCCTACATAATTCCTCACAAATAATACTATAGCAGTAATATTTTTAAAAGCTTTAAAAAGTACAATTCAGTTCATTGACTTTAAAAATTAATAAAGTTTTTAAGATTTTTAAAACTATAAGTCACAACGAAGCACAATACTATCTTTTTCATTTGGGAATTTGTACTTTTATTCATAGTACAAATTCTGAATTCAACAGATATTCACCAACTGAACTGGCGTTACACATAAGTAAACATGATAGTCTAAGATGCAAAAAACAAGTTGCACCTTTATTCTAGAAAATTGTGTTTACGTTTGCTGTCTCGTCTAGCAACAGTCTATTTGTTTGTCCATATGGACACACTGGTACAATTCGGGTTAATGTCCGTTCCTTTATATTTCGACATGAGTTTTACTAATGGTATACAACATAATTATCGGCCGTCCAAATCATTTTGTACGACCCGCGGATGTTTTTTAAAAATACATACATTTTAAGAAATAAAGCAACAGGTTTCATGTATATTAAGTTGTAGATCTGCAAACCCACCCAGAGAGACATTTCACGAAAAAATGACTGACAGATGGCAACGATAATAAACAAATCAATCACAGTGTGTTAAATTAATAAGACTTGTGGTTTTATAAAACAAAATACAACGTTTATTGTTGAAAGTTCAAAGCAGAGTGAGGCAAGGGCGTAGCCAGGGTCTAATGTAGAGGGGGGCAGCCGGTTTTACATTTCATGTTAATAGTATGTTTAAAAAAAATAAAACTAAGTACCTAACGAAAAACCAAAAGTCATTGTTTTGACAATATTTTTTTAAGAAAAGGTATACATTTCTATAGACTACAATTATTTAAAAAAATTTTAGGTCATCGAATTCATTTAAAAAAATTATTTTTAATCTTAAACGAAGCAACTAGTTTGTTTTGGACATATGAAATAATAGGCCGCAATTGTTGAGCCATTTAAATTTTTTTTAATTCTGAATTCCATTTTTTTTTAAGTTGTGTCAAAGTCAATAAAAAAATAATTTTTGAAAAAGACCTATACCATAATATGTTACATCACCTGTCAAAATAAAGAAATTTTTTAAATCCAAAAATATTTGAAATAAAAGTCAAAAATTTATTTTTTCATCGAACGGTAAGGAATTTAGAATGAAAAAACTTTCTGTGATCAGTTTTGTTTCCAATAATAAAAAAAAGATTTTGAAAATCGGTCAAGAATTGCGGTCTAAAATTTCATATGTTCAAAAACCCACTTTTTCCAACTGTGGACGGTAGGTTAAAACAGTTTTAGGTTGCATGAAAATGACGATAAAAAGTGTAAATGCCACTGTATTCTGGGTTGATCATACATAAAAAAATACTTCAATTGAAATCCTAGCTGATCCTTTTTAAAAATATTTAAAATATCCATTTCTGTAGACTGGACCAAAAATCTTTTTACTTTTTAATCGACGACAGTAAAAAAACTGGATAAATGAGATAAAATCTGTCTATTTATTCTAAAAGTACACAAACAGGGGTTAAAATTGATTATTTTGACAGTGCTACATCCTGGAGGCTTAACGTGCATTAAAATTTTACATTTAAGGTAAAAACACCTAGTTTGGTAGATAAAAAGAAGAAGTTTAGCATGCATAGAAGCATGCCATAGCCTCCAACTAGGAGAAATACAGAAATAAATTGTTCAAACTTTGTTCTATATCCTTTAAAATATTAAAAGTCCTTTACAAAGTAAACGGAACCGCGGATGAAAAAATGAGTGTGCAGTTTTCCTATACATGGTCACTACTATCACTTGTATATAGTTTCTATCATGGGTCATAATTGGTTTCGCACGGTGTCATATACTTGGTATTGGGTAAGGGATTTAAATTTCGAATATAAGTTTTTACTGGTGTTCTGAATCAAACCTTAGAGTTAAGGTTTATATCCAAAAGTAAAAGCAGAAAATGTTTCTAAACACCTATCTTTAAAAAGTTATATCGGGACAACTAACCGAATAAAAGTTAAGGCTGTTAACTTTACTGATCCTTTTAAAGATTGAACAGATTTATTATTATCCTAAATTTAGTTTTAACTTCTTAAAGAAAAACATAACTTCCTAATGAAACCCGGACGATATTAGAATTTGGTCAGTTTATTTATCTTTCAACAGTAGGTAAAATCTCAGAAAAACTAAAAAAGAACCTCGTTCTGCATACTAGTACTTTCAATACTAGGTAGTCTAAATTTCTCTAATAATTTCAAAGAGGAACTCTTAATATTTTGTGAATTCATTAGCACTTTCTAAACTGTAACCATTTCTACAGCTTTGATACATGCATGTGAACGTCTGGCCGCACAAGCAGAACAATAACAATACATAAAAACTTTTACTTAAAAATCAGTTAATTTTATTGACAGAGTTAAAAATACCCACTAGAATTTTGGAGAATGAACATAGGGTGAAAGTTTGTATCAGTCAGTTCACCTTAGTGAAATTTCTGTACTGTTTTATTTTGATTTTTAAATTTTCCTACCTGGCTACGCTCTTGGAGTGAGGCGAAAATGTTAGTTGAATTTACGTACATTGACAAAATATTAACCGAATTATGAAAACTATATTGTTCAATATATAAATAAATTATATACATAATTCAACACGCCTCCTCAACTTAAATGGTTTCTTGAACACCTATTGACGTAATGCAGAACTTGTATTTGATCCTTGGCAGAGGTTTCGTCAGCACATCTGCTGGCATCTCACTAGTAATCAAATACTTGATGTCCATAACATGTTCTTCACTTCACTAGAAGTTGCGACGACCCGCTGCTTTATTGACTCCATGATACTGAAGCACCTGCGAGTAAAAAGCAAAAACCAGTTTGAGACTTTCTATCGTTTATATCTGTGGCCCAATTGGCATCAACATAGCCAACCAATTGCGTACCAGTTTTTCGAAACGTTAGTTTATAATCTTTCGCTGAATTTAAATATTTAACAACATGAAGTGCTGCAGTCCAATTTTGCTATCGGGGATCATGACAGAATTGCGAAAGTATATTTACGCTGAATGCTATATCCGGACGACTGAAAACACTAAGATGCAGAAGCGAACCAGTTAATTCTTGATATTTTATTGCATCCACTTTTCCTGCTTCCCCTTCAATTGTGGTATCTTTTTCCAAACAAATTTTAGGCTGCATTGGTATTAGAACAGGTTTTGCATTCTCTTTACCATATTTTCGTACTAAATTTTCAGTGTAACCGGGTTGTGAAAGTTGTATTATGGCATTCCGTATATCAACTTCTAGCCCAATGCAATTCCCCTGCTCTCCTAAATCTATAATTTTAAAATTTTCTGTTAAAAGTTTTATTAATTTTTCAACATCTTTCGGATTATTTGACGCAATTAATATATCATCTACATAAAGGGCAACAAACAGTATATGACCATTCTTGTTGTTGAAATATAAACATTGTTCGTGCTTTGATTGAGTTAAACCAAACTGTTTAATCAATGAATCTATTCGTTTAAACCACAGCCGCGCGGCTTGCTACAAACCATATATAGCCTTTTTAACTTGCATACTTTGTTATGACCTTTTTTGAAACCTTCCTGCTGACACATATAATTTTCTTCCTCCAATTTTCCATTTAAAAATGCAGTAGAAACATCCAATTGCCTTAGTTTTAAATCATATTCTACCGCAAGCGCATATAGCAAACGTATTGAGCTTTGACGAACTGCTGGCGCAAATGTTTCAATGTAGTTCTTACCGTATTCCTGAGAAAATCCTTTTGCTACCAACCTTGCCTTTCTCTTTTCAACGATGCCATCTGCTGTTAATTTTTTTTGAACACCCATTTACATTTAAATGGGTTTCATACCTTCGGTAAATCAACCAACTCCCATACTTCGTTATCCATGAGCGATTGAAATTCACATCGCAAAGCCTGCATCCAATCATCTCTGTGACTGGACTTTAAAACGTCCTTGTAGCTCAATATTCACCATCAGCTTCAACATTAACAGACAGTTTACCTTTTGTCCACGATCTCAAACGGGTTTTAATGGAACTTAATGCAGGAATATCTTCAACATTACTCTGAAATCCCGACGCTGCATTTTCTTCTCCATCAGCATCGCTTTGTACAACGTGATCGAAACTATCAACAAAAATATCTGCATCATCATCCAAGTCTACCTTTTCAATTTCCATCGGTTTTTCTGATTCCATTTTTTCATCTTCAATGTTAAATTCATAAAATCTTTCTTTGTTTTAAAAAATTTTGCTAATAAATTTATCTTCAATAAATTTCACATTTCTATTTTATATATTAAGTTTGTTCCTCTCTTCCATAACCGATATGCTTTCGACTCTTCGCCATATGAATTTGGCCAATTTGTATATATTCTTCACTTCGAGGTGCAAATTTCGACCTAGCTTGTCTCTTATTTAATCCAAATGCTGTACATCCTATTTGACGAAAGTGGATTACTGTTGGAACTCTTCCTGTCCAAAGTTCTTCTGATGTTTTATTGTTGTTTGAATTTGTTGGACATCGATTTCTTATGTAGGCCGCATAAAAAAAAACATGATAAAACACACAAAAAAAAATTCTTTCATTGTCCGCTCCCCTCGAATGTTGTTGACAGCTACTTCGCAGTATAAGTGTCGAGTCAATCGGTATGTCTAGTAAGAGCTTCTCAAACAGTGACGTTCGCATTCGTCGATAAACAAATAGCTGCCGTTAGTTGTGAATCTAAAAAAAAGCGTGTTAATTCACAACAACGTGAGAAGCTATCCCATACCTTATTCATGGGGTGTAAAGGGAAATTAAGTAAGTTATGATAAAACACCTAGCCATCTCAACCAGTGTCCTATTCATCCTTTTTGAAACTGCATTCTATATGCCAAATTTCTTAATGTACGTTGAAAAACTTGGCTGAAGTGCAGAAAATGGGGCGGGAGCCCGATTAAAAAAAAAATATGCCATTGTCTTCGTCTTGTTCCCCAAACATCGGAATGGTAGGTCAAAGTTGGCGCTTAGGCCCATGGGCCCGGGGGGTCAAAAAAGGGGCCCCTTTCGGTTCTATTATGACCCCCCAGGTGCGGGTACTAAAATGAAAGATATTTTCGAGACGAATCCACAGAGCCATTAAAATTTCCGGGATATACCAAAAAAAAAATTATTTTTAAAAAAATCGAGCGATTTTTGCCTGCGGCGCTACTAAACCCAACATATCCATTTCCACTCTAATTTACAAAAAAAAAAAAATTTTGCCTGCGGCGCTTTTACGCCCTACATATCCATTTTCACTCTAATTTACAATACCAAACAGAAATTTTTTTTTAAAAAAAATCGTGTGCTCAACCATCTCAACCGTTTAAACTCTAATTTAAAAAACAAATAATATTAAAAAAAATATACCACAAAAAAAATTATTATTACAATACATAGCTTTTTTTTTTAAATATTTTTCAAATTTTTCTTAATTTTTTCCACTTTTATCCTTTTTTTAATCAATTTTCTTCTTTCAAATATTTCTCTTTGGACTTTTTCTTGAATTTTTTTTAAATATTTTTTAAAATTTTCCTTTAAAAACCTTTCACACATTTTTGAATTCGTCTCGAAAATATCTTTCTGTTGAGTACCCACACATGGGGGGTCATCATAGAACCCAAGGGGCACCTTTTTTGGCCCAGACACAGATGGTTGAAATGTGCCAAAAGTGAGAAATAATTCAAAAGTTGAAGTTTATCAGACATGTTTGGTATTGGGTGAAAGTGAATAAAATTCTACATTACTAATTGCTAAAAGTACTGCTTCGAGTAAATTACTTTATTGGCAGTGAGCGGTCAAAGTTAAACAATTTTTATAAATTTCGCGTGACTTGGCTGAAATAGAAATTTGACTGAACGCTCTTATAGTATTAGATATCAGCTTATACATCCAAAAGAAAAATCTTGCGGAATTACTGCGTTTTTTTACTAATTTAAGTTTATGTGAAGGAACCCCAGTTTCTAAAAACATATGATGATGATAAGGAAAATGATGATAATGATCATGATGATGGTGATAATAATCATGATGATGATGTTGACTTTTATCACAATAACACCTAAACTAGGTTCAAATCCACATATATGTACATTAGAGTGGCCATAGTGGAAATTTTTTTGAAAAGTTAAATTTTTCGCACTGAAAAATATGAGGTTGGGGATAAAAATAATTATGCATATTTTTTTTTTTTGATTCCGAGTACCTCCGGGTTGAGCCCAAACTTTTATTACATTACCCATTTAGGCTGAAGTGCAGAATATGGGGCGGGAGCCCGATTAAAATCCAAAAATATGCCATTGTCTTCATCTTGGCCCCCAAACATCGGAATGGTAGGTCAAAGTTGGCGCTCAGGCCCATATGGCCCGGGGGGTCAAAAAAGGGGCCCCTTTCGGTTCTATGATGACCCCCCAGGTGCGGGTACTCAAGTGAAAGATATTTTCGAGACGAATCCAACGATGTTATTTTTAGGTTCCTACGGGTCTCCTGGACCGAGTTAGAGCCATTTCCGGGATATACCAAGAAAAAAAAAATATTTTTAACTAAATTTAAAAAATTTTAAAAAAAATTTTGCGTGCGGCGCTACTAAACCCAACATAGGCGTACCGTCATTTCGCTCGTGTTTTAATAATGCCAGAGAAAGAGAGAGAGTAGCGAGTCTGACTACGACGTATGCGGCGAGGGCGTGCCCCACACCGAGAGAGAGAGTACAAGACTGACTGCGACGTATGCAGCAGCGCGTGCCGTCGTCATGAGTCTGACATTTCGCCCAAAAAAATTGAATTGGGTCTTATGTCATAGCATTTGGGCGATATGTCATTTTGTAGTTAGGTTTTTGGTAGAAATGACATGTTTTGGGCGATATGTCATGGTTGTTTTTGGGCGAAATGACGGTACGCCTATGTTGGGTTTAGTAGCGCCGCAAGCAAAAATTTTTTTAAAATTTTTTAAATTTAGTTAAAAATAATTTTTTTTCTTGGTATATCCCGGAAATGACTCTAACTCGGTCCAGGAGACCCGTAGGAACCTAAAAATAACATCGTTGGATTCGTCTCGAAAATATCTTTCACTTGAGTACCCGCACCTGGGGGGTCATCATAGAACCGAAAGGGGCCCCTTTTTTGACCCCCCGGGCCCCATGGGCCTGAGCGCCAAATTTGACCTACCATTCCGATGTTTGGGGGCCAAGATGAAGACAATGGCATATTTTTGGTTTTTAATCGGGCTCCCGCCCCATATTCTGCACTTCAGCCTAAATGGGTAATGAAATAAAAGTTTGGGCTCAACCCGGAGGTACTCGGAATTAAAAAAAAAAAAAAAATATGCATAATTATTTTTATCCCCAACCTCATATTTTTCAGTGCGAAAACTTTTGGATTTCACATTTTCAATTTTTTCTATATAACGCTATGGCCAGTCTAATGTACATTTGTGTGGGTCGAAAAAAAAAGTTGTGGCGGACACCCCCTACGTTTAAAGATTATCTCAAGACAATTTGGCGACCATAATTTTTTTTTAACCCGTGCACCCTACGTACGGCCCAAATAGGTTTTATTGCAAAGCTTCGTTGTTTGGTGTCTTATCGAAATAAAAAGTATACCGTTGTTCATGTTTTATCAATAGCTTTATTTTTGTCTTTGGTCACTTTTGACTCCGAAGTCAATTTTGACCATTGGCTTCATCTACTTCGTTTCCTATATCCACATGATGCCCATTTCTCATAACGATCGTAAAGACCTCTAAAAATAATTAACATTTTGCTTTTAATTCATTTAATTATATTCACAAACAAAAAAGTTATAGAGGTTTAAAAAAAAGTTAGTCACCCTACTTCACGTATAATTAAATGTTGTGCTGTGTTCTTATTTAGCTTCCTATCGAATCGAAACGTATACCGTTGTTTAAGTTTTTTCAAAGGCTTCGAACACCTTAGATTCCGACGTCAATTTTAAACTTGAATTTTCATTCTCGGTTGCAAGTCAGTTCGAACAGATTGCTATGGGTCCAATACCAGACAACATCGACGACTGGAGTATTCGTAGTGATCAAAGTTATTTATTCCGTATGGTACTTGCCTTTAATAATGGTTAGTGTGATGATAACCTAGCTACTCAAAAACCTGGCCCTGTGAGTACAGCACTGTGGTTAACAACTGTATCGAGATTATTTCAACTTTACGTTGCAAAAACTCATCCAAAATTATTGTCCCCAAATTGTCTTGAGATAATCTTTAAACGTAGGGGGTGTCCGCCACAACTTTTTTTTTGTATGGGGACCGACCCACACTAATGTACATATAACTTTAATTAATTATATTATTTAAACCAATTTTTTAATTAAGAAAATATTTTTTTTATCAATTTTTTTCAAAAACTATTTTTTTACTAAATAATGTATAGTTATTCTAAAAAATATAAATAGCTATAATAATGGGCTTCCCTAAATTAATCCCCAGTTTACCTATGTTTCAACCCACTGTTCCACGTAACAAAGTTGTTGGGGGTACTTTTTATTCCCTTCCAGAATTACAAGAAATATGTGTGTGAAATTTGCACACATGTGAAACAAAAATTGCTTTCAGCTTGTAAGCTTTAAACAGAGTAGGAGCAGATCGCATGTTTTTATGTATTACAGATTTAAAGACAACTTTGTGAAAACAACTGGTTTAAATCGAAAGTTAACATAACAAAACAACAATGTAAAAATTACATAAAGTAAGTTCGTTACTGCCTCCCCAGAAGCTTCAAATAACCCGAATAAAGTGGGCGTTCAAATTCGATCGTTCAAAAGAAAACTATTTTACTTACAGCCCACAGTGGTCGTCCCCATTGGCCAAAAATACAAAAATTAAGTCAAAATTCTGGGTAATACTGTGTCAACACTATCTCACAATAGATTGTGCTATTTCAAATTACTTTTGTTTTTCTTTATTCCACCTGTCGTTTTTTAGAATAGCTGCCAAAGGCATGTGCATATATGTGCATATTTCAGTACTAACTCGTGTGTAGACTTAAATTTCACTTAGAGTTTTAGTTGTGAAGTCGATCTAAGTTAACAACCAAATTTATTGTAGAATGTTTACCAATATTTACAGCTTAAATGATGTAAATTTCAGATGCGGAAATTTCCGGATTGTTGAGTTATCTTCAATAGAACAAAGTGGCCTCACCGTTTTCGGTGTAATTTTTTTGATTGTGTACTCTTAGGGAATCCTTTGTCTGACATTGACAAAATTTTATATTTTGTAATAGATTGATGGAATCAATGGATATGACAACTTTGGTGTGCCTGCTATAAAATTTTAATATTCAGGATCTAAGAGAGGTCCTTGAATCCTTTCACAGATTTTATCCAAATTTTAGAAATTGGTGTCATTAAAAGAGATGTGCCAAATATTATTCACCTATGAAAACTCCTTCAATTTTTGGCCGCTCTTTGTATGAAACGGCAACCACTGTGCAGCCTAAGCAACGATGTCGAAAAAAACTCTAAGCGAATGAACACAATGCACTTACTTTCACTTTTAATCGGTAGCCACCAGAGAACATCAAGGGTGTCACTTTTTGGCACCCGAATCACACTTATAAATTTGGAGTGCTTGTCGCACTCACAAACAGCAAGAGAAGAATAACACACCCAAACGCACAAATCGCTTTCTGTGTTTCGTGTTTTTGCATTTCGTCACTCATTCAAACAGTAAGCGTCGATTCTATTTCACCAGACACCCAAATGATCCGATTCTACGGACATTTTATCCGAATCGGATTCCGGATCGGATCCGATTTCGTTTGAAATTCCTATTTAAAAACGGATCCGTTTTTCATCCGCATTTGAATCCGATCCGGATCCGAAACTGATTTCTGATCCGCATTTGTGCACATTGGGACGCAATGAAGCAGCAAAACACGGCTTTTTATTTTCATTCCACATATATGTATGTATATGTGCATATTCAAAAACAAATATGTCTGCATGTATGTAGCTAATGCAAGAATAACAACACACACATGTCTCTCACATATTGTTTGTCTCAAGTGTTGTGCTCTCAACTTCGCTCATTCTTTTTGCTTGAGCATTTTGATCGGCCTCCACTCATGTATACATGCAGAAAAAGAGCACGAAATCGGTTTGCAATTGTGCGTATGAGCATGTTCGAAATAATCAGTACAAGGCAACAACCCTTATTTTAGAGTGCCGATTACACTCTAAGTGTCGTAAACGCACAAATGATTCGGGTACACTTATTGTTAGGGTGTACCCTTGCCATTCTCTGGTAGCCACTATTTTTCGAGATGTCGTTCGCAAAAGTTACATATAAAATACAAGTCATCTGGAAATAGTTGACAACAAAATTTAAACCAAAACACATCTTATGTTAATAAACAAAGACATTCAACGACAATTGGCATATCAAAAATTTAATTTTAGTAAAATTTTCATGTGAGTTGAGAGGATAGTGTGATTAGTTTATTTAATTTGTTAAATTTAGAAAGTGCTTATGAATTCACAAAATGTTAAGAGTTCCTCCTTGAAATTATTGGGAAAATTTAGACTACCTTGCATCGGAAGTACTTTGTATTGAAGGTAACAAAACGGTTGTAGAAAATATTTCGGTTTTCTGAGATAAAAATAAAACTGTTAAATCTTTTAAAGGATCAGTAAAGTTTACTCGAGTTATCCTGCACACCAGCTAGCCGCCCAGACAGACGGGCATGGCTCCAGAATTTAATTCGCTCTTCAGATATTTAAGGACCAACGTGTCTCCTTAAATACGTTACACTTTTTCTCGTTTCAAATGATATAGAGGCTGGACCAAATTCAAGGGAATTTTAAAATCATAGATTATTTTAATCCAGAAGCGATTCAAACACTTAAGGTTAATATCATTAAAGCAATCCGTGAGCTACAGCCCGAAAGCATTAGCAAGGTCTTGGAAAGTTAGAGTGACAGAATGAGCTACTTCGATGCAAACCGATGCAGCCAATTGAACGAACACAGTAAAAATATTTAAAAAAAGCAATCTAGTGTGGAATAAAGACATGATACTAAATTAATTAGTTCTTTGGATTTGTAGATTACATTCAGTGAAAAAGAACACTGTGGTAGTCGAAAATATAGACAAGACCGGACTCAATGGTTTTAACCTAATTCGGACACGAAGAATCGAACTGCATTATTAGATTTTTGAGTTACAATGACGGTTTCTTACAATTTTTTTTTTAATTAGTGAGTAGTGTTTTAGGGTTTGAATAGATTTTCGACAAGCTATAGTGGGGATTTCGAATAAGCTTGACTTATTTAAAACAACTTTGTCGAAGACGTCATATCCGAATATCCATCTATAGTCTGCGAAAATTGATTTGAGCCCATAAACCTCCTTGAGAAAAAAATTTAAACAAGAAATTTGAATAAAGTTCCCTTGATAACTAAACAAAGGAAACTATTTTTTCTCAGGGGTAGGAACTTATGGGCTTAAATCGATTTTCGCAGACTATAATTGGGTTTTCGGATATTCCGTCATCGACAAAGTTGCTTTAAATTAGTTAAGCTTATCCCCTTAAAACACTACTCAAAGTTAGGGTAAAGTTAGTTTCCGGACCGTGTTAACTCTCGAAGAGGTGATCACAATTGGTTTAACACCTTGCAACTTCATCCTTTGGGGCCACGTGAAAGATAA
Organism: Muscina levida; assembly: GCA_964034835.1. NCBI lineage: Eukaryota > Metazoa > Arthropoda > Insecta > Diptera > Muscidae > Muscina > Muscina levida. The sequence continues at coordinate 115,608,116 of OZ035882.1, forward strand.
GGTCTACGCCAACAGCCCAGCGTCGATTCAAGACCTCAAAGATAAAAATCGTGAGGCTATCGAGGACGTATGGCAGCCACTTTGTGATTTGGTTATGGAAAATTTCATGGAAGGATATGGTCCTGTAAGTGCATACTCACTTTTTCTCCTCGTTGGAGGCTATGTCACACATCTATGCATGCTAAATATCTTGTTTTTTATGTATCAAACAAGGTTTTTTTACCCTAAATGTAAAATTTTAATGCACGTTAAGCCTCTAAGTTGTAGCAATGCCAAAATAATCGAAGACAATACATGAATAATTATTAAATCCCTGTTTGTGTACTTTTATAGTAAATAAACAGATTTTATCTCATTTGTCCATTTTTTTTACTGTCGTCGATAAAAAAGTAAAAAGGTTTTTGGTCCCGTCTGCAGAAATGTAAAATATCGATATTTTTAAAAAAAGATCAGCTAGGATTTCAATCCAGGAATTTTTTTTATGTATGATCAACCCAGAATACAGTGGCATTTACACTATTTATTGTCATTTTCATACAACCTAAAACTGTTTTAAACCCACCGTCCAAAGTGGGGATAAAAGGGTATTTTTAGACACATGAAATTTTAGACCGCAATTCTTGACCGATTTTCAAAATTTTTTTTTTTGTGTTATTGGAAACAAAATTGTGCACAGAAGGTTTTTTACTCTATATTCGTTACCGTTGTTATTTTAAAAATTGTCAAATTCGATGTAAAAATAAATTTTTGACTTTAATGTCAAATATTTTTTGGATTTAACAAATTTCTTAATTTTGATAGATGATGTAACATATTATGGTATTGTTTTTTTTTTTTAATTGAAACCCACACTACTTATCCCACTTATAAACACAAAATCTTATATATACAAAAATGGTGGCAAAAATGTATAGTAATTCATCAATTGAGAACGACTGGACCGATTTTGCTGAAATTTTATTTCGGTTGTTCTCAATTTCCGGAAAAGCCGGAAAATTGGAAAAACCGAAAATTGTTTTTTTGTATGGATTTTTGCAATTGTTACGAATGAGTTTTCGAATGGAAAAATAAAAAAATGTTGTTGGAAAATTCCGGAAAAATTCTAAAATGTTAATGCTATTTTTCGACGAAATTTTGCTTTTTGTCGTACAATTTGATAGTTTTGAACGATGTAACTTGCGAAAAATTTTGGATAATTATTCCGAAATGACTTTCCGATTGAAAAAATAGATAAATTCTCGTCGGAAAACTCGGAAAATTCCGCAAAAATCGAAAAATTTTAATTTTTCGGCAATATTTTGCCTTTCCTCGCCTGATTTGAGGTAAATCGCAAAATTTAATTTGTTTCGGTTTTCGAATGAAAAAATAGAAAGTTTTAGTTGGAAAATGCCAAAAAATTTTATTTTTTTCGACAAAATTTTGCGTTTTGGTAATTTCGGGCGATGTAAATGTGAACAATTTCAAACAACTATGACTTTTCGAATGGAAAAATAGAAAAATTCGTGGTGGAAAACTCGGAAAATTCCAGAAAAAAATCAAAAGATTTGAATGCCTTCGACGAAATCTTCCTTTGTATTGCTTGATTTGATGATTTCAGACGACGTAAAGGCGCAAAATTCGTTGTGTTGCTGAAAAATTTCGGATTATTGTGAAATATAGTGTGAAAAATGTACAGTAATTTATCAAGTGAGAAAGTTGGCCCAGTTTGCTCTATTTTTTTTTCAATTGTTTGTAATTGGCAGGATTTTTTTATGTCAGAAAATTTTGGGAAAATCTTTAGGAAAAGCCGGGAAAATTGAGTGCAATTGTTATGAAAGGGCTTTTCGAATGCAAAAATAGAAAATTATTAGCGAAAAACTCGGAAAATTCCGGAAAAGCGTAATAAATTAGATTTTTTATAGACGAAATTTTGCAGTTTTCGCATGATTTGACGAAGTTGTTGATCAACCCGGCAACAATCCGAGTTAAAAGGTAATAGCGTCTCATTACACAGTGGAACAGTGAAAAAAAACGCACGAACGCAGTTCAGATAGTATTACTGGATCTGAGTAAACCCCTAGCTCAGTGAAAAATATTTTTTTCACTTTTTTAAAATAGGTCGCAAAAACATTTTATTACTTTTCGTTGCTTAAACAAAAGAAACGAAGACAACAAAAGAAGTTAATGAAATTAAATATTCTAGGAATATCTTAAGCAAAGTGTAAACTGAGGTAAGGTTTTGCCCAACGTTCGAGTGTTTCCGAAAAAGTTTGATTTTGTTTCAGTGAATATGGTCATATGATGCACTTCAAGACCCGTTGATGCCGTGGAGAGGGTGAATATCACCACAATTTAAAGATGGCCAATACAACGACAGGTTTGTTTACAAGTCATCAGGAAAAGAAACGAATAAAAGAGTTAGCTCAAATTATTTTTATGCGTTTCGATCGCAAATTGCGTTAGCTGTTGCACCATCTGCTGCCACTTTGTTGAAAGGCGGTCGAACTTCACACTCCGCTTTGAAGTTGCCGATCAATCTTCTCACAGTTGACAATCCATTGGGCACAATATCCAGGACGATAGCGCATCAACGAACTTTGGAGGCAGTTGACCGAAAGATGAAGGATTTGTGAGGTGATTGGTGATTCGAAACGATTTGGTGGGGATAAGATATTTCTGTCGTAAGATTTTCGTCAAACGCTTCCCGCCATCTTAAAATCTACTGCTGCTGGTGAAATAAATGTCTTTTTGGCGGAATGACAAGGAGTTGAAATTATCTACGAACATGAGAGTCACGTTGCAAAACGACCCATCGGCTACTGCATTTTCAAAATATCTACTGGCGCTTTGTAATGGCCAAATTCCTGTTGATGTTTCAACTGGATTGATGACGTTCCCGTCGAATTTTTTCCAAGGAGAGGAAGTCCTTATTCCTCGAATTTCTATTATTTCAACCGATTTTCCTTTCCAATTCTAGCGAATTCAATTCCCCATTCGATTTGCTTTTGCGATGACAATCAATAAATCGCAAGGCCAATCATTGGAAATTTGTGGGATCAACTTAGAATTTCTCAGTGTTTCATTGTTTGTTTTAGCGCCGGAAAACAAATCGAAAAACGTTGTTTATCAGACCGCTCTTCACTGATTTTGATTAAATTAAAATAAGTCATATTAAAATTTGAACTATATGTGTTTTAATATTACTCTGGAGCTTTTATGAAGGCGTTTACTTGGAGCGAGACGAAGTTCGCCGAGTCAGAAGTTGTATGGCAGAACAACGTTTGCCGGGTCAGCTAGTATTATTTTATTTGCAGTTTAAGACAGAATTTTTTTATATGTATAAAAAAAAAATCATAGTGACTCACCAATTTGACAAATTTTTTACAGAAGACTTTCTTAAAATTTTCCAGGTTATATATTAAGATTTGTTCTAATCGGATAATAATTGTGAGCAGGATAATATAGTTTTTGGTTATATTTTCACTTAGTTCAATTTGTAACATATGGTTACAATAATTGCAGAAGTTCAGAATTTTTTGGACACGTTATCCTAAAAATATTTGAAATTAATGTCATAAATTATTTTGTCATCTCCTTTTAATCATTTAAAAAAAATAACGATAAGGTATCCATTCTGTGCACAATTTTTCGTTAGGTACTTAGTTTTAATTTTTTTTTAAACATACAATAAACATGAAGTGTAAAACCATCTGCCCCCCCCCCATACATTATACGCTCACTACGCCCTTGATCAGACCCCTTTGTGACGAATTGATGCACTCTGATACATCATCAGTTGTATATATATCTACAATTATTTGGAATGTCCACATTTCCTAATTTAAATTCCAGCATCTCCGATTATAATTTTTACTATTTCGGCGAATATGCACTTTTGTCAAAGAGATAATAATATTTGCAGCCCTATCCGTTAATGAAATAGACTAGAACAAAAAATGTGCAGCGGGACACTAAAAACATCAAATCAGTTGAATAACAACAAACTGTAACTACTAACTATTATTGTATAACATGTCAACCAGTTTCATTGTGTTTTCTTTATGAAAACAGACTCAACTGATTGTTTTCGACATTTGGTTTCGCACAAATGACAGCGAAAATATTTAGTGGCTACCGATTTTGTACTGAAATGCTTACGTATACGTTCACATAGATATTCGTTGGAGTTGTCGTTCAGGTGTAAGTTAGTGGCTTAAGCAGTTAATTATTTTTGTTCTCATAAACTCGGACTTTCTGTTTGTTTTATTCCTTAATGTAGTAATGATATTTGTTCTCAAATTATTTTATAGCTGCTGAGTATTTTTCTTTTGAATACAGACTTAGTAGTAATAAGCCGTTCAATAGCAGAAGTGAAGACCTAAAATAGTATGTGTTTGCTTCTACCATATCTCTTATGGGCATCGAGATATTTGATGTAGAATTTGGGTTATTTTTGAAAAAATTATTAAAAAATTTTAAATTGGATTCCGAAGTAGATTATTATGGGCAATTATATATGCTCAAATATAATATGTGTATATTATCAATATCTCTACCAATTATCGAGATATCAGGCGTTAAAAAAACGCATTTTTTACTGTAGGCATAGCAATGTCTAATAAACTTTTGTTCCATCTGAATAACCATTGTGTCTACTTACTAATAACGATATATATATGATAAAAATAAAAAATCCACTCAAAGGACCATTGAATATTAATGGTTTTGGTGAAATTTGTAAGCAGACACAATATATATTCAGGTAAAACAATAGTTCAGTAGTCATTGCTTGCTTTTTAAACCCCTGATATCTCGAGAATTGATAGAGATATTGATAATATACACATATACTATTTGAACATATAGATTTTAACTTGATTAACCTTAAATAGTTGAAAATAATCAATATATATTGAATCCAATTTCAAAAATTTTTAAATTTTTTTTCAAACATATCCCAATTCCTACATCAAATATCTTGTCGTCTATAAGAGATATGGTAAAAGTAAACACATACTATTTTAGGACTTCACTTCAGCTATTGAACGGCTTATTACTACTTAGTCTGTAATCAAAAGAAAAATACTCAGCGGCAATAAACTGATTTGAGAACAAATTCGAAGTTTAACCTCATTGCGGCACACCTTAATGCCTAACTATCGATACAAAATTATTCACAATATACTCGTATTTTTAGCAAAAACAAATGTAAGGTGAAGCTAGATGACCAATATCGCAGTTAATACACATTTTTAACGAAATTCAAAAAAATAATATTTAATATCCCCAGACTAGTTCAGATTGCATGGGTTTGTTCATAGAAGTTTTTCGGTGTTACCTAAACTACAATTTCATTGAATAGAGTATGCAAAAAATCTGGACTCCCTACGACTAATATTCAAAATTGTGAAAAAATTATAATTTTTTTCGAAGTTTTTTGAAAAAAAAAACGAGGGGTCAAATTTTTTTGGGAAATTTTATTATATCAATTTCTTAATCGGACTATTAGCTACAACTTTGCTTAAGAAGCGAAAGTGCTAGATTAAAAACTGTACAAACTGTTGGCCAAAAACTGATGTCACCTTTTTTCAAGGGATTTCAAAAAGTTACGAGGGCAAAAAAAAAAATTTTGGTTGTACTATCGAACCTATATAGTCACGTTCGGGTCTTTTTTTCATTGTTGCACTGTGTAATTGGAATTATATATTTTGTTTGGTGATTTTTCATATGAAAAAATACTTTTTTTTGGGGCAATTTTCATAATTGGTTTAGGTAAATTTTTATTTTTTACTTTGGCCAACTTTTCATTGTCATTTCTAATTTTTTGTAATTTTTGTTTGGGTAATATTATCTGCCATTTCATAACAATTGCACTCAATTTTCCCGGCTTTTCCTAAAAATTTTCCCAAAATTTTCTGGCATAAAAAAATCTTGCCACTTACGAACAATTGAAAAAAAATAGAGCAAACTGGGCCAACGTTCTTAGTTGATAAATTACAATAAATTTTTCACACTATATTTCACAATAATCCGAAATTTTTCAGCAACACAACGAATTTTGCACCTTTACGTCGTCTGAAATCATCAAATCAAGCAATACAATGGAAGTTTTCGTCGAAGGCATCCAAATCTTTTGATTTTTTTCTGGAATTTTCCGAGTTTTCCACCAAGAATTTTTTCTATTTTTCCATTCGAAAAGTCATAATTGTTCGAAATTGTTCACATTTACATCGCCCAAAATTACCAAAACATAAGATGCAAAATTTTGTCGAATAAAAATAAATTTTTTGGCATGTAACATAATTTTCCAACTAAAACTTTCTATTTTTTCATTTGAAAACCGACAAAAATTTAATTTTGCGATTTACCTCAAATCAGGCGAGGAAATGCAAAATTTTGCCGAAAAATTAAAATTTTTCGATTTTTTCCAACAACATTTTTTTATTTTTCCATTCGAAAACTCATTCGTAACAATTGCACACAAAAATCCATACAAAAAAGCAATATTCGGTTTATCCAATTTTCCGGCTTTTCCGGAGGATTTTCCAAAAATTTTCTTTTACATAACCTTCTCCTGGAAATTACAAACAACCGGTTTATTTTTTATAAGAATTTTGGTTCTAGCATGATTTTGGCATAAAACCCCGAATCTTGGGTCCGTTTATAAAAAAAATGTTTCCTGAAAGCATTAATAAGAAAGTTGAAAGACCGTCTGACAATGTGAACAGTCTTAGTGGGTTAGACGAAAAAATAAATAAAACATGCATTACTAATATATAATAAGCAGGGTAACCGGAAATATGCTACAGCATGTTTTTTTTACAAAGAGATATTTACAAATGGGTAATATATTTACACGTTTCATGGTCCTACAAGTGTTTTGAGACCTATTTGTTAGAGCATATTTTGGCATATTTTACCCATAACGTCATATTTCGAGAAATTTTAGTTTTAGGAGCATAATTTTAAAAAAAACCTCCTTTTTTAAAGCATAATTTATATTTTATAAGCCATATTTTTTCAAAAATATCCCTTTTTAAGCAAATTTTGTGTTTTTGACATTATTTTTTTTTTCGTATAAACAAGTGTCTTTGCAACTTTGGTTTTTTAAAATGTAACAGCCAAATCATGTTTTACACAACTGTGAAATGTTAAAAGTTTATTAATCTTTTAACGCGCTTTCTTATTCAATAAGTAAACAAAACATAAATCAGTAAGAAAGTTTCAGTCGGGCGACCCGACTTACATATACCATCACCCTCAGTAAAATAAAAAAAACTGCTATTATATTGATATTATTACTAGATTTCTAAAGTGGGTGGAGTGGTAAATTTGTATAGGAGGTACTAGAAGGGGCGTGTCTAGACTTCTAGGTTTATCCTCCAAAACTTTATCCTGTTATAGCTTTACTAAATGCAGAGTTTGGGCACGATAGCGTTGGATGTATTAATATTATTACTCCATCTTTGAAGTGGGCGGAAAGGTACATTTGTGTGGGAGGTTCCATAAGGGGCGCGGCTAGACTTCCAATTTTTTCTCCAAAACTTTATCCTGTTATAACTTAATAAAATACAGAATTGTGGCACGATCGTGTCGAGAATATTGATATTATTACTCCATCTCTAAAGTGGGCGGCGTGGTACATTTGTATGGGAGGTACCAGAAGGGGCGTGTCTAGACATCCAGATCTTTTCTCCAAAACTTTATCCTGTTATAGCTTTACTAAATAAAGAATTTGGGCACGATCGTGTCATGTGTATTGATATTATTATTCCATCTCTAAAGTGGGCGGAAAGGTACATTTGTATGGGAGGTACCAGAATGGGCGTGTCTATACTTCCAGATTTTTTCTCCAAAACTTTATCCTGCTTGAACTTTACTAAATACAGAATTTGGTCACGATCGTGGTAGTTCTAATAACAATATTAATCGATTTCTAAAGTGGGCGGTACCAGATGTGTGTGGGAGGTACCAGATGGGGCGTTGGTAGACTTCAGTTTTTTTTCTCAAAAACTGTATCCTGCTTTAGCTTTACTAAATTAAGAATTAGGGTACGAGCGCGATGGATTTATTGATATTATTACTCCATATCTAAAGTGGGCGGAAAGGTAAATTTGTATGGGAGGTACCAGAATGGGCGTGGCTAGACTTCCAATTTTTTTTTCCAAATTTTATCCTGTAATAGCTTTACTAAGTACAGAATTTGGGTACGATCCCGATGGGTGTATTGATATTATAACTCGATTTCTAAAGTGGGCGGAATGATGTATTTGTATGGGAGGTACCAGAAGGGGCGGAGCCATGGAGCCCATTTGCAATACCGTAAGTAGTTTTGGGAAAATGTTAACTCGTGCAAAATGTCAAGACATTTGGTTGCGTCTTTCGAAAGTTATCGTGCGAACCAGCCGGACAGCCACCAGACAGACGGACATGGCTCAAATGACTTAAAAAGTCATGAATCGAATTTGGTTCCAAGAAACCTAGGGTCTGAAGTGACTCCTTCTATGTGTTACATTTTTGGGTCGTATCAAATGATAAATACCCTCATCCCTAAGGGTGATGGTATAAAATGAGGTGCTTTTCAACCACCACCGATTACGACCCTGGACATAATGCCTAAAGCTAATCCGATAAAAGCAGCAAATCTAAAGGCGGTTGTTGAAAAGTTTCCAGACTTACGAGCTGATGGTGGATTCCTCTATTCTAAAATCTGCAGCAAAGTTATTGCGGCAGATCGCAGATTTCAAGTGAAGCAACATGCGGAAAGCGGCAAACTTATTCAACTAAGTCATAGAAGTGAAAATAAGCAGACCAAACAATTATTTTTGCCAGAATGTTCCGGTAGACTTTAAAAAGAACATGATTTTCAAGAAAAAACTGTGCCGAGCTTTTGGGTATGCTGACATTCTACTTTACAAAATGAGAAATCAAGTGTCATTCGAAACAGTTTTTTGAACTAAACATTTAAAAATATTATACAAGACTGCATGGACAATATACGAGCAAAACTAAAAAATCAATTTATATGGATGTCAATCGATGAAACTATAGACGCAACAGGCAGAAATGTGGCAAACATTTTAGCAGGTGTATTAAGGTAACTGCAAGTGAGAAATTTTTACTAAATACAGCAGCCTTGGAAAGGGCAAATTACTCAACAATTGCTAGACTGTGGGACGACGCCATCAAAAATCTGGACGTCAACTTCAATAAGAATAATGTTTAGCTTTTTGTGAAGGATGCAGTTCCATACATGGTAAAGGCTTCAAAATCTATAGTGGCATTTTATCCGAAAGTGACGCATGTGACATGTATTGCTCATGGTGTCCATCGATTGTGTGAATGTATTAGGAATTTTTATGAAAACGTAAATAAAACTATTGCTAATGTTCTTCTTCTGCTTTACTGGCAGCAACAACAGAAATTCATCTATCAGTAGCCGCACGTAGAAAACCATTCCAAGCGCTTCGGTCTTTTGCGCTCCGTTGATAGTTCGTCACACAAAGCCTACTTAACATTTCCGTCACCTGGTCCATCCATCGGAGTTTTGGTCGCATCCTCCTGCGCCGCCCATCGAGTTTATTGGCGAAGACTTTTCGAGCCGGAGCGTTTTCGTCCATTCGTACAACGTGTCCAAGGCAGCGCATTCGGTCTATTTGAACGCGCTTGACCACGTCGATGTCGTTGTACAGCTTATACAGCTCATGATTCATTCGACGACGGTACTCGCCGTTCACGATGGTGGGTCCAAATATTTTGCGGAGTATTGTGTAATGTGAATAAGTTATTTTTAAAAGCTCCATGTAGAGACGTAATTTTAAACAAATGTTTCCAGACCTTCCATTACCTCCAGAAGCTATAACAACACGATGGGTAACATGGCTTGAAGCAGTTAACTACTATGCCAACAATTATGAAGACATTTTATATGTCCTAAGTGCATTAAACGACGAGGATGCACAATTCATTAAAGCTTCAAACTAGATCTGACAATACATATTAAAAATTTGCAAACATCAGGTCTTACGCTTATTGAACATGTTCAGGTGAATGAAGACACTTTTAAATTGATAGATAACACAGTGCAACACATTATTTCGAGGGTGAACCAAACCAATATGAAACGATAGCATTTGACGTCAGTAACAAAACCCTAAACACCATTTTGCTCCAATACGTCGCAAATTTTTTTTACAGTGGTTTAAAGTTTGATTTTTTTGGTCAAAAGTCGAATCAAAGAATATGAAAAAGTCATCTGTAAAAATACGTTTGGGGTATTTCATGTCTTCAGAGATTAAAACAATCAGGGGAATATTTTCTCGGAACATTTTAACCCTCCAGCTCCCATCCGTATAGGACATTTTTGGCCCAATTTTGAAAAACTGTTTAAAAGTCAACTTTGGACGGAGGTCAAAGATTAGAATATTCTATAGAAATATTCTCCGGAAAACTTCACTAGGAGTCACCGAAGACAAATAACCTTTATGAGTCAAAGGTTCCAAAATAAAATCAAAATGAAATGTTAAAAAGTCTATTTTCAGGCAAACAGTGCAACGCACTTTTTCGGGAGTGAACCAAACCAAAATCAAACAATAGCATTTGACTTCAGGAACAAAACCCTAAACTATATTTTGCTCCAATAAGTCACAATTTTGGTTTACAGTGGTTTAAAGTTAGATTTTTTTGGTCAAATGTCAAATAAAAGAAAATTATAAATCATGTGTAAAAATAGATCTGGGATAGTTCATGACTTCGAAGACCTACATTAAAATTTTCCGGGGAATATTTCCTCGAAAATATTTATTTCTATTTTATTTTATCAACATTTGTGTATGTAAATTTACCAAAACTAATAACAAAGTCTGAATTTAAAATAATATTGTTTTTTTTTTTTAATTTTTAAGCTGTTTTTTTTTTATTTTTAATAAAAATATTTCTAGTTCATATGAAAAAAATTGTATGACTTTAATTTTTTAGGGCATGTTTTTGTTGATTTTTAGGTGATATTTTGCCATTTTTCAGGTCATATTTTATACGCATAAAACACGATTTTTAGGGCATATTTCCGGTTGCCCTGATAATAAGTTATTCTCGTACATGGTGCTTTATGAAACCGTTTTATATATGATTAGGTCAAATTGTATGGAACGATTTTTTTTGATGAAGCGTAATCTATAGGTGATTCTGAGAAATTTTGCTCAAGAGACCATAACTCTAAGTCGGATTTGGAGCCCCCCAAAAGGTATTTTTATCACCTTTCAGAATCTGTATTGATACCTGTAGCATAAGTCGTTTTGGGTACCCGCGGGGAGAGCGGGTACCCGGGAAAGGGAATAGAGCAAGGAAGGAGAATACGAAAACGAATGTTCCCTATTACAAGGACTGCCTCTGATGCTGTCCTTGTTGCCTTTTTTGGACGCGAGGCACTGCGCTATATTAGTCAGCGCCTTGAGGCACTAATTCAAATTTGGGGGGAAGAGGGAGTAGAGGTTGGTTTTTGGGTTTTTTATACTTACTTGTCTTCTTATCTTCTTAGCCTTCCTGGAATTGAAAACAAATGATCATACATACGTTTTACAGCTTTTCGCAGTCTTGATTCGACTCTATATTTCTCAGTCTCCAGCTGTCTTTTATTCATTTGTTTACTATTTATTATTTAGTTTTTCTTGCTCTATCTTAACCTACATTAACATTACTGCACCGTTGTACAAAAACCCAAACTGCAATTCTGCCGATCAGCAAAATAGGGCGTTCAACTCATTCATTTTTTCCCATGACTGCCCATTTATGTAAAAAGCAAACGTCATGCGGAAATCCAATGAATGCAATTTTTTTTGTCAATATTCAGTCGGAATGACGGAGCTAGAAAACAACTGGAACAACGAACGGCTCGTGTTGTACTTGTCCAATTTCAGTTGTGTTTTTGTGCAACAGTGAAAAAAATACTTTTTTTTTTTTTTTGCGAACGTTCCCATCGCTGCCTCTCACACCCGCCCCAACCGACCGAGGGGGCCTCATCCCCATAACGTGGAGATAACGTACACACTGCGGACCGGTCCGTAGTGGAGAGCGAACAATATAGAATGTTCATATTCGGCTACAGATTAACTATCATCAGCCGATGCTTAATGTACCATACATACTAAAGAGCATAGAAAAAACTAAAAAAACAACAGAATTATAACAAAGTATATAGCATACATTTATTATCTTACATTAAATTGAATACAATAATGATAACTACAATTTAAAACAAAGTTCCTACAGACAAAGTATTGAGATAAGTTATTATAACAGACTTAATAGAGTCTGGGGATGTGGAGAAGTCGATAAATTGATAAATGTCATTGAAGTCTGAACACATTCTACGCAGCGGTTCAGATACGGCATAATTATGGCGTCTAAAACAAATGTAGAGGGGTTTGAAATATCTAGAAGTCCTTAATGGGATATTAAGATAAACTCGTGAGAGAATATATTCCGATCTTATATCACCTCTGAGAATTTTATAAATCGTAATAGAATTTAACATTTTTCGCCTACTAAATAGAGTAGGCAATTTAATTAGAGACAGTCTGCTGACGTATGGTGGAAGATTGGAGTTTGGATCCCATCGAAGATCCCTGAGACAGAACAGTAGAAATTGTTTTTGAACCGACTCTAACATATTGATATAAACATCGTATTGTGGATCCCATACAACGGATCCGTACTCCAGAATGGGTCTTACAAGTGACGTAAAAAGTTTCTTCGTAATATACGGGTCAGTAAATTCCTTAGCCCAACGCTTTATAAAAGAAAGAACTCCATATGCTTTGTTTACTGTTGTTACAATGTGGCTATTGAATGTTAATTTTCTATCAAGTAATATTCCTAAATCTAGAAATGAGTCAACCTGTTCCAAAGTGCAGCCTCCCAACCTATATTGGGATTAAGAATGGCGGGATCTATAGAATACCATATTTTTACACTTTTTCAAGTTAAGCTATCTTGGTATCTTAACAATTAATGAATCACAACTACTAGTAACTTATAATTAGTGAACCACAACATCCCTCCCCCTTTAATGAGAACGATCTCCCGGTCGTTCAGTTCCTGGATATTATATCCGCTATCGCCGAGGGGTCGAGGGCCCTTCTTCGGTTTTCTGGAACATGCGTGGTTTGCCAAGATTTTGTGTGCGGACCACTGCAGAACATGTTAAATATTAGCCGGGTCAGCAACCACTTTCATTGTTCTTTATAACACCACAATCAAAACGACAAAAGTAACGAAAAAAAGGTTCCTCTGTGTGTTTTCCCCAGAAAGACCACCAACAAAAAGGTTGCCCCTCTTATCTTCCTCCATTGGTTCGCTTGGACTTTTCTTAATCGACGTAATTTGATCAAGAGTTTTGTGAACCTCCCACCGGAAAACGATTCTAATGATTAGGTGTTTTGTTGTTGTTGTTGTATTTCGTTTTATCACTACTGTTGTTTTGTTGAGGTTAGATGTGGGCAGAATGTTCTACTGTCATAGTAATGGCGTAGACATTGATGTAGGCAGGATACCAATCATTCATTCCCAATAACTGTAACAACACTACTGATACGGATTGACCCACAATCGTCGTAACGACCAAGCAAGGTTAGCGGAAAGAGACATGGCGGGCGCTCGATGTGTAGTTCGTCCACTCGAGCAACGACAGGTACATCGTAGTATCCCAGGTACATTTTTACGGTGAATTCATGGTCTCTGATGATTGTAGTACAGGTGCGTCAAGTTACGGCTCAGCCAACGAATATCATGTGTTCCATGATGATATGTCCTTATGCTGCATAATTGTTCAAATTGGCAATGTATTGGATAATCGTCTCGGGGGAGATTTTTGAGAAATCTACATATTCTTATCAATTCATTGGGGATTGGACAGTAGCACTCCCTCTTTAGTTTTATTTCATTGTTTTACGCTGCTGTCACTTACTTATTCTAGTAATTAGTATCTATTAATTTTTCTTTTATTTATACACCTATATACCCCTATAACATCTATTTTCTATATACCTATATATGCTTATATTCCTCTATTATAAACTACTAGCTTTCCCGGCTCGCGTTGCTCGCGTACTTACAATGAAACACACGAACACACCATTTATGTGACTTTAGCTTTATTCCATTGGTCTGAGTGATTGTACCGCTTTAGTCCCTTTTTTATCCCTAAAAGTACGAACTTCAGAATGTTTCGTATCGCTCAACTATAATGGGCTGATACTCCCTCTAATTCTATAGGAAGCCAATATACGATTGCAGCTTTACCCGTTTGGTCTGGGTGATGGTACCAGTTTTATCCCTTTTCGGCCTTTTTAGCCCTACATCTGCCGGCTTTCAAATTCTATAGTGAACAGTTCATACATTTTTGTAACTCTACCTTTAGGCATTTGGTCTGGGCGATAATACCAGTTTTATCCCTTTACAGTATTTTTACAACTAAAGAACGAATTTCGAAAAATTATTCCACATCGCACAACCAACATTTTCACTTAAATTTTTGAGACTATACCTTATTTACCCCTGAAAAGTATTAATGTAAAACCGTCCTTGCTTCGTTGTTATTCCATAGAGAGCAAGCCCATATAAAATATCATGATTATATCATTAGCCAGTTAGTCTGGGCGACATTAAAATTTTTATCCCTTTTTCTCTTTTTTTTTACACGATTTGTTAGAGAGCATTCCCGTATAAATTTTCGTGTTAATAGCATTAGCCGATTGGTCTGGGTCCGATTGGTCCCTTATTGGTAATTTTTACCCCGAAAAGTGTGAATTATCAAAAATCGATTCTTAGCTGACGTTTTCTCGAGTAGGGGAACAACCACCCCAAATTTCATCATTTTATCTACAGCCAGTGGTAATGTTAAATATATAGATTATGAAAATTTTATTAAAACCGTTCTAATAATATGACCGACATAACATTTTTTCCAAAAGAGTAGTGGCATCGCCCATTTACCAGCGAGACGTAATCCCCCATGTACCATTTACATATGTATTTTATTTATTTCGCCGCCAAAACGATTTCTTCAAAAGGGGCGTGGCACCGCCCATTTCTCATCGAGGCGCAATCCTCCTTGTACCGGTAACATATGTAGCAAATCTCATCTTCATACCTATAATGAGATTTGACCGATTGAAATTTGGGTTTGTGTGGGCGGTGCCACGCCCTATTGTCTAACTATGTTTTCATGTAGCCTATATAAGAGGCCCTATGGACAGTATCACACGTAGAAAATTCAATTTCAATCGGTCCATTTATTTGGCCAATATTACTACTTTAAAAAATGGGGTGTGGCACCGCCCACTTTTCACAAACAAAGTATTTTTTCTTATACGACCGATATAGGTACCAAATCTCGACTTCGTACCTATAATGGTTCAAAAGATACAGTCAATTTAAAATTCCAGTTGTATGGGGCGGGCCACGCCCATTTTACCCCCTTTTAGTCCGAATTTCCAAAAACCCCTTCTTAGTGCGCGCCTACGTCATAAAATAAACCTACATTCTAAATTTCACAGTTCTAGCTTTAGCCGTTTGGGCTGGGGAGTGATCAGTCAGTCACCCAAGCCTTTTATATATATAGATATCCTTGTATATACTTTGAACAAAATGTATGTACCCTATATCGTCCCCTTAATATAACAATAGTGTATGTGCTCATACACCAGAATCTAGAATCTCCATCATTGATTCTATGTCGCTCAAATACGAATGATTTTCTACATATTTTTGATTTATGCAATGTGTTCATTAATTAGTTATAATTGTTTGTTTAAATTGCCAAAACTATCAACAAATAATCTGAGTTTGTTAACTGTTACCTTTTTTATCATGTTACAAGTTGATATTTTTGTGATCAAATATTTCGGGATAGCTACAGTACAATTATTGAATAAAACAGTATACCATACAAAATAAAATAGTGTATCGGAGAAATCAAAACAAATTTTTAATAAAACAGCCTATATGGCGTACTTGGGGTTTGAAAGACATAATTATGGTCTGAAAGGATGCGTAAAATAATAAAACTTGATCTTTTCTTATATTTTTCTTTTCTTATACCTTTTTTTATTGGGAATGATTCCTCTTTTTTTTGGTTTCTTTCTTTTTTTTAATATATAAATTTTCTTTGCTCTTTAATCAATTGTGGAAAAGATCAACGATGCTCATCCATAATGTCCATTGCTGATCCTTGCGTCCAGTTCTCGCACCTTTACTTATGCGTTAATAAATGTTCTGTCCTAAAAAGAGACATTTTTTTCTTATTGTTACTCTTTTATTATTTGTGGAGAAAAGATCAACAATGCTAATCCATAATGGCCATTGCTGATCCTTGCGTCCACATCCCGCGCATTCACGTATGCGTTAATGAATATGTTGTCCGTTACTGCTGCACATAGCGACGTTACGACAAAAAATCGTGAAACGTACATAGCTGGACAATGTCCCCTAGACTGCATCCATACTGAACCAGAAGTAGTTAATATAACATCCAAATAAAATCCAGTAAGAAAGTTTCAGTCGGGCGACCCGACTTACATAAACCATCACCCTCAGTAAAATAAAAAAAAATTGCTATTATATTGATATTATTACTCGATTTCTAAAGTGGGTGGAGTTGTAAATTTGTATGGGAGGTACTAGAAGGGGCGTGTCTAGACTTCTAGGTTTATCCTCCAAAACTTTATACTTTTATAGCTTTTCTAAATACAGAGTTTGGGCACGATAGCGTTGGATGTATTGATATTATTACTCCATCTCTGAAGTGGGCGGAAAGGTACATTTGTATGGGAGGTCCCATAAGGGGCGCCGCTAGACTTCCAATTTTTTCTCCAAAACTTTATCCTGTTATAACTTAATAAAATACAGAATTGGGGCAAGGGCGTAGCCAGGACCTAATGTAGGGGGGGCAGTCGGTTTTACATTTCATAGTAATAGTTTGTTTACAAAAAAACAATTAAAACTAAGTTCCTAACGAAAAATCAATACTCATTGTTTTGACAATATTTTATTAAACAAAGGTAGACCAGATTAAATTTTTTTAAAAAAAATTTTAGGTCGTCGAATTTCAAAAAAAAAATATTTTTATTCATCTGTTTTTTTTTGACATATAAAATTTTAAGCCGGAATTCTTGAGAAATTTTAAAATTTTTTTCTTGTTTTATTTAAAACAAACTATGCACTGAATAACCGTTTTTTTATTCTGAATTCCTCATGGTTATTTTTTTTTAAATGTGTCAAAATCGATGAAAAAAAAAATAATTTTTGACTTTAATTTCAAATATTTTTTGGGGTTTATGGGCTCAAATCGATTTAGGCAGACCATAGTTGGATTTTCGGATATACCGTCTTCGACAAAGTTGTTTTAAATAAGTCTTGCTTATCAGAAATCCCAACTGTAGCTTGGCGAAAATCTATTCAACCCCTTAAACACTATTCAAAGTAAAAAAACTTTAAATAAAATTTTGTACAAAACCGTCATTGTAACCCAAAAATCTAATGATGCAGTACGATTCCGAATAAGGTTAAAACCGTCGAGATCGGTCTTGTCTATTTTTTCGACTACCATAGTGTTCTTATTCACAGAATGTAATCTACAAATCCAAAGAACTAATTAATGTAGTCTCATGTCTTGTTAAAAGAATCGATTCGAAAATAGGAATCAGTTGCCTCAAAAATTATTAGTTTCACACTCGATTGCTTTTTATTTAAATATTTTTACTGTATTCGTTTAATTGGCTGCATCCGGCTCACATCGAAGTACCTCATTCTATCGCTCCAATTTACCAAGACCTTGTTAATGCTTTCGGGCTGTAGCTCACGGATTGCTTTGATGATATTGGCCTTAAGTGTTTGAATCGCTTCTGGATTAAAATAAACTATGATTTTAAAATTGGGACCGGCCGTGGCATAGTGGTTAGAACACGCGACTACCATGCGGGAGATCGCAGGTTCAAACCTGGCTCCAGTCATCTTAAAAAAATTTTTCTTTCATTGTCGGGCTCCCCTCGAATGTTGTTGACAGCAACTTCGCAGTATTAAGTGTCGATTCAATCGATGTGTCTAGTAAGAGCTTCTCAAACAGTGACGTTCGCATTCGTCGATAAACAAGTAGGTGCCGTAGTTGTGAATCTAAAAATAGAAAGCGTGTTAATTCACAACAACGCGAGAAGCTATCCCATACCTCATTCATGGGGTGCAAAGGGAAATAAGTTTTTTTTTTTTTTTTTTTTATGATTTTAAAATTAACTTGTATTTGGTCCACCTTATATATCATTTGACACTAGAAAAAGTGTACAGTTAAAGCAAACACGTTGGGCCTTAAGAATCTGAAAATCGAATTCAATTCTGGAAAAGTGTCAGTCTATCTAGGCGGCTGGCTGGTGTGGAGGAGAAATCGGGTAAACTTTACTGACCCTTTTAAAGATTTAACAGTTTTATTAATTTTCAAAATTTGGTTTTAACTTCCTAAAAAAAAACATAACTTCCTAATGAAAAACTGAATGATATTTTAATTTGGTACATTTACATACATACTAAGTATCTTTCTTGCAATTGCACTAAATACAGTTAAAATTTTGCACAATCTTATCGCTTATTGAACGTTAACTTACGAATTAAAAAGAGCCTCGCTCTGCGTACTAGTACTTCCAATACAAGGTAGTCTAAATTTTCCTAATAATTTCAAGGAGGAACTTTTAATATTTTGTGAATTCATTAACACTTTCTAAACTGTAACCATTTCTACATCTTTGATACATGGCTGTAAACGTCTGGCCAACAGATACCACTGCACAAGCAGAACAATAACAATACATAAGTACGTTTACTTAAAAATCAGTTAATTTCATTGAATCCGAGTTAAAAAATATCCACTACAATTTTTGAGAGTGAACATTTGGTGAAAGTTTTTATTGGTCAGTTCACCTTTAGTAAAATTTCTGTACTATTTTATTTTAATTTTCATATTTTCTAAGATTTTGTCCAATTTTTCAAGCTCTAGGGGGGGGCAGCTGCCTCCCCCCCTGCTCCTACCTGGCTACGCCCTTGAATTGGGGCACGATCGTGTTGAGAATATTGATATTATTACTCCATCTCTAAAGTGGGCGGCGTGGTACATTTGTATGGGAGGTACCAGAAGGGGCGTGTCTAGACATCCAGATCTTTTCTCCAAAACTTTATCCTGTTATAGCTTTACTAAATACAGAATTTGGGCACGATCGTTTCAAGTGTGTTGATATTATTATTCCATCTCTAAAGTGGGCGGAAAGGTACATTTGTATGGGAGGTACCAGAATGGGCGTGTCTAGACTTTCAGATTTTTTCTCCAAAACTTTATCCTACTTGAACTTAACTAAATACAGAATTTGGTCACGATCGCGGTAGTTCTAATAATAATATTAATCGATTTCTAAAGTGGGCGGTGCCAGATGTGTGTGGGAGGTACCAGATGGGGCGTGGCTAGATTTCCAATTTTTTTTCCAAAACTTTATCCTGTAATAGCTTTACTATGTACAGAATTTGGGTACGATCCCGTTGGGTGTATTGATATTATAACTCGATTTCAAAAGTGGGCGGAATCATGTATTTGTATGGGAGGTACCAGAAGGGGCGGGGCCATGTAGCCCATTTGCAATACCGTAAGAAGTTTTGGGGAAATATTAACTCGTGCAAAATTTCAAAACATTTGGTTGCGTCTTTCGAAAGTTATCGTGCGAACCAGCCGGACAGCCACCAGACAGACAGACAGACGGACATGGCTCAAACGACTTAAAAAGTCATGAATCGAATTTGGTTCAAAGAAACCTAGGGTCTAAAGTCACTCCTTCTATGTGTTACACTTTTGGGTCGTATCAAATGATATATACCCTCATCCCTAAGGGATATGGTATAATGACATATCTTAGAAACGAACTGCTTTCTTCTTTAACACAGGTTCCAATTGAACCTGTAGCAGTAACCAATTACAACCAAAACAAAAAACCAACCAACCCAATACAAAAAAAAATCCCGATTATCATTAATAGAACTAAGAACTAAGTCTATATTTTTTTCTACTACAGTCGAGTTTGTTTATAACGATCTTTCAGTTTTTTTTTTCATTTATTTATTCATTATTCTGTACAATACATAGCTTATTGAATTTTGCCTCAGCGCCATGTGGTATTATTGAGGCATTCTCACGATAATTTAATATTACATAAGAAGCACACGTATGTTAAATCTATATATATAAAAATGGTGGCAAAAATGTATAGTAATTCTTAAATTGAGAACGACTGGACCGATTTTGCTTAAATTTTTTTTCGGTTGTTCGTAATTTCCAGGAGAAGGTTTATGTAAAAGAAAATTTTGGGAAAATCCTCCGGAAAAGCCCGAAAATTGCTTTTTTGTGTGCATTTATTACGCATGAGTTTTCGAATAAAAAAATGTTGTTGGAAAATTCCGGAAAAATTCGAAAATTTTAATGCTATTTTTCGACGAAATTTTTTCGTACGATTTGATAGTTTTGAACGATGTAATTTGCGCAAAATTTCGGATAATTATTCCGAAATGACTTTTAGAATGGAAAAAGATAAATTCTCGGTGGAAAACTCGGAAAATTCCGAAGAAATCGAAAAATTTTAATTTTTCTGCAAAATTTTGCATTTCCTCGTTTTAGTTGGAAAATGCCAAAAAAATTCATTTTTTTTCGACAAAATTTTGCATCTTATCGTATGTTTTGGTAATTTTGGGCGATGTAAATGTAAAATTCCAGAAAAAAAAATCTAAAGATTTGGATGCCTTCGACGAAATCTTCCATTGTATTGCTTGATTTGATGATTTCAGACGACGTAAAGGTGCAAAATTCGTTGTGTTGCTGAAAAATTTCGGATTAATGTGAAATATAGTGTGAAAAATGTATAGCAATTTATAAAGTGAGAACGTTGGCCCAGTTTGCTCTATTTTTTTTCAATTGTTCGTAATTGGCAGGATTTTTTTATGCCAGAAAATTTTGGGAAAATCCTTAGGAAAAGCCGGGAAAATTAAGTGCAAATGTTACGAAATGGCTTTTCGAATGCAAAAATAGAAAATTATTAGCGAAAAACTCGGAAAATTCCGGAAAAGCGCAATAAATTCGATTTTTTATAGACGAAATTATGCAGTTTTCGCATGATTTGATGATTTTGATGTTGGTTGGAAAATTTAACGAGAAAAATAATATCTATATATATAAAAATGGTGTAATAGTAATTCATATAGTCATTCATCAATTGAGAACGGCTGGACCGATTTTGCTGAACGATGTACACGTCGTGCTATAAATTCGACAAAATGTTACCAGAAGAAGACCAGTCGTAAATATAGACTTGAATAGCGCTGTTTTTAAATACGATTCCGCAATCGCCTACAAAGATCTTCGCTGCGTTGATATCGGTTCATTGTCTGTCGTACGCCAGCATTGCAATGCATTGAAGTTACAATCGGAAACTCCCCTCCTGGTGGCAAGATGAAATTGCCTTTTTGACTCATCCGTCAGTGCCATTGTAACATATTGCTTTCTCTATGCAAATACAATCTTATCAAAACATTTCCTGGCAAATACACAAAAATATGAAGAATGCTTTCAAATGCCGTCATTCGGAGCAGAAGTTGTTGATCATATTTTTTTCACTTTTTTAAAGTAGGTCGCAAAAACATTTTATTTCTTTTCGTTGCTTAAACAAAAGAAACGAAGACAACAAAAGAAGATGATGAAATTAAATATTCTAGGAATATCTTAAGCAAAGTGTAAACTGAGGTAAGGTTTTGCCCAACGTTCGAGTGTTTTCGAAAAAGTTTGATTTTGTTTCAGTATTATTATTAAAAATAATTCCTCCCATTTTGCTCGAAATTGCCTCGACACATTCAAATTCAAGGGCAAATAC
This sequence comes from Muscina levida, assembly GCA_964034835.1. Taxonomy (NCBI): domain Eukaryota; kingdom Metazoa; phylum Arthropoda; class Insecta; order Diptera; family Muscidae; genus Muscina; species Muscina levida. The sequence goes on from OZ035882.1 coordinate 115,630,039, forward strand.
ATCATCGAGCTGGCGCTTTGTTACCACCACCAAACGAAGGTCATAAGTTCCTTCAGATCTATTTCGTTGGTTATTCGGCAATAGAACTAGATCAACGTTGTGCAATTTTTACTTCGATAAAACACGAAATGATCGAACAATTGCAAAATTTACTGCATTGGATACAATTATAGTGTTCAAATACTTGCATTTTTCAGAAAACCGGTTTCCGGCTTATTCGAAAAATACCTTTTTCCAACAATTCGGTTTTCGAATACATGATTTAGTAGATTTAGGATATTTCAACTTAACATATGAGTGCAATCTAAGGCGTTTTCTGTAAAATTTTCATTTTACACATACCTTTGTTTAGAATTAATGTATCCATTTGATCATATGCATGTTAACCACATTTTTACCATTCCATATGAATATCGACGGCGTGCTTCTCATTTTGAGGTGAGATCCCAATCTATTTTAAGATGAGATCCCAACTGTATCCTTTTTGCGATCGAACATTTTTGTTAGGAGATAACTGCATTTAAAGATGTTCATATGAATATCGACGGCTTCACAGCTATTGCAGGGTGAGAATGTGGAATCAGACGATATTTTTCTCAAGCGTCGGGAGACTCATTGGTCATATGATGCACTTCAAGACCCGTTGATGTTCTGCCGTGGAGAGGGTGAATATCACCACAATTTAAAGATGGCCAATACAACGACAGGTTTGTTTACAAGTCACCAGGAAAAGAAACGAATAAAAAAGTTAGCTCACATTATTTTTATGCGAAATTGTTGTGAGAATGCAAAATCTTCATTTGGGATGAATGCACGATGGCGCATCAACGATCTTTGGAGGCAGTTGACCGAAAGATGAAGGATTTATGAGGTGATTCGAAACGATTTGGTGGGGCTTTGATATTTCTGTCGTAAGATTTTCGTCAAACGCTTCCTGCCATCCCAAAATCTACTGCTGCTGATGAAATTAATGTCTTTGTGGCGGAATGCAAAGGAGTTGAAATTAACTACGAACATGAGAGTCACGTTTGCAAAACGACCCACCGTCTACTGAATTTTCAAAATATCTACTGGCGCTTTGTAATGGCCAAATTCCTGTTGATGTTTCAACTGGATTGATGACGTTCCCGTCAAAATTTTTCAAAGGAGAGGAAGTCCTTATCCTCGAATTTCTATTATTCCAACCGATTTTCTTTTCCAATTCTAGCGAATTCAATTCCCCATTCGATTGGCTTTTGCAATGACAATCAATAAATCGCAAGGCCAATCATTGGAAATTTGTGGGATCAACTTAGAATTTCTCAGTATTTCGCGTTTTGGCAAACTGTCTTCATTGTTTGTTTTAGCGCCGGAAAACAAATCGAAAAACGTTGTTTATCAGACCGCTCTTCACTGATTTTGATTAAATTAAAATAAGTCATATTAAAATTTTAATTTATGTGTGTTTTAATATTACTCTGGAGCTTATATGAAGGCGTCTACTTGGAACAAGACGAAGTTAGCCGAGTCAGAAGTTGTATGGCAGAACAACGTTTGCCGGGTCAGCTAGTTATATATGTTTATATTATACAATTCAATTACAAGTATATAATACTTTATACAATAAAAAAAAATAATATGAATGCATTTTCAACCAAGTTTGAGAATATCTATATATATAAAAATGGTGGAAAAAATGTATAGTAATTCATCAATTGAGAACGACTGGACCGATTTTGCTTAAATTTTTTTCGGTTGTTCGTAATTTTCAGGAGAAGGTTTATGTAAAAGCCGAAAATTGCTTTTTTGTATAGATTTTTGTGTGCAATTGTTACGCATGAGTTTTCGAATGGAAAAATAAAAAAATGTTGTTGGAAAATATGAAGGCGTTTACTTGGAGCGAGACGAAGTTCGCCGAGTCAGAAGTTGTATGGCAGAACAACGTTTGCCGGGTCAGCTAGTAAATATTAAAAATACGCCCCTGAATATTGTAAAATGTTATCTCCCTAAATCTTTTAAGTCGAAAGTAGTGTATTCTGTCGGCATTTTCTAATACTTTTGTGGACATAAAATTATAATTTCTGCAAACAATTATTGCTTGACATCTTAACTTTACGATAGAACTTGTTTTATGGTTAATTTCAAACATGTGCAAAAATCCATTATGAGACGCAATCACCTTATATTACCCACTGTGCGTTGCCCTGGCCACGACATTATAATCGTTCTGGGAGATTTTAATGCATAAATTGGAAGGGAATATGTCCTTGGTCCATCCATTGTTAAATTCAGCCTGTATACGACACTTCATATAACAGATTCCAGAACACAGATATCCCCAAGGCAACTTCTTGATCAAAACACCAAAAATCAAATTAATCATGTGGTAATTAAAGGCTGGCATGTATCTAGTGTCATGGACGTGCGTGTGACGTGCTCGGATCATTACCTGATTGCAGCCAAGGTGTGCACAACAATGAACAGAGCGAAAACGCACGTTACCAAATGCAAAGAAAACTGGTCTCGCACGGAGGGGTAAATTCAAGATCTGGGCTGCCAAAATTCGATTTCTTAAAAACCAATGTTTTTAATAATTACCGATTGTAGGGTAAAGAAAACAAAATGCTTAACTATATTCCGTTGTTTTTGCATTCCATTTTGCTTACATTAGTTTTCTGCATGCTGTTAAAGTTACTTGTTGCTAATTGTGCATTTTCTATTTTGTTGCGTTAAGGTGAAGCAACAATTATAGCAGTCTATGGGAAGGCGTGTGTTTAGTTAAAACATTTAATTAAAATGGAAAATTATAAAGCAGGTTAATATCATTCAATCCACTTCGCTAAATAAAATTATAATTCAAATTCCTACTAGTAAAGCATCATTGAAAATGATCATTTATTTCAGTGGGTATCAAAATCGAACTATGGACAAAAATTTAGACATCACCACTTTTCACCCCTTCAATCTGTGATTAAATATAATCTTTAACATCGTATTGTTCAGATGAAAAAAAAAATTTTGCGGGTTTTTGCGGTTTTGTGTTTTATATCCATTTTTCTACTGCGAAAGAATAGACCATAATTTCTGCGGTTTTACTGAACTACTTTAGTTAACATACAGGATGTCCTATATCTCTATGCATTTACAGTTAGAGGGTATCCAGACGAATAAAAAGTTATAGGGAGGAAGGGCTCTAAAATGCAACCTTGTGGAGATATATGGAAAAACTTGGAATCTTAAATTCTTTATAAAAACCATTTTTTGTATAAAAACGGTCGTAACCTCTACTCCCCGAATATTCACATATTACTTTTTACGCCTCACCGTGTAATTTTTTAACATTCTGCTTCATAAATTTACTTCAAATAATTTTGGCCGCCCAGATCGTGAATTTACCCCACTGTGCGTCGCTACGCTGCAAATACTAGACATAGCCACTATCTACTCCAACCAGCTCCCCAATTACTACTACGACACAAAGCCTCTACTTCTGACGTTCCCGATACACAGTGGCAGCATATTGCGCAAAAAACTAGTAAAACTAGTAAGGCGGTTATCTTCGGCTATGCCGAAGCTCAGATACCCTTCACCAATTGTAAAAAAAACTGGTTATTTGCACTACAACTATATTTTATTAAACTTAGTACCACAAAACAGGAGAGATGGTGAGAGGTGCACGTTTCTTTTAGCATCATAAATTCATTTTATGTCAATAATTTTTTTTTTCAAAAACGAAACCACAGACATATGCGATTGTAAATAACCCTATTCTATAAAAGCTATTTTATTCGAAGTTAAACATTATTGATATTGCCTCATGATAACTGTGTACGGTTTCATAAGTTATCGTTCGGATATCTTTAATGTTTAAAAAGGCCCAATCGATATGTGTTGATCCGGTTGTGGTGAAAACTGTTTTATTTGAAGTATTTGTATTTGTTTATTATTTAATATCCTGTACAACAAGAAAATTTCTTATAATTACAGTACAGGAATTATAGACGTTAAAAAAATGTTTTGTAACAAAAAAGTGTTTTAAACTAAGTAAATAAAATGAAAAAAAAATGATAAATATAGATATAAAATCGTTTTAACAATATAAGGAGAGAAAGGAGAGAGGAAACTATTACACAAGTTAATTTTTATAAAAAAGCATTCAATTATTATTATTATGGGTTTTATATAAATCAGTGATATGTTTTTTAAATTTATTAGCGTTACTGATAGTTTGGAGGCAGTGTGGGAGTGCATTCCAAAGACGAATTGAATGAATAAAGAATTGCCAATCAGACACAAGATTACGGTGAATTAATGGAATAAGCTTCTTACCCTTGTTGGATCTAGCAATTTGCAGTTTTTGAAAGAGGTATAGTGGTTTCTGAGTAAATATGATTTTATGAAGGTACAAGAGAGTCTTAATGTTTAAAAGGTTGTTATAAGAGACTCCATATAGCGAATTAGAAACATGAGAGACAGGTTGAAATCTTTTCAAACCATATATATAACGAATAGTATTATTATATACAACGTTCAGTGTTCTTTTGCTAGACGAATCACAGTTTGAGAATAGCTCGCAGCCAAAAAATAATCCAGGCAGAATGTATGACTTTGCAAGTAGTACTCGTATTGGTAGAGGTGTGTGAATTTGTGTTGACCATAACGCTCTAAGTTTAGAGTATGTTTGACCGACAACTGTGTTAATGTGATTCGACCAACTTAAGGTATTGTTAAATACTATGCCTAGATTTTTAGCATGCTTAACAAATTCAATTTTTTCACCATTTAACATTATATTAACATCAAGATTTGTAGAAACAAAATTCCTTTTATGTATTAAAAAACATTTCGATTTTCCAGGATTAAGGCAGAGTCCATTAGCCGTTGCCCAGGAATGAATTTGAGATAAATCACTATTAATTTTCCCAATATGTTCAACCATAGAATTTAGTGGGCAGCTTAAATAAAGTTGCACGTCATCAGCGTACATATGAATTTTAGAAAATGACAGTTTTTGCGGTAAGTCGTTTATGTATACAGAGAATAGTATGGGCCCTAAAATTGACCCCTGTTGTACTCCTTTTGTACATGGAAGTTTTCCGGAAACACCATTAGCTGTGTGCACAGATTGTGTGCGACCAGAGAGATAGGATCGTATAAGCTTCACAGCAGTGGGCGCAAAATTAAAAAAATTATTTAACTTCATACATAATGTGGTGTGATCTACCGTATCGAAGGCCTTGGAGTGGTCCAAAAGGACTAGAAAAGTAACATGACGGTCTTCTAATTAATTTCTTATGTTTTCAGATACTTCCAATAAAGAACTAGTACAACTGTGGTTTGGACGAAATCCAGATTGTTTTCATGCATTAGTGAGTTAGAGCTAAGGTGTCCACTGATTTGTTTGTGAATGAGCTTTTCAAATACTTTTGAAAGAAAGCAAAGTATGCCAATTGGTCTGAATTCGTTATTAGATTTCGGGATTGGTATAATTTTAGCATGTTTCCACATTGTTGGAAAGGTACTTGTAGTAATGATGGTGTTAAAAACGTGGGTTATATAATTTAAAATAAACGGCAGAAGGATTCGTAGGAACCTCGGATCAATATTGTCATAACCTGTGGCGTTAGATTTAACTTCAGAAAAACAGGATAAGACATCAATGTTATTTATATTAATAAATTCAAAGTCTGTTGTATTACTTTGCAAAACATTTCCGAAATTGTAAAAGTTGTTGTTTACTACGACAGTAGGAGTGCTTGTAAAAGTAGTGTTGAGCATGTTGATATCAACCTGGCAATTATTATTATGTTGTTTTCCAATACCAATTTCGCGGATTGTTTTCCATTTTTGTTTGGAGTCCAATGCAAGTAAGAATTTACTAGAAAAATATTCGGTTTTAGCTTGTTTAATTTCAGTTCAGGTGTTTTAAAACGCTTCCATCTTGAATATGTTATATCCCTTTTTATAATTGCATGCTTGATCGTGTCCGAGAACCAAGGTCTAGCCTTAACCGTAATTACTCGCGTTTTAAGAGGAACGGCAGCATTAAAAATATTTAAGATGTTGTCTTGAAGAAAACAAAGCTTGTCGTCTACTAATGGAATGTAAAAAATGCTATCCCAGTCAGTATCATAAATACTTTCTTCAAATAAATTATCCTATCCTATCCTATCCTATTAATATTATAAATGTGAATGTCTGTCTGTTTGTTTGTTTATTTGTATGTTTGTTGCTCAATCACGCCTTAACGGCTGAACCGATTTCAATGAAATTTGGAAGACAGTTAGTGTACTATATGGAAATTACTATAGGCTATATATTTTGTAAATTTTTACCCTATGGGCGGAGTGGGCGTGGAAAAACTTTTTTTTAGAGCTAGAGAGATAAAATTTGATACCCAGATAGTACTCGACAACACGAATATGAATATGCAGACGAAATTTAAATTTTGGACCCAATGGGCGGAGTGGGCGTGGCAAAATTTTTTTTCGAGCTAGGAAGATAAAATTTGTTACACAGATAGTACTCGACAACACGGATATGAATATGCAGACGAAATTTTAATTTTTGACCCAATGGGCGGAGTGGGCGTGGCAAAACTGTTTTTTAGAGCTAGAGATATAAAATTTGATACCCAGATAGTACTCGACAACACGAATATGAATATGCTGACGAAATTGTTATTTTGGACCAGTTGGCGGAGTGGGCGTGGGAAAACTTTTTTTTAGAGCTAGATAGATACAATCTGATGCCATGATAGTGCTCGACAACACGAATTTGAATTTGCCGACTAAATTTTAATTTTTGGCAAACGGGCGGAGTGGGCGTGACAAAATTTTTTTAAAGTTAGATTTATAAAATTTGATACCCAGATAGTACTCAACAACGCGAATATGAAGATTCAGACGAAATTTTATTTTTGGATCCGATGGGCATAGTGGGCGTGGCAAAACATAGTTTTAGAGCTAGAGAGATAAAATTTGATACACAGATAGTGCTCGGCAACATGAATATGAATATCCAGACAGAATTTTAATTTTGGGTCAATAGGCGGAGGGGGTGTGGAAAAACTGTATTTTAGCCCTAGAGAAATCAAATTTGGTTCATAGATAGTACTCGGCTACATGAATATGAATATGCTGACTAAATTTAAATTTAATATCAGTTGGCGGAGAGGGCGCGACCAAACGGTATTTTAGCCCCACAGAAATAAAATTCGGTATACAAATAGTACTCGACAATACGAATATGAATATACAGACGGAATTTAAATATTCGATCAGTGAGCGAGTGGGCGAAGGGGGCGTGGCAAAACAGTATTTTAGTCCTCGAGAGATAAAATTTTATACACAGTAAGCATTCGACAACACGAATATAAATATGCAAACAAATTTTGAATTTTGGGTCAGTAGGAGGAGTGGACGTGGCAAAACTGTTTTTAAGCCCTAGATAGATAAAATTTAGCACCCAGATAGTACACTACAACACGAATATGAATATGTAGACGATATTTTAATTTTCCATTATTGGGGGAAGGGGGCGTGGCAAAACTGTATTTTAGTCCTAGAGACATAAAATGAAATATACAGGTAGTATTCGACTACACGCATATAAATAAACAAACGAAATAAATATTTTGGATCGGTGGGCGGAGTGGGCGTGGAAAACTGTATTTTATTCCTAGAGATACCTAGATAGTACACGACAACACGAATATGAATATGTAGATGGCATTTTGGACCAGTGGGCGGAGGGAGCGTGTCAAAACTGTTTTAGCCCTAGAGCTATAATATTTGATATACAGATAATAAAAATTTATTTAGTGTACTAAGAGTACATTTATTGTACCAAAAGGTACAATTTAGTGTACCAAAAAGTGCTTTTATTGTACAAAAAGAACAATTAATTGTATCACAGAGTACCTTAATTGTACCAAAAAATACTTTTAATTTACTAATAATTACTATTATTGCACCAACAAGTTTTTTAATTGTGTCAAAAATGATGTTTACTGTATCAAAAAGTACTTTTATTTCTGTCAAAAAGTACTGTTATTGAAGCAAAGATCAAGAATTGAAGAATTGTGTCAGTCAATTTTATGGATTATTTACACTGCGTCAATTTATTTTGTCAAACATTTTGGCAATAAGTCGCCAGAAAAAGTTTGTCGAAAAAATTTAAATGAGCCATGAATATATACATGTTTTTAGGGCTATACAAGGTAATATTTGTATACAAATAGTAATTGGTGCTAGAGATATGAATTTGCTGACGTTTGTTTTAATATCGGTTAGGGGGACGTTGTTAGTTTGATCAGGTTAAGGAGTAACTTGGGATAACAAATAGTTTACAGAGCGTACAAGAACGACGCTTAAGCTCAGCCCTTAAGTAGGCATGCCAAACATATTATAGGTATTCGACAATTAAGCAATAGCGAAGCATTGCCGGGTCCACTAGTAATTAATATGCTTAAAATCTCTGTATGAGTAAATATTCAACTGAATGTGAAATTGTGGACTTTTTGTACACCATAATTCCTTTTTTATGGCGTTGATTGTCCACAGTGCTATCAATTCTGTGTACTATTTCGAATCCAGGAATAGTATATTCTTCGGATGGTAAGCTCCATGTTTCCACAAAGCACAGAATATCCGATGAAAGGAGAATGTCATCGTTGCGAACATCTTCGATATGTGCATGAAGACTTTGGATGTTGTGATAAAACACTTTAATGCAATTTGAAGAGCTTTCTACCATAAAATCATAATGAGATTTCAATAACTTTTGTGATCTTAAATTGTTTAACTCTAAACGAACGGGGTCATTTGCCGAAAATGGCTCTGGAGCAACAAAATTGCCAATAATAAATAGACCAGCGGCACTGGTAGCTCTGCTGCATGCAACATATAATGCTGGTCTCATAAATGATTCACGTAAATGGACTGCTACTTCGGTATATGTTGCTCCTTGACTTTTATGAATTGTAATGGCCTCGGCTGGAACAACAGGGAATTGCTTTCTCTCGATGGTAACTTGGTCGTTTCTTTTAAATTGAAAAGACCTTAGTACTTTAGAGATAGGTGTCCAACTACATTCCGTATGAAGATTTTTTTTTTTGGATCTGGCCAACAGACCAACTTTATCTTCTGGGAATTTAATCCACAATGTGATTGGTTGTCGTCTGCTGAATTCTATTTCCATAAGTATTCCAGTTGCTCCATTAACTAGCCCATCACTTGTGTCGACATTTACGGTTACCATGTATTTTGCGGATGTTTTTAAAGTTACTTCGTAAGGCAACCCTTGTGTTTCAGCAGTTTGGAATTTTTTGACGGTTTCCAAAATATTTCTCTTACTTCTGGCATTATGAGACGATGATTTTATAACATCTTAAGCATGAGATTTGTGTTCTGGAGAATCGATTTCAGTTAATCTCACATCATTGTAGTTATTTACATCTACATTTCGTGAAAATAAATGAATTGCTTCTCTTGGCACACTATTTGATGCAACCTCGCGTTGTTTTATTAAATGAATATCGGAATCTGTCATTATTCCTTCTGACATATTAATTAAAGCCACTGCAAAATGTAGATCTTCTCTTTGACGCATAATCTCTGTCAGTTCATAGAATTTGAAGAGGTTCCATAACGGTGCTCCAGCTATGACACTAAAAGTATCACTTCCATTTGGTTGGAAAATCCATTTGTCTCCAACTGGTCGAAGTTGTTTTAAATCTCCAAACACAATTATTGGAATTCCACCAAATGGTTGTGTACTTTTAAAAATTTGTTTCAATCTTAAATCCAAATGGGAAAACATTCTGGAACCAACCATTGAGATCTCGTCGATAATGATCACTTTAAGGTCCATTAATTTAGAATACAAAGTATTCACTGAATCGTGACTTAATGGTCTTAATGCTGCTAATGATTGATTTACGGGTAATGAAATGCAGTGTACTCCCTCCGATTCCGAATGCTGCTTTGCCAGTGGGCGCGCACAATAATATTTTCAAAGTGGTGGGATCCGTTCCTGGGACTGAGTTGGCTTTCTTCGTTAAAGCTTGATAAATTGTAGTAATTAATCTACTTTTTCCAATGCCAGCTCCTCCACCAATGTACTCGTAATAAGTGTTCTTTTCTTTGTCATTATGTAGAACATGGTTGAAATATATCCTTTGCCTACTATTCAACGATTGGATACATTTTAAAAGATCCTCATCCGATAATAGTGGAGGCAGCTTTATCAAACGTACTTCCCGATTGTCTAAATCATTATTTTCGTTCCCTTGCAAAATATTTCTACCAGGGTTTATCTCTGGAATGGCTAAGGCTCGAAACTCGTCATCCAAAAGCTGTGAACTTGCGTCGTTATCATCGTTGTGTCCATTGTCTTCATTATCAAGCTCAGCATTTTCTTGATTAAGGCGGGTAAGTATTTCCTCTAGATCCGTTTGATCTATTACGTTATATTTGCGTCTGATCTCCTCAATTGTTGTTGTGTTATTTGTGCACGTTTGCTCATTGTCGTTTTCGATAAGATCCTCAGTTTCATTCCTCCATGGAAAGTACAACATCACCATTTCTCGAAAATAATCTTCTCTCGCTGAATCAGCACTATATTTTTTGAAATGGACTATGCAGGTCTTTGTCCTTTTTTAAATGAATCCGCTGTTATCTTTCAGAGCCAAACGTGTACTCCCATTAAATGCATCGTCATCATCATTTTCATTATCTTCATTGTATTCATTAGTGATTTGCACTGATGAATGTTGTGTTTTATAGTAACGACACAGGGCAGCGAAATCAGCCAAACAAACATATTGCATACTATATGGCCTTTGAATGTAGTGATCCAATAAGTTTGGTACAAAAATGTCAACTGAATCAGCAGTTAGATTCTCTAAATCCTGTCGTGCCTTGACCATCCAAACTCTTCTCTCGGGAGGCGATATATTAATGAAAACTTCTGCATTGCTTGTCTCTGACATATGTATGCCTAAGATGTTGTATGCAGCCTCTTTTGCAGATATTTCCGTGGCATTAATAAATTTGTTTCCAATGTGCTGCAATTTTCGTTTTATCGAAAAATGTCCATTATTTATTTAATCCATAGCTTCGCGTAAAATCAAAGATAATCCTCTGTTTGATTTGTTGATGTAATTAATTATGTGTGTACAGCAAGCGTAAGCATTTAGACTCGACCAAGTTTGTACTCATCATACGTGAGATTCACCTCCTCATGATGCAAAAAATTCTCGAAATTGCTTAATCGTGTAATCTCCTCATCACTAAGTTTTTTGTTGAGCAGCTCCTTAATTTTCGCGAACTTTCTGTTGTAAGACTCTAACCCATCGTGATGTTCTGGCAAAGGATATAATATTTCAGTTTTGGGCATTGGGGGATAAGGCATATTGAATCGACAAAATTTTCTTCCTCGAATTTATCTTTGACACGTCCGCCCATGGCGATGTTTTTGGTATATTAAATATTGCTGAAGCCCTTCTGTTCGTCCATCACAAGAAATATATTTATCAATAAATTGGACGACTTCGTCCGTGCTCCTTTCGTTTTCAGGATCCAACTTGGGAGAACTCATTAACGTGGCAATGTGGAGATCCTCGATGCTAAAATTCAATACGCCAATAAAAAAAACTGAATAGGGTGATTGCTAAATATAGAATTTTTCATCATCTTATAAAGTTCGCGAAAACGGTGATCAAAATATCGCGAACATGTGACAGGGTCCAATCTTATCAAACGATTCTTTTCAAGAATTGGCATAGCATTAACATCCTCTTCAGTAATGTCTTTTTGGTCTATCAATTTGGAAAGAATTATAAGTAGTTCCGTCCATTTCGTTTCAGCAGCAGATAAAGTTATGAAGAAAGTTGGTAATCCGAATTGCCTGATCATGGCGAGAACTTTCTTTTTTTCAGCTTCCCAATGTGCAGGTGACGATCTCAAGCCTTTTAGGATGTGATACCCATCGTCGTGTTGCACAATTTGTTCTACAAAATTTTCATCTAAAATATTTGCTCTCGTGACTGTAGTTTGGTGTTTTTTTTCGCTAACAAATTGATATTGCACTTTTTACTCTCGTGATCTAGTAAAACTTATATCTATAAGTTGCTTCGCTTTGTCGTTTTCTTCTGCAGTAAATTGTGGGATATGAAAGTTCCTCGGCATTTTCATCAGTAGTTATATCTGTAGGGCGACGGCCTTCTCCCGGCGCCATTGCAATACGATCTATAGGCAAGTTTTCTATTTGTTCGTTGTCCAACACTGTTTCCTGACCTCCAGGGTTCAAATCATGTTCGTCTCGTTCCATGGGTTCTTCATTTAAAGCTCGGCGATTAGAAAGTCGAGCTACAAGTTCTTCGTCATCGTGGTTGGCAACAAATGGTATTTCCTCGGCATTTCCAACATTTGAAAGCCAATCGCCTGATATTGTTATACCATGTTCTACGTATAACTCTGTGTTCACCAAATATTGGATAGCAGTATGAACTTTTGCCGGTCGTATGATTTCCGTCATGAAATTATGTTCATATTCCATTCTACGTTTTAAATGCAGTTGCACCACATGAGTATCATCGAAAGTTCTCGGTAGCGATGTTACCGTCTGATTTACCGAAATCGGTATGTTTACAACCGCACCTCTAACGGCACATTGACGTTCGAAGCCAAGTGAAATTATTCTCATGAATGGAATTCTAGGCGCAACTAGCCGTTCTTCTAAACAAGTTAATCCTTGATGACACTCTGGAATAGGGGGAAAGTCCAATCCCTCCGATAAGCACACAGGTGGGAGTTTTCCTTTGGACACCATTCTGTGACATGTTGTGCAAAATTTTGCTTTTGTCAAGTCGGGATATAAGTTACTAAGATAAAACGCATTGCTGAATAATTATACCGCGGTTTTAAAGTTTAATTTGCCTAGAAAACCAAGTGCCACCGCAGAAAATACAAATTTCCGTTGGCCCTTTCCTTATCGATTGGTTATACTTTTCAATACAATTTAGTCTGTGTCGCTGCCGATTACGTTCCAAGTGCTCTTCGCGAGCATCCGGAGACAAATTTTCTCTATTATGTACGTACCTTTGTGATTGCCGTTCACTTTCACGCCTTCTATTTTCTGGATCAATTCTTTGGGCATCATGTGCTGCAATTCTTGCCTGTAAACGCGTAAGTCGTCTTTGAGAGGAATTTCTTTCTTGTTCATGTTCTCTGTATTGGAGGTCCTGACGATGAATTACATGTGCTGCAGTGTCTCGTTGTTGTTCCTGTTGCCTGTATGACGGGTCCTGACGATGAATTGCATGTGCTATAGTATTACCTTGTTGCTCATGTTCTCTGTAATGGAGGTCCTGACGATGAATTACATGTGCTGCTGTGTCTCGCTGTTATTCATGTTGCCTGTATGACGGGTCCTGACGATGAATTGCATGTGCTATAGTATTACTTTGTTGCTCCTGTTCTCTGTAGTGCAGGTCCTGACGATGAATTACATGTGCTGCAGTGTCTCGTTGTTGTTCATGTTGCCTGTATGACGGGTCCTGACGATGAATTGCATGTGCTATAGTATTACCTTGTTGCTCCTGTTCTCTGTAATGGAGGTCCTGACGATGAATTACATGTGCTGCTGTGTCTCGTTGTTGTTCATGTTGCCTGTATGACGGGTCCTGACGAAGAATTGCATGTGCTATAGTATTACTTTGTTGCTCCTGTTCTCTGTAGTGCAGGTCCTGACGATGAATTACATGTGCTGCAGTGTCTCGTTGTTATTCATGTTGCCTGTATGACGGGTCCTGTCGATGAATTGCATGTGCTGTAGTATTACCTTGTTGCTCCTGTTCTCTGTAGTGGAGGTGCTGACGATGAATTGCATGTGCTGCAGTGTTTCGTAGTTGTTCCTCTTGCCTGTATGACAGGTCCTGACGATGAATTGCATGTGCAGCAGTATCTCGTTGTCGTTCCTGATCTCTGTATTCCAGATTTTGCCGACGTCCCGAGTGTCTTGCTGTATTTGATCTACGAAGTTGATCTGCTGATTTTTTATTTAAACGTGGCATAATTGTTATAGCACTGAATATTGTTTTTTTTACTCAAAGTTTAAAGTGTTTATTTAGATGTTAATTTAATTTAGCACTTGTAGATTCACTAAAATGTAGTAGATTCACTAAAATCACGGAAAATATTACTGATAAAAATCTTTACCGTAGTGGCACAAGTTTGTCTTTTTTTTTAAATAAATTGTTTTTTAATATATGTTGATACCGTGAACTGTGATACTGTCAACGGCTCTAGCATAAATGCGGGGAAAATCTTGAGCCGTTCTTTTTGTTACTTTTTTAATTTTTATCTAGGAGTTTCCAGGTATATTTATATTTTTAAAAATTCCAAAAAACCCCTTTGACACAGGTAGTCAATGGGATAACACACTAGACCGGGTCGGTCCCCATACAAATTTTTTTTCTCCAAAGTCAAGGGCAAATATTAAAGATCACCTCGAGACAACTTCGAAAAAAAAAAATTTTTCCTCCCCCACCCCCCGGAAAAACAGCCAAAATCGTCTTTTTATCACTGCTTTTATGTTTGTGGCTCAATCATTAAATCAAAGGCATCGGTGTATAGGTTTCGACAAGTACTTCATTTGTCCTATAGATGTCGCTGACATACGCCATCATCTTGTAATGATGGTCTCATTTAGAGCAATTTCTACCCCTAAAATTTAAAAATATTTTTTCCTAGGATTAAAGCCCTTTAAAAACCAAGAAAATTTTGCTTTGGAAGTATACAGTTTTATTCAAAAACAAAAAAGTTACGAATGATAAGATGTATTTACAGCATCAACAAAAACATTTTTTTATGTTGTTTGCATTATTATCACAAATTATTGCATACTTTATAGCGCTGATACAAAATGTTTATAAAAATGATTCTATACTTTGTAAATTGTTGCATAAGTCTTAACGACATCGAAAAAAAATTAAAAATTTTCTCGAGATAATTCATTTTTAATCTAGTTACCGACGAAATATAATTTTTATTACAAATAAAATCCCAAAAAGAGCATAGATATATATGTAATTACAGCAAATATTGGCGCGACTCAAGGTCCGTTGACTACTTTCTAGTTTGGCAATAAATAATAATCCAAGCGCTGATTCACTTAAATTTCGCACAAATGTTCAGTGTTGCAAATTGCATGGGAAGAATACAAGTGCATATTAATGTCTATATTTTATTATTAATACTTCCATTTTGCACCAGATATCTTTATAATTTCGTTGCTTGAATATTGGTGACCCTGAATAACTTCATCCGCATGTTTGAAAACACTGTTTGCACTAAAAAGTATGCAATAACTTGTATTTAATTTTTTCCAAACGCTGAGAAGTATGCAATAGTTTTCTGTAATAATGCAAACAACAGGACAAAATATTAGTGTTGATGCTGTAAATACATCTTTTCATACGTAACTTTTTTGTTTTTGAATAAAACTGTATACTTTCAAAGCGAAATGTTCTTGGACTTTTAAAGGACTTTAATTCTGAGAAAAAATATTTCTAAATTTTAGGGGTAGAAATTGCTCTAAATGAGGCCATCATTACAAGATGATGTCGTATGTCAGCGACATCTATAGGACAAATGTAGTACTCGTCGAGACCTATACACCAATGTCTTTGATTTAACGATTGAGCCACAAACAAAAAAACAGTGATAAAAAGACGATTTTGGCTGTTTTTCCGGGGGGTGGGGGAGGAAAATTTTTTTTTTATGTTGTCGATTTTTAAGTCGAGGTGATCTTTAATATTTGCCGTCGACTTTGGATATTTTTTTTCGGGACCCGGTCTATAACACACATCAACAAAAAGTGGACTTTCCCTTTTTCCTAATTAAATGAACGAAGTAAATACCATAAATGGCAAGTAGGTACCATAAATGGTAATGATTTTTTTACTACCGTACAGGAGTACAAAGAACGATTTCATTCTCCCAGTAACGTGCACAATGGATGACAAAAAATGTCCACCAACACACACACGCGACAATCGTTATACAAAATTTAAAGCGCACAGCTACGTTGTTGTATGATATTTCAACCCTAACTGAAAGGAGTGAAGGAGACAGATAGATTTGGGAGAAAGAAAAAAGTAATTAGAACATATACGCAATAAAAGTCTAAACGACGATTTAATAACGGACATAGAGCAGAATAGAGCAGCGTTGAATATAATACTAAACTTGTATTGCTTATATGACCAGAGCATATTTTTATGAATTTTGTAACACCCCAAAAATGGCATTTGTGTGGGATGTGGGAGTAGTTTAAATCCGATCTTGCTTATCTTAGAATTTATCTCGGACACCCTCAAAAAGGATTTAGTATGGAAGGTGGGAGAAGTATTCGTCCGATCTTGCTCATCTTACAACGTAAGCTCCTATTATAGGATTAAAGCCTGCATATCAAATTTCAGCTCGATATTTCCTAACCTATGGCTGGAATCGCGGGGCAGTCAGGCGGAGACCCCCAAAAAGAGGGTGTTTGAATGGGAGGTGGGAGTAGTTTTTGACCATCATTGCTCGTCTTTAAAAGTAGCCTACGCTTAAAGGATAGAATCTTGGGTACAAAATATCAGCTATATACCTCTTAAAATAAGTCTGCAATCTCAGGGACAGACCCTAAAAGGGAGAGTTTGTATGGGAGGTGAGAGTTGTTTTTGACCGATCGGTCTCATCTCAATACCCAACCTCCGCTTAGAGTAGGGAAGCTTGAATATAAAATTTAAGCTTGATATCTTTTAAACTACAGCAGTAATCGTAGATACAGACCCCCAAAAGGAGGAGTTTGTATGGGAGGTGGGAGGAGTTTTTGACCGATCGGGTTCATCTTAGAACTTAACCTACGCTTAGTGTAGGGAAGCTTGCATACAAAATTCCAGCTTGATTGCCCTTAAACTACAGCTGCAATCGTAGGGAGAGACCCCAAAAAGGGGGAGTTTGTATGGGAGGTGGGAGCAGTTTTTTACCGATCGGTCTCATCTTACTACTCAGCCTCCGCTTAGTGTAGGGAAGCTTGCATACAAAATTTCAGCTTGATTGCCCTTAAACTACAGCTATAACCGCAGGGATAGACCCAAAAACGGGGGAGTTTGTATGGGAGGTGGGAGCAGTTTTTGACCGATCGGGCTCATCTTAGAACTCAACCTCCGCCTAGTGTTGGGAAGCTTGTATACAAAATTTCAGCTTGATTGCCCTTAAACTACAGCTGCAATCGTAGGGAGAGACCCCAAAAAGGGGGAGTTTGTATTGGAGGTGGGAGCAGTTTTTGACCGATCGGGCTCATCTTAGAACTTAACCTCCGCCTAGTGTTGGGAAGCTTGCATGCAAAATTTCAGCTTGATTGCCCTTAAACTACGGCTGTAACCGCAGGGATAGACCCCAAAAAGGGGGAGTTTGTATGGGAGGTGGGAGTAGTTTTTGACCGATCGGGCTCATCTTAGAACTGAACATCCGCTTTGATCATAGAAGCTTCCATTCCAAATTTCAGCTCGATATAACATAAACTGCGGCTGTAATCGCGGGGACAGACGGTCACCCATAAATCGACTCAGATTTCGATGCTGATCATTTATATATATATATATTGTTAAAATATAAAAGTTACAATCGTTTTAAAATGTAAAAATATGGTCAGAAGTCAAATTAAATTAAGTAACAAAGACTCATATTTTTGGTTTTGTTTTTTTCGATACGATGCTTAACTATTGAAATAAAACTGTTATTAAACTTTGCACCACAAAATAGGGGAGTTGGTGAGATTCCAGCTCGATATATCCGAACCTACGGCTGTAATCGCGGGGGCAGTTAAGCGGACACCCCAAAAAAGGAGGAAATAGTTTTTGAGGTGGGAATAGTTTTTGACCTACCTTGCTCATCTTAGAAAGAAGCCTCCTCTTAGAGGATAGAATCTTGCGTACAAAATGTCAGCTATATTCCTCTTAAAAACGGCTACAATCGCAGGAACAAACCCCAAAGAGGTAAAGTTTGTATTGGAGGTGAGATTAGTTTTTGACCGATCGGTCTCATCTTAATAATCAACATTCGCTTAGAGTATGGAAGCTGGCATACAAAATTTCAGCTTGCTTGCCCTTAAACTACGTGTGTAATAGAGACAACCCCAAAAAGGGGGAGTTTGTGTGTGAGGTGGGAGTTGGGTTCGACTGATCGGGCTCATCTTAGAACTTATCATCAGCTTTGAGAATAGAAGCTTACGGGGACGGACAGACAGACAGACGGTCACCTTTTATTCGATGCTGATCATTTATATATATATATTGTCATACCCTCCTTATGGGCGTTACAAATGGAAGAACTAAATTAATTTACCTCCATACTGCGCTGATATCTGACACGTATGTTATATATGAAAAAAAAATTTCGCATAAAATCGATACCACCGTCACCATTCCGGTCCAAAAGGTCAATGTTCACTAGGGTGGGTCAATCTGTTTAGAGGAATTCTAAGAAACTTT
The DNA here is from genome assembly GCA_964034835.1 of Muscina levida. Lineage (NCBI taxonomy): Eukaryota > Metazoa > Arthropoda > Insecta > Diptera > Muscidae > Muscina > Muscina levida. Next base: position 115,648,562 of record OZ035882.1, read on the forward strand.
CACTAAGAAACTATGTTGCTAAAATCAATTCCTAGCTCCCAACTGAGAAGCATGAAGATTTCAGGTCGAGGTAGTTTTTTAGTTTTTAAATCAACGAATCTCTCTCATGGTAGTCGCGTGTTCTAACCACTATGCCACGGCCGGTCCCTTTTTTTTATACATTTACAACATATATTCAGCTTTATGTTGTACGAAGTTATTCGTTTTCGCAAGAGAAGCATACATATTGTAGGTTTCCTTCAAAAAGATCTTAAGTCCACTTTTTACTGAGTTATTGATCATTAAAGTTTATAGCTGGTGTTTTGTACATTAAAGTTATTAGATTTGGTAAAAAAAAATCAAAACTATTTTAAAGAGATTTATACATGGCATAAACAAAGGCATTTGGGAATTTTTAATCATTATGTCCATTTCAGAAAAAGGTGGACTTGAAACCTTTTTGCAGGATACCGACTATACATAGATTATATTCGTTTCATGACAACAATTTATTTATAACCATTATTATACCAGTGTGCAATATGGCTAAAATGGTAGTCTAAGAAAGTTGTACTGAAAAATGTGTAAGGAAAATGTTTTTATTTTATGATTGACGTAAGAAAGTTATAATTATCATTATACAAAGACACACAGTTTTTATGTTCAATTCGGTTTTTACTACATCTGCGAGCCAATATGTACAACAATAAAAAATTACAAGCAAAGTGTTATGTTTTACAAAAGTTATAGCTTAATCATAACAATCCAAATTATAGGATCAGTGATTATGTATACTACAGAAGCTGAAAAGGGTTGGTTAGTAATTTATCAAATAATTTTAATTATCTAAAGTACAGTTTTTACAATGCTGTTTTGTGCGAAATTTTTAGGTTGTGTTCGTTTTCTATTTGTTCACGTTAGTAGTACAGATTAAGGCGGAAGCCGTTGTTGCTGGATTTTTAAAGGCCTGGGACACATGTATAAAAAGCAGCAGCATACGAGAGTGTTTCATGAATACAAAGGTATTTTTATTTAATTTTAGTTTTAAACATCGATCTTCTTCAAAAAGCAAACTTAGCGATGATGTCATAACATTTACAACCATATTCGTAGGATAAGTGCAGCTGAATACATCAGTATGTTCAGTAGACGCTGTATGGTTTGTAATTTTGAATGGTTTTGTGGACATCGTTGTTTTGTTTGACAACTCTCCAGAATCAGCTGTCTTATTTGGGCAATTTGTAAAAAACCAACCTTGGCAATTTTGGACGTATTCCAATGTACGATAATATGCGTCGTGTATTTTGTTTTTGTTAACATTACAGTTCTTACTAAACGAATTTGCATTTATATATTGTGTGCTTATATTGCGATTTAGGCGCACAGATGGTGCGATTTATGACTGCGTAATCTCATTGCACTGTACCTCGCATTGAAATACACTAGCTGATTTAGTTATTATCTGTGTTCTACCTGACATGTTGCTGTTGCATGAATAATAGCAGTTTGTATCACTTGGTTGACCGTCTTTAATGTTGGTCATGGCCCAGTCATCGGAATGAGTTATATTTGACATATAGTTCGCCTCTGGGAAACAATTGAAGTTTTCTTGTTTCTGTGGCATGTGGTACTGATTATAATTAGCACGGTCGCAAGATATGGGATATTCCTTAAAATTTAAATTATTGTTGTCAGGTGAATTTGTAGAATTTACAGAAGATAAAGTATGCAATTGCCTTGGCAATCTGATTTGGCTTGAAGTAAACGCATCTTGATATATATCAGAACTTAAACCAGGAAATGTCACTGATGTTGGATTTAAATGGCTTTCTACCTGGCTTAGGTATTGTAACAAATCATCCGGTAAAACTAATTTGTTTTCAATTAATTCGTCCTCTTCAATCTCGTCTGGATTAATTTTTTCATTTGGATGATGATCCATTAATATAACCATAAGTTCCTTAGATGTTGTTTTTTTGTCTTGTAAGATATACGTTTCATGCTAAAAGGGCATGTCAACGTGCATGTTTACGCGATGATTCAGAAAATCTCCGTATAAAAGAATTGTTTCCAAAATAAATTTCCGTGGAAAAAATTTCATAATTAGGAATGGAATAACGACCATAACGATGCAAATATTTATATAAGAAACTTCGCTTGACCGGCGGGAACATCCAGGCGATATGGGATCGTTAAGCGAACCTGAATTTAATGATAGGAGACGTATTGTTGAATTCGATGAAAATGAGTAAACAGTCACTATTTCGCCGACTGTACATGCTACAAAAGTATGAACTGGCATTCGAATTTTGACTGTCGCGTCGGAAATTAAGAGGTGTCGTTTTTGTATTTGAGTTTGTATGGAGATATGTTTCAAATTCAATTAACGGTTTCGAATTTGTTGGCATTGATTAATTTCATCGAAATCTGCCATAAAATTATTATCATGTTCTGATACGTTCGTTCGTATTCCTGGATAATGTGGGCTCACGTTTTCCTTTGCATTGTTGGAACCCACACTAATTATATTTCTCAAGATGAGTGGCAAACCAGCATAATCAATTTTTTCAGTATAAGGCTGACAGTTTCTTTTATAAATCGTATCAATATCTCCAGGTTCATTGTCCCCATTTTCACTGACATGATGGTATTCTGAACTTTTTGGAGCATTACGTAGTTGTGTGTTAGATTGAGCATTTATAGTTGGAACCACGTTGATATTGTACTGAAAATTGTCTCTAAAGAGGTCTTGTCTTCTTGTTTGATCCCCCGATCTAAACTAGTATTTTGGTTTATAAAACCTTTGTGTCTCTTATTAGCATAAAAGTCAGAACCATATACACTCTTAACATGCTTTCTTAAAGAACTAGGATCGGTATATCGCTTCAAACAACCGGGGGCATTGCATATATACGGCCTCTGAAAAAATGTTAATTAGTAATATTATGGTGTAATAATTTAATGAAGTGATCAAAACTACTATTTCGAATTTGCCGGCTTTTATCTTTCTTAAAAATCTTTATCTTTCTTGAACACATTATGGTCCAAGACGAATGCGGTGGGGGCATTCCCCCCATTTGAGTACTCGCACATGGGGGGTCATCAAAGAACCGAAAGGGGCCCCTTTTTTGACCCCCCGGGCCTAATGGGCCTGAGCGCCAACTTCGACCTACCATTCCGATGTTTGGGGACGAAGACAATGGCATATTTTTTTTTTAAATCGGGCTCCCGCCATATATTCTGCACTTCAGCCGATTTTTTCTTCGGTTTGTTAAGCAAAGATGCACAGAATGGCTTGGACCCTCTGTTTCCCATTGGTCCTATCGGAAAAAATTTAGGTTTTGAAACACCCATATTTTGCTTGATTTTCTGTTTCTTGGACCCGACCATAGAATTATTCATTTCACCTAATAATTGTGTTTTTATATACTTTTAACCAAAATTGTCAACCTTAATTATTTCTTAAACAAGAGATAACCTAAGAAAATGGTTAGAACCACTGGATACTTAGTACTTGAATTAGGTTTACAAGCTGGGTGCACCGCTTGTTACAAAAAAAAGTTTCACATTCTTTTTACAGTGTTGTTTTTTTTTATCGAAAGGAGATCAGGAGAAAGTAAGACTACATCACTATATTCCACTTAAAACCAAATTATGTTAATTTTTAGATGCTTAGATATTTGGGATATCTTCTAAACGGTTGACGATATTCCCATATATTTTGTTTAATAAATTTATAATCAAATGCTATATCAATTGAAAACGGCTGGGCCGATTTTGCTCAGTTGTTCGTTATTGCCAGGAGAAGGTTTGTGTGAAAGAAAATTTTGGGAAAATCTTCAGAAAAAGTCGGAAAAATCGAAAATTGATTTTTTGTATGAAATTATGGCTTTTTGAATAGAAAAACAGAAAATTTTTGTTAAAAAATTCGGAAAAATTAAAAAAAAAATTTCGACGAAATTTTGCATTTTATGGTATGAATTAATAAATTTGGACGATGTAACTGTGTACATTTTCGGATAATTATTCTAAAATATCTTTTCGAATGGAAAAATAGAAAAATTTTTGGTGAAAAACTCGGAAAATTCCGGAAAAACTTGGATTTTTTCTACAAAATTTTGCATTGCATCGCTTGATTTGATAAATAATATTTTAAAAAATTTCGGATCGGATTTCGTTATGAAGCTTGGAAAATTTCGGATTATTGTGAAATTTATTATGTTAAATGATTAAACGCGAAATGATCTAACGATTTTAAATCTTCTGCATGAGAACAACGCATTGCTCCGATTGTTCAAAACTGCATTGAATACAATGCATTCTGGCAGCCACAAGATCATTATCAGAGCAGACAGAATGGCTTTTTGAATAGAAAAACAGAAAATTTTTGTTAAAAAATTCGGAAAAATTAAAAAAAAAAATTTCGACGAAATTTTGCATTTTATGGTATGAATTAATAAATTTGGACGATGTAACTGTGTACATTTTCGGATAATTATTCTAAAATATCTTTTCGAATGGAAAAATAAAAAAATTTTTGGTGAAAAACTCGAAAATTCCGGAAAAACTTGGATTTTTTCTACAAAATTTTGCATTGCATCGCTGGATTTGATAAAAAATATTTTAAAAAATTTCGGATCGGATTTCGTTATGAAGCGTGGAAAATTTCGGATTGATGTGAAATTTATTATGTTAAATGATTAAACGCGAAATGATCTAACGATTTTAAATCTTCTGCATGAGAACAACGCATTGCTCCGATTGTTCAAAACTGCATTGAATACAATGCATTCTGGCAGCCACAAGATCATTATCAGAGCAGACAAAAGACCCTCTGGATGCCACGCACGACAATTCAGTGGGATCATTGATAAATGAATTCGCAGATGTGATTGTTGGGAAGAATGTGAAATCACGCGATATTGTTCTCAAGCTTCTGGATAGTGCAAAACTGAGGAACGTGTATGAGACTCATCGGTCATATGATGCACTTCAATACCACTTGATGTTCTATCGTGGAAAGGATGACTGTCACCTCAATTTAAAGATGGTTAATAGAATGAATGATTAATAGAATAATAGAATGCAGTTAGGGAACGGCACAAGGAGAAAGCAAAACAGTCGAGACAGCCATTTAGGCGAAAAAAACGGCAGATGAAGGAACCGGAGAACGAGGATATAGAGCGATACAGGGATAGAGGTGAGGCCCGAAAATTTTACCAGGAAGTAAGAGCAAATGGATACGGTAATGGCCTCCCCACCTGTAACGACAAGGTTGGAAATCTGGTCACGGATACGCAGAGTGTACTGCACATATGGAGAGAACTTAAAAACTAAATTTCCCTTTGCACCCCATAAATGAGGTATGGGATAGCTTCTCGCGTTGTTGTGAATTAACACGCTTTCTATTTTCAGATTCACAACTAACGGCACCTACTTGTTTATCGACGAATGCGAACGTCACTGTTTGAGAAGCTCTTACTAGACACGACGATTGAATCGACGCTTAATACTGCGAAGTTGCTGTCAACAACATTCGAGGGGAGCAGACAATGAAAGAAAATTTTATTTATTTTTTTTCTTTTAAGATGACTGGAGCCAGGTTTGAACCTGCAATCTCCCGCATGGTAGGCGCACGTGAAGTTATCACGCCAATTGTCGACGACGGCTTAGATTGACCACCACCATGTCAAACCGAGGTAAGAAGAGCAATATCGCGGCTGAAAAACAACAAAGCAGCCGGTGCCGACGGTCTGCCGGCAGAGCTCTTCAGGTCCGGTGGCGAGGAGCTGATAACGAGCATGCACCAGCTCCTGCTTAAAGAGTGCATGCCCGACGATTGGTATGTAAGCGTATTATGTCCTGTGCTGAAAAAAGGTGATCCAAGTGTGTGCTCCACCTACCGCGGGATCAGCCTTTTACCCACCGCATATAAGGTCCTGTCGAGTGTGCTATGTAAAAAACTAAAGCCAGTGTTATCCAACCTGATCGGGGCTTATCAGTGTGGCTTTAGACCTGGTAAATCAACATCTGGCCAGATATTCACACTTCGGCAAATCCTGGAAAGGACCCAAGAGAAACAGATCGACACGTACCATCTTTTCGTCGACTATAAATAATCCTTCGACAGACCGATACGGCAGAAATAACTCGAAGCCATGGCTGAGTTTGGTATTCCAGCGAAGCTGATAAGTTATTGCGGAATGACGCTGACTGACACGAAGTCTTCAGTGAAGATTGGCAAGGACCTTACGGAGCCAATCTGTACCAGACGAGGCCTAAAATAAGGCGACGGCCTATCGTGCGATCTCTTCAACATAGTGATGGAGACGATAATGAGAAAAGCTGCAGTAAACACGAGTGGCACTATATTCAACAAAAGCCACATGCTACTCGCGTACGCTGATGACGTGGACATCATCGGTCGAAAACTGCGGGATGTGACTGCAGCCTTCTCAGGTATACAGAAGGATTCAGCGAAAATGGGCCTAACGGTGAACGAGGACAAAATGGAGTTATTAGTTTCAACGTACAAAGAATCTACTCGTTTGGGAAACTGCGTGAACGTTGACAACTATAATTTCGAGGTGGTAGATAATTTTGTCTACCTAGGCTCAGCCATCAATAAAGCAAATAATGTCAGCCTAGAAATCCGGAGAAGAATCCTGCTTGCAAATAAATGCTACTACGGACCAAGCAAGCCCTCTCTCGACGAACAAAACTCCAGCTATCCCAGATACTGGTTCTACCTGTCTTAATGTATGGCTCAGAATCCAGGGTTATGACACAAGCGGATGAATCGGTTCTGGCGGTATTCGAGAGAAAAATACTCCGTAAAATATATGGGCCCATCATCGTTAACGGAGAGTATCGGCGTCGTATGAATCATGAGCTGTACGAGCTGTACACTGACATTGACGTGATCAGACGCTTTAAGGTGCAACGGTTGCGTTGGCTAGGTCATGTTGTACGCATGGACGAAAATGCTCCAGCTCGAAAAGTCTTCGACAATGAACACGATGGACGGCGCAGAAGAGGGCATCCAAAACTCCGTTGGAAAGACCAGGTTACTGAGAACCTTACAGAACTCGGTGTGACTAACTGGAGAAGAAGATCGAGGCGCTTATAATTTTTTTCTACGTGCGGTATATAATCCACTGGGATTGCATAGAAGTACCAGCTAAATAAGTATTTGTTGACCCATTTTCCAGTTTTTGACATATTTTGATGGTTATAACGGACTCCTTATAATATTTTTCATTATTTCATCAACGGTAACGTAATTTTTTTCAAAAACATACTGAAATGCTAATCTGTTGTTTTATTCCTGAAGATTTGTTTGATTTATTTAAAAGTTGATTGATCTTATTTTTTATTGTAATAAAATTCTAGTTAAAAATAATAAAACTTGCAAAAAATAACAAAAATTATTTCAAGTCTATTTTTTTATATCCCGGTGAACGATATTTTGGCCCGAGGACCGGCTGTTATGTTAATCATAAGAACGAAAAACTTTTGGTCCAAAGACCAGTTCCTAGTTTTCCCATACGGAACGGAACGGAAAAAAACTTTTTGGTTCGAAGACCGGCTTTTATGTTCCCCATAGGATCGTAAAAATTTATTGTTTGAAGACCGGCTACGCCATTAACGTTGGATACCCAAACTGCAATTCTGCCGATCAGCAAAATAGGGCGTTCAACTCATTCATTTTTTACCATAACTTTGCCCATTTATGTATAAGCAAACGTCATGCGGAAATCCAATGAATGCAATTCGACCTTATTTTGTCAATATGCAGTCGGAAGGACGGAGCAAGAAAACAACTGGAACAACGAATGGCTCGTGTTGTACTTGCTCCAATTTCAGTTGTGTTTTTGTGCAACGGTGACAAAAATACTTAAGTGGTAACTTAACAATTAATGAATCACGGTTTCTAGTTACTTATAATTAGTGACTCACAACAGTCGTCAATGGCAGCATTGTTCAATTGAACAACTTTGTAACACTGAATAATGACGTTACGAAATAATGACGTTTACCAAAACTAAACGGTGCCAAGCTTGCTTTTTCTTTATCGTTTATCGTGCAATGCGCATGCAGTTTGCAAAATACTTAAATAAAAACTCGGTTATCAGAATACCAATATTTTTTTATTTTTAAATTTAGTGTGACACAATCAAAGAGTGCAGTGATAATATCAAATTTATTATGGATAATCAAGAACCATCAACATCGTCTGTGATGTCTTCGCAAATGGAAGCAACGACATCAACAAGTTTTGAGTCTAGATTTACTAACATGCCTCATCAAGATATTGTTGTTTTTGGTTTATCAAGTGATTTAATGATCTTAGTTGTCTTAGTAGTAGTGACATTTTAAAATATTATTTTTTTTAAGTGATCGTGCTAAATTTGAAAACAAAATGTTCTTGTATAAAACTTTTGCCCCCCACGTAACATATAAATTGATTCAAATTTGGTGTAAATTAAAAATTGAAATCATAATAGAAAGAGTGTTTTCATACAATTAACTGGCTTGCTTGATAAATACAGGAAACATGTACCACATAGAAACAAAAGAGATAAATTGAAAGCACTTGTTGATACAATAAACGAATTATTTTATATTGGCAAATGTAATTGCAAATTAAAAACAACAGAATGCTCGTGTGGATTGATTCCAGAACATCTAAAAGAATTTATGATGGACCAGCATAATGATAGAAAATTCACAATATCTGAATATACGGAAGACGTTGAAGAAGTAGCTACAACAACACCAACACTTACAACTGATACCGATGATCAAACATACGAACCACCTGAAGTACACATGGATGAAGATGAAAATGAAACAACAACAAAAGTTCCAGAAGCAACTGTTCAAATGAGATGATATCATTATACTTAAAGATACGATGCCTATCACATTTCTACGATGTGTGATAGATCCGGTGTTTCAGATAGAGTCGCTTCATGTTTGGCAACAGCCTTATTCGAAGATATAAATTTTATAGATGTTTATGGTAATCTTGTTATTATGGATAAATCAAAAGTGGTTAGAGAAAAAGTTAAATCTAGAGATGCAGTGCTTCGTACACGACATACAAATTCTTCCATAACTGCATTCTCTTTCGATGGTAGAAAAGATGACTCATTATCTACAGAGAAAATTAATGACAAATTTCGTACCACTATGGTAAAAGAACCGCATTTAGTTGCTCTAAAAGTGCCCTATAATGAGTTACTTGGATATGTAAATTTGGGTAGTCAAGAAGATGCAAAAACCAAACACAGAAAACTGAATGAATTTTTCAACAATAACACATCAACAGTTGATCAATTAATTGGCATATGCAGTGATGGTGAGCCAGCAAATACTGGAACAGAAAATGGTGTTTTACGATTATTTGAAATACAGTTAAATAGACCAATTCACTGGTTTATATGTCTGCTTAATTTCAATCAACTGTCATTTCGTCATTTATATGAAGCATTGGACAAAACAGTCACCAGTGGACCACGAGCAGCAAGTGAAAAGTTATTCAAAGCTATTCAATAATGTGAGAAATTACAGGTATATAACACTTTATTTTATTTAATATCATCATTTATTATCATTATTTATTGTCATTATTTTTTTAACTTTTTCGATTGGAATAAAGTTAAAATAAAATAATTGCATTTTAATTGATCTAAACATTTCATTTTTCAGGTAGTAGCTGATTTTGGTCCAATACTACTGGAGAATATGCCTGCAATGATGGATCATGAACATGAGCTCGAACCTTCAACAGATATTAAATATTTATATCAAATAGCTAAAGCAATTTCGAATGGTATTGTTCGAGTTGATTTAGCTAACATTAAACCAGGACCAATTGCTTCTTAATAGTTAATCCTTATGTAAAATTTCATGCTGAATTCATGTAGAACGGTTTTTGACATATCGTCAAATTTTAATTTTTAGTGTTTTGAAAAAAGGTAGGTCTACTAAACTGCCATTTTCTCTGGTTTTAGTTCACCGATGTTTGCAAACTGTGACGAAAATAAAAGATAATAATTTGTTTTCTTAAAAAAACGATAGTTTTTTAAAATCCAGCGTGAAATTTTACATTAAAATCAATTATTATATGTCCCCCGGATAAAGAATCTTTTGAAATTTTGTGACATAGTGTTATATGTAACAACTAATACACCATCGACCAATTTAAAAATTTTGGCATTTTATATTGCTACAGTTTATGTGCCAATGTACTTCAATGTGAAGTTTTATAACTCTGTTGTTTACGGCAGTGCACTTTTATTAAAGTTTATACGTTGTAGATGGTGTAATTTAAAACGGCCGTGGCATAGTGGTCAGAACACGCGACTACCATGCGGGAGATCGCAGGTTCAACTCCTGGCTCAAGTCATCTTAAAAAAGAAAAAAAAAATTCTTGCATTGTCGGCTCCCCTCGAATGTTGTCGACAGCAACTTCGCAGAATTAGTGTCGAGCCAATCGGCATGTCAAGTAAGAGCTTCTCAAACAGTGACGAGTAGCTGCAGTTAGTTGTGAATCTAAAAATAGAAAGCGTGTTATTCACAACAACGCTAGAAGCTATCCCATACCTCATTCATAGGGTGTAAAGGGAAATTAAGTAAGTTAAGTAATTCAAAACAACTTATATTACGCACATCCAGAAAATATCTTATTAACAATGTTATTTGATGATCGAAAAGCAATACGGGATAGAGCTACCAAACAGATTTTACACTATCGAAAAAAATTGTACGATCTAACTAAACTCAAAGTATAGAAGAAATATTTCTTAAATTTTAATGCCACCGATTATGTCAATATGGTTGAAATAAATAACGACGATATATTATTTGAACCAGCATTTACTCGACAGATTCCATATGATCACTTGGTAGAATAGTTAGATTTCGATGAACCACCACTGGCTGATCCACAAATTCAAATGCACATACAAGGAACAGAAAGACATGTACAATTATTAACGAGTGTTTCAAAAAGATTTATAGAAAAAAAACGTGAAGGAGTTATGGCAGTGACATTACAAAGTCGTAAGAAAACTCCTCGAATGGAAAGTAAAAAGGAGCTTAAAAAAAAATAATACCACGTTTAAACATGAAATTGTAGGTCGAGGATAATATTTAAAAATAAATTTAATTAAAAATGTAAAAATAGTGTTTATTTGTTAAAGCCTTGAAAATTTTGATTTTTTCAGATAGATTTTCCTACAAAAAGGAGTTCGAAAACAAAAAAAATTATCGTATCTGAACTTTCATAATCTGCAAAAAAGAAGTTTAGCAAATGGTTTCTGGTTGAGAATTTTTTCGAGTCTATGCACTCATGAAAAAATTGTCATTTAGTTGTGAATTCTGGTGCGTTAGACTTGATAAACATTTTGCAATCATTACACCAAAGCCTAGGCTTTGGTCTGAAACAGCTGTACAGGCTGCCTGGCATTATGAGAATATCATTCTGCTATTAACTTCTTATAAACCCCCTGGTCTTGAGCTTCAAATAAATTCCAAATCAATGTTCATTTAAACAGACCGAATAAATACAAAACAACGATGATAATGACGTAGAGCAATACGGGCCGCAAAGCTGAAATAATGCTTATGGCAATTCTGTCGGTTGCGAAACCAACAACAAAAACATGTTGTTTGAAAACCAACGGCTTTTTCAACATAAACAAACAAACAAGAAATAAGTTTAGCAAATGTTTCTCTTAGTGAATGGTTGCGAAGTTTTTCGAGTCTATGCACTCAAGAAAGAATTCTCATTTTGATGTGAATTCTGGTGCATAAGACTAAGTATAGACGGTTGCCAGAAATAGTAACTTTGTCAAATCTGCTAATGTACCGGCAATGTACTGACATGGACAGAGTTGCCAATATAATTATTCTCTGTAAATGGTGAGTTTAGCAGATGCATAAACTTCGCACATCTGCAAATTAAATGTGTTTGCAATTACCTTACAATAATTTGATAGTGGCAACATTTTGCGGTTCATAAGATTATCGGATGTCTGGCAATATTGTTGTTTTACAATGTAATGGCAATGCTTTTTCTGCGAACGTTGCTATACAAAATTTAAAGTGCACACGGTTGTTGGACATTTTCTGAACAATTTTTTTTCTCTCAGACGTAGGTTATCAATGTAGGGCTAGAAAGGGATTTTAGTGATGACCTTCTGTAAACGGTCTTAGTAGTAAAACGGTTAAGTAAAACCGTCGGGACCAGAAAAAGTGTTATTTATAACTTTAAGTTCGTTATTAACAGTGTTTAAACTAACTCGACTGAATTACATTTCACATAAAAAGTAAAAAGCCGGAGTAACACCAAATTTTGTAAATAATGAAACAAATTATATTATTTGACGGTCTCTTTCCTTTTCATATTTTCTTTTAAACAACTTATCCCCGTTATTTTCATTAAAAATTTTTCTTGGTTAAAAAACAAGTGTATATTTTAATGCGTAATAATGTTGTCATATAAATTATCACTTTTATTAACTCTTCCCACAAGCTAAGTAGGCACAAATTGATTAAGTCACAACAACTTAACATAAATTCAACTATTACTTACTTACTTACTTAAGTGGCCCATTACAACTTACGAACGTAGTAGGAATGAAGTACTAAAGAATTCCACACGCTTCGGTCTTCTGCGTGTGTTCTCCAGTTAGTCCTACCTAGGGTGTTCAAAACCGAAACCGTAAACCGGTTTTTTTTTTATTTAAAACCGTATGCCGGTTTTTGCAAAAATTATGTTTTCGAATAACCGGTTTAACCGAGTTTTTTCCTGCGGATACTCGGTTTATTTTTGAATTAGTTTGAAATTAAATTTTAAAATTTTACAATGCTTTTAAAGCATTCTTGGTTATTAAATGTAAAAAGATTTTTCTAAATTAATTTGAAATTTAATTTTAAAATTTTACAAAGCTTCTAAAAACATTCTCGTTTATAAAACGTTAAAAGTTTCTTCTAAATTAATTTGAAATTGAATTTTAAAATTTTACAAAGCTTCTAAAAACATTTTAGTTTGTAAAATGTAAAAGGATTTTTCTATATTAATTTGAAATTGAATTTTAAAATTTTACAAAGCTTCTAAAAACATTCTGGTTTATAAAATGTAAAAAGTTTTTTCTAAATTAATTTGAAATTGAATTTTAAAACTTTAAAAAGCTTCTAAAAACATTCTCGTTTACAAACATTGAATACCCTAATTATATGTATGAGGACCAGAAAATATCCTACAAGCTAATCCTGTATAAAGTAGTCTAAAAAGGCGGAAACGATGGAATTTGCTAACGAGCTTTTTAAAAGACTTTATTCTGCAATTTCCCCAACAACGGAAGAGTCTAGTAACAGTTCTGATTGTGAGATGGGGGAAGCTCCTTATGGTAGTCTTTGCAACGGTTTAAACATGGCAATAAATAACATCCAAAAGCCACCAATGAAAACAAATTGCAATGACACAAGCCTATATGATGATTTCAACTATTTCGATAGATTTAATAAAAGGACAGAAAAGCTCAACATCCTTCTAAACACTCTTTTGCCAATAAATCCTACTTCCACAATAAGTGAGAGCGTGTTTTCTGTATCAAGCTTTATAAAAACGAAACAGACCAAAAAGTCAATTTTCTAGTATATTGATATCATTACTCGATTTCTTAAGTGGGCGAAGCGGTACATTTGTATGGGAGGTACCAGAAGGGGCGTGGACAGACTTAAAGTTTTTTTTTTCAAAACTTTATCCTGATTTTGCTTTAATAAATACAGAATTTGGGCACGATCACGTTGGGTGTATTGATATTACTACTCCATCTCTAGAGTGGGCGGAATAGTACATTTGTATGGGAGGTCTCAGAAGGGGCGTGGCTAGACTTAAAAACTTTATCCTGATTTAGCTTTACTAAATACAGAATTTTTAGGAAAAAATCGAAAAAAACCCGGTTAAACCGGTTTTCTTTCAAATGCTGTATTCGAAATCCGATTTTTCTAAAAAATCAATTTTTCGAATAACCCGGAAACCGGGTTTCTAAAAAATGGATGTATTTGAACACTCTAGTCCTACCAGATGGTGGCACGTCGCACAGAGGGGTGAAATCGCAAAAAATGGAGATTAATTAAACCACTTAACCAATTTTAAAAATTCTTTCACTGTTAGAATGCTACATTATCACTGAGTGACTTATGCTAAACACCTTTTGGAAAAGTGGGCGGTGCCACTCCCCCCTCATTAAAAATCGCTCTAGCGGCCATAGTTATAGACCGATTGTAATGAATATTTCCAAATGTTGTACTGTTGACCTGCTATAGTCCTTGGCCAGACTTGGTTATGATTGGACAAAGGGGCGTGGCACCGCCCATATAACCTGAAACTTAAAACGGATATATCTCATGAACTATCAGAGGTATGAAGATGAGATTTGGTGTATATGTTGATCGTACAGTACGAATTACATCCAAGGTTGAAAAGGGCGGTGCCACCCCCCTTTTCAAAAATTGATCTGTCTCAGCCGATTTTTTTTTTTTTTGGAAAAAAGTAATACAATTTGTATATAGTAATCAATTTATTTTTATTATATACGTAGACGAAAGGGGGATAATTGTATCGTATATGTAATATATGGGACTGAAAGCTGATATTAAAATTGTTTGATCGTGCACGGATGTGTCTGGTGAGCGTTTTGTTCAAAAATGTAAATAGCTTGTTCCTTAAAGTCTACAAAATAGGAAAAAAAATTTATACATAAGTATTTATATATTATATATGTCCAAAGTCATACGCCCAAAGTCATACTCTAAAGCATCACCCTCGATATAATCATTGTCGTCAATTGTATCATGATTTGTGCCTTCTGATGCCACGTTCGTCAAAACTTAAGGCGAAACTAGTAGATCTACAACTGATTTTGGAAGTTGGTGGATTTTTTCGGCAATTTTGTTTTACCAGATAGGATTGGATCTGAACTTACTAGGAACCTATTTAATATGTCTCGATTGCAATCCTCCCGACTACATTTGCTAGAAAAAGGTTCTCTGTAGTTTTTAAAATCTTTGTTTCGGGTTTCCTGGGCTTCCTCAGACAGTTCACCGATCTGTAATAGCGCGTGCGAAATGATTTATGGGCCATGTATTAAAAACTTATTTATGTCATTGTAACACACAGTTGCCAATGATATACAAAAACACAAATTATAACAACGAAAACGAAGAAAATGCAAACAAAAGACAAGAACTTTGTTTGAGCGACTATTTTTACAATTAATTTAATAAAAAAAATTCGCGCAAAAACGCGCAACATGTTACTATTGAATATGAAAGCCTAGGAACTGTATTTTCTTAAAAAATTAAAATTTAAACGCCAACTAACACCATTCATATTTAAATATCCACAAATTTTTTGAAAAAAGCCAAAATTTAGACATATTTTAAAAAAAATTTGAAAAATATTTCTACACAACTTTTGTTAACACAATTATTTTTAGAACAACGCTAAAATACCTAAATTTAAAGATTCCATTGTAAAAGTATTACTTTTAGCTTGCGAAAAGCTATGTATTAAGCGTCGAAATATACCGAATTTCAATTAACACTATTGTGCGTGAATAATTTAAAAATTACTTAACTTTAATACAATGTAGCTTGACAAGTAAAATACATATGACATTGAAATTTTCAGCAGTGATGTAGAATTTTTTGCGACTTTGCCCCTCTGTGCGTCGCCTACCACTTGATCCTTCCAACGGAGGTTGGGTCTCCCTGCTCTGCGTCGTCCTTCAGGTTCGCATTCAAACACCTTTCTCGCTGGAGCCATTGTATTCATTGCATTCTGACTCTTTTAGTTACGTCGATGTCGTGGTAAAGCTCATACAGCTCATTGTTCATCCGATGGCGAAACTCGCCGTCGACACAGATAGGTCCATATATTTTTCGCAGTACTTTTCTCTCGAATTCTCCCAGGTTTTGTATGTCCGTTGTCGTAAGTACCCATGATTCGGCAGCATACAAAAGAACGGGTAAGATTAGCACCTGGTAAAGCTGTTTCTTAGTATTCCGAGATAAGGTGGTGTAACTAAATTGCTGCCGAAGTCCGTAGAAACATCTATTGGCGAGCACTATTCTCCGCTTGATTTCTTGTCTGACATTATTTTTCTTATTGAAGGAAGATCAGAGGTAGGTAAATTCATCTACTACCTCAAAACAATAATTTCCAACGTTGACGCTGCGTCCCCATAGAGAGGACTCTTTGTTCGTCGAAATCATTATTTTTGTTTTTTGCCGACTCTTTTTCTAGTGGTGAGAAAACTGCAATAACATCCCGCAGATTTCAGCCAATGATGTCTATATCATCGGCATAGGCTGGCTAGTGGCATGTGGCTCTTGTGGAATATTGTGCCAGACATGTTGACACCAACCTTTCTCATCACCTTCTCCATAACTATATTAAACAATAATAAATTCAACTATGACCGTAGCCCGGGCCATGATGTTAAAATCGTGCTGGGAGATTTTAATGCCAAAATAGGCCGGGAGAATGTCTTTAGCCCAACAGTCTGAAAATTTAGTCTGCATACTGACACATCGCCAAACGGAATCAGACTGATTGATTTCTCTGCAGTAAGGAACATGGTAATTAGCAGCACACGATTTGACCACAAAAACATTCACAAAGCAACGTAGATATCTCCCGATCAAGTAACGAGAAACCAAATTGATCACGTGGTAATCGATGGAAGGCACGCGTCAAGTGTCTTAGACGTACGAGTGATCAGAGGTGCGAACATCAACTCGGATCACCACCTCACTGCAGTGAAGGTGCGTACTAGGCTAAGCAGAGCAAAAACACTGCGTAACCAGGCACAGAGAAAGCTGGACATCGCTAAACTGCAGACCGCGGAGATACCCAACGCCCTTTAACGATAATGCCTGGTACGATGACGAATGCCGATGCCACCCGGGAACAAGATGCTGCATACAGGGCCAAACTGCAGCCAATGGCAACGCGAGCTGTTCATGAAAAGTATAGGGAGAAGAGGCGGGAGGCGACTCGACTCTTCAGGCAAAAAAAAGAGAGCTTAAGGAGCGGAATAATGTGTGTATTGAACATTACAGGAACAGAGGTGAAGCCCGAAAATTCTATCAGAAGATGAAAGGAAAGGTACATGGAACAGGTCTTCCCTCCTGTAAAGACAAGGATGGTCATTAAGCCGGGTCGATCTATATGGAGAAAAAACAATATATGAATGTTACCGCCTTATATGAACAGTTATATAAAAACACATTCGGGGGTACAAAACTTTTATTTTTGTGGGCGTGGGAAAAACGCCGGATTTGACGTTTTGTTCATAACTTTGTTAATCGCAGCCCGATTCTTAAGTTTTACATATCGTTGAAAATGTATTAACAAAAGCTTTGTTAGTAATATAGTTACTTAAAACTATGACGTCGAATTCCAGTGGTTCTCAACATTGTTTTTTTAAAACCCCCCTAATCATAAAATATTCTGATGCAGATTTGACGCCCTGTAGAAACTATATAATAATTGCGAAATAAACGTCACATTTTCTTAATAACCAAAAAGTTATATTGATTTAACATTTTACTACATATGATAGTTCGAAGTAGACTGTTATAAAAAGTTGTATTTGCTCAGCAAAAGATTTCCTCATGCTCCGATATGGCATTAAGCGTCATTGTACTTAATTCACATTGGTCGCTAAAAAATCATTGAGAGTTCTTTAGGTACATGGAACAGTACCAGTAGGTAACAGTAACAGTAGGTCCATGTAGACAGTATTCCGATTATTTGGTATCTTCGGTTATTGATTTTTATTAGTTTGAACTTTTTTTATTCATCAATTGTTCACGTTTTATAACAAACGAATGTAATAAAAATAAACAAATGTATATTTCGAATTATCACAGTGTGCATACATGTACTGACTTTTTAAATCAATATAACTTTTTTGTTTATAAAGAAAAGTTAACGGTTTTTTCTCAAATCTTTAATAGTTTTTCAAGGCCTTCAAATATACATAAGAAAAATTTTATGCTTAGGGGGGTTTTTAAGAATGTAATGATGAGAACCGCTGGAAGAGGACGTCGTAATTCAAAGTCTCTAAGTCACTAACAAAGCTGTTGTTAATACCTTGATACATACCCAACGATGCATAGATCTTGAGAATCGGTATACAAATAACGATGTTATAGGAAGAACCCCGAATCCGGCGTTTTTGCCGCGGCCACAGAAACATTTTTTTTGCACCCCCGAAATTGTTTTTACTTAACTTTTCATATAAGGTGGTAACATTGCCAACTTTTTTTTCGACCCGGCTTAATGGTCATCTCGTTACTGACTCCGAGAGCGTACTGAGAATATATAAAGATCACTTCTGCAGCCTATTGATGTGTGAAAACTTGACGGATGAAGACTGTGCACCAATCCGAGATGATAACATCGAGTGTCCACCACCGAGCCAAGCTGAGATAACAACTGCCATATCCCGCCTAAAGAACAACAAGGCCGCTGGGGCTGATGGTCTTCCAGCTGAGTTGTTTAAGGCGGGTGGAGATGAGCTTGTTTTAAGCATGCAACAGCTCATAGAGAACATTTGGCTTCAGGAGAGCATGCCAGAGGATTGGAATCTCAGTGTGCTATGTCCAATCTACAAAAAAGGTGACCGTAGTGAGTGTAAAAACTATCGTGGAATTAGCCTCTTACCGATTGCGTATAAGGTCCTGTCTAGCATACTGTGTGAACGTCTAAAGCCAATTGTGGAAAACCTTATTGGACCTTATCAGTGCGGCTTTAGACCAGGCAAATCCACGACGGATCAGATATTTGCACTACGGCAGATTCTTGAGAAACCCATGAGAAGCAAATCGACACTTACCACCTCTTTGTCGATTACAAAGCTGCCTTCGATAGTCCCATCAGGCATCGACTATACGAAGCCATGTCTGCGTTCGGTATTCCTGCGAAGATAATTCCCTGTACCCTTACGAATACCAAATCCTCTGTTCGGATTGGCAAGGATCTATCTGCACCATTCGATACGACGAGAGGTCTTAGACAGGGTGACGGTCTGTCGTGTATGCTCCATAGTGATGGAGAAGGTGTTAAGGAAAGCAGCAGTTAACATGTCTGGCACCATATTTAATAAGAACCACATGCTGCTCGCATATGCCGCTGATATCGACATTATCGGTCGAACGATGCGAGAGGTAACAGCTGTTTTCTCATCATTTGAAAGGGAGTCAGCGAAAATTGGCTTGGCAGTGAATGAGGGCAAGACGAAGTTAATGGTATCATCGAACAAAGTGCCCACCCGTTGGGGACGTAGCGTGAACGTTGAAAACTATAGCTTTAAGGTAGTGGATGAATTTATCTACCTTGGATCCGCCATGAACAAAAAAAACAGTGTCAGCCTCGAAATAAAACGGAGAATAGTGATTGCTAACAGGTGTTTCTTTGGACTACGCGAGCACTTTATAAACACCACCCTATCTCGAACTACCAAAGTCCAGTTGTGGTCCTGTTGTACGCCTCCGAATCTTGGGTGCTTACACAGGCAGATGCAGCTCATCTGGCGGTGTTTGAGAGAAAAATACTCTGCAAAATATATGGACCCATTTGCGTAAACGGCGAGTTTAGGATTCGGATGAACCATAAGCTGTACGAGTTATACCACGACATTGATGTCGTCAAGCGAATCAAAGTGCAACGATTACGCTGGCTAGGCCATGTCGTGAGAATGGATGAGGAAACTCCAGCGCGAAAGGTATTCTATCAAGACCTCGAAGGACGGCGCAAAAGAGGGAGACCGCGACTACGTTGGAAGGACCAGGTGGAGGAATCACTGACGCTGCTTGGTAGGACTGACTGGAGACGGTACGCACGAGATCGAAGCGAATGGAAATCTTTGATCATTTCGGCCTCTGACTTAGGCACTAAGATATAAATATAAATATATGTCAAGTTGTTTTAAAGGCTTATAATAATAATAATAAAAATTCAACTACTATGGATCAATAACAGAAGAGATCAGCTGATTGATCCTACATACATTGTGTATGAAAGTTGTTATTAATTAATCACTTAACGTAACGTTAACATAATTTTAAAGCCTGCAGAAAACTGATTTTTCTTAAGTTTCTTACGTTTGGCGGCAATAGCTGATTTATTTTGGTATTGTTGTTTTGTTGTTTGCAAAGTTTAGTGGGAATTTGCAGCCTTTTGGAATTGCAAAATGAACGATAAAAAGTTATTTTCTCTGGTGCAAAATAATACTTTTTTGTACGATAAGACATCGGCATCATTCAAACATGTTTTTATGTTCCTAAAGTTTCTTTAGTTGTCAGTAATGACTACTTTTGCACTTTGTTACTTTCTGTTAATTTAAGACCTGTTCTTTGTATGAAATAAAGAACATACAACAAATATTAGCAAACGAAGGCATTTTTAAAAAATCTTAATTTCCCTTTACACTCCATGAATGAGGTATGGGATAACTTCTCGCGTTTTTGTTAATTAACAGGTTTTTTTTTTTCTTTCTTTATTCAGCATTTGTTACAATAGTCATACAATATTTAGTGCCTCAGCGCCACTAAGACATTATTGAGGCTAGCTGGCAACAGTAAACAGTTTTAAATATTTACATAACGTATTACAAAAATTAATTAGGAAAAAGAAAAAATAGATAATTATGTGTATATACATATAATTTTAAATATTATTATACAATTAAGGAATTTACTAAATCAGAAGCATTTCTATATTTTGTAGCAAATATTCTTTTAAACGTTTTTTGAATATTTAAATTGATGGCGATATTTGAATATGAAGCGGTAAATTGTTAAATTCATTGCTGCCCATTTATTCTACTCTTTGCCTCGTAATTTCCAGTCGGCATCTTTTAGGTAGTAAAATATTGTTGTTACTTACTTACTTAAGTGGCCAATTACAATTTATGAAACGTAGTTCATAAATTTGAGGCCTGAAGTAATAAAGAATTCCACACGCTTCGGTCTTCTACGTGTGTTCTCCAGTTAGTCCTACCAGATGATGGCACGTCGCCTACCACTTGGTCCTTCCAACGGAGTTTGGGTCTCCCTGCTCTGCGCCGTCCTTCAGGTTCGCCTTCAAACACCTTTCTCGCTGGAGCATTTACATCCATCCTGGCAACATGACCCAGCCATCTAGTCGTTGCATTCTGACTCTTTTAGCTACGTCGATGTCGTGGTAAAGCTCATACAGCTCATGGTTCATCCCATGGCGAAACTCGCCTTCGACACAGATAGGTCCATATATTTTTCGGAGTACTTTTCTCTCGAATACTCCTAGCCCAGCAAAATATTTTGTTGCAAAGAAACAATTACAGAACAGCTTTTACTGATAAGTAACAAGTTCCACTTTCGGTTGCACAATATATTATTTTTGTTTGAAATTGTCCCAAAACCAACATGTTCTTATGGAACCTGTTATGAAATGAATTGCTACATAACTGAATTATATATGCTGTTTTTTGAAATTTCATTGATTTCCTATTGGGTGCTAGTTCGAAATATATTTTAACTCAGATTTTTGAGTTTTTCTTAATAAATACCCTCTAAAAAATACTTATTTCGAATACGAATATTCATTTTCTGTTTTACGGAATCTGTGGTGCAACATGTTGTACATAATCGGTTATATAGAACCAGAAACAGAATAGAAAGTCGATTAAAAAAGAAACGATTCTAGTATCAATACCATTCGCAACAAGTTCTGAAAAATTTTCCTGGGAGGTTTTGTATGTCCGTTGTAGTAAGCACCCATGATTCGGCAGCATACAACAGAATAGGTAAGATAAGCACCTGGTATATTGGTTTCTTAGTATTCCGAGATAAGGTGGTGTTACTAAAGTGCTGCCGAAGTCCGTAGAAACATCTATTGGCGAGCACTATTATCCGTTTAATTTCTTGGCTGACATTATTTTTCTTGTTGACGGAAGAACCGAGGTAGGTAAACTCGTCGACTACCTCAAAACAATAATTGTCAACGTTCGCGGTGCGTCCCCATCGAGAGGACTCTTTGTTCGTCGAAATCATTATTTTTGTTTTGTCCTCGTTGACCGCTAAACCCATTTTTGCTAACTCCTTTTCTAGTGATGAGAAAACTGCAGTAACATCCCGCAGATTTCGGCCAATGATGTCTATATCATCGGCATAGGCTAGTGGCATGTGGCTCTTGTGGAATATGGTGCCAGACATGTTGCCACCAGCCTTTCTCATCACCTTCTCCATAACTATATTAAATAGTGTACAGGACAGGCTATCGCCCTGCCTGAGACTTCTTTCCGTGTTGAATGGTTCAGACTGATCCTTACCAATCTTAACCGAGGATTTGGTGTTGTCTAAGGTACATTTGCAAAGTCGAATCAGCTTTGCAGGAATACCAAACTCAGACATGGCCTCATAAAGCCTATTCCTTATCGGAGAGTCGAAGGCAGCTTTGTAGTCGACAAAGAGGTGGTAGGTGTCAATCTGCTTTTCATGGGGTTTTTCCAGGATTTGTCGTAAGGTGAATATTTGATCCGTCGTAGATTTGCCAGGTCTAAAGCCGCACTGATATGGTCCAATTAGTTTTTCTACAATTGGCTTTAGACGTTCACACAATATGTTTGAAAGGACCTTGTACGCAATTGGTAATAGGCTTATTCCACGATAGTTCTTACATTCACTAAAATCTCCTTTCTTGTATATGGGACATAAAAGGCTAAGACTCCAATCACCGGGCATGCTCTCCTCTTGCCAGATGTTCTCCATGAGCTGATGCATGCTCCTAATCAGTTCCTCCCCGCCAATCTTAAACAATTCAGCAGGCAGACCATCGGCTCCAGCAGCCTTGTTGTTTTTAAGGCGGGAGATTGCCACACGTATCTCACTCTGGCTCGGAGGTGAACAATAAATACCATCGTCATGGATTGGAGCGGGGTCTTCTGGAGTGGTGTCTGCATCCAATAAATTTTTAAAATGATTTCTCCATATCCTCAGAACGTTATCCGGGTCCGTCACTAGCTGGCCATCGCTGTCCTTGCAGGAGGGTAACCAGGCATCTTCTTGAGACGGCTTTGCGTACCCAAGTACGCTTCTCGCATCCCGTTCTAAGGAGTCGGCTATATTTTGCCACTGCGAGGTTATATTATCAGGGGTTGGAGCATTCCGTAACAGTTGAGTTAGGTGGTTGGAGTAGGCGTCCGCTACCTCTGTGGTCCGCAGATTACCGATGTCCAGCTTTTGTTGTGCCTGGTTACGTACGTTTTTCGCCATGCTTAGCCTTGTGCGTACCTTAACTGCGGTGAGGAAGTGATCGGAGTCAATGTTCGCACCCCTGATCACTCGTACGTCCAGAACACTCGATGCGTGCCTTCCATCGACTACCACGTGATCTATCTGATTCCTTGTCAAATGATCTGGAGATAACCATGTTGCCTTATGAATATTTTTATGGTCAAATCTAGTGCTGCTAAATACCATATTTCTTGCCGCAGAGAAATCAATCAGTCTGAAGCCATTGTTCGACGTTTCGGTGTGCAGACTGAATTTTCCGATTGTAGGCTCAAATGCTCAAATGTATAAAATATTGTTGTTCCTGGTATTAAA
The DNA here is from genome assembly GCA_964034835.1 of Muscina levida. Lineage (NCBI taxonomy): Eukaryota > Metazoa > Arthropoda > Insecta > Diptera > Muscidae > Muscina > Muscina levida. The sequence goes on from OZ035882.1 coordinate 115,672,214, forward strand.
TGAATGGTTGTGTCTTCCGAAGGATATTGTGTGATATCCAATGTTGTTAATGACTTTATAAACGTAAACTAGGAGTTGATTTTTATGCAATCCATAGACCGGTAGAATAGTTTTTGCAACATCTTTATATAAAAGCAACGTTGAGTATGTTCGCGGCAAATTGAATATTGACTTTAATGCTCTATTTTGCAATACCTGAAGAGATTTCAAATTCATGTTTTTCTTGAAAGCGAAAACCAGAACTAGATAATTTAGATGGCTCTGTATTAAAGATTGAAATAGTATCATTTTTGTGCGTGTATCAAAAAGGTTTTTAAATTTATATAAAATTCAAAGCACAGGAAATATTTTGGATTTCAATATTTCGATATGAGTCTTCCACATTAAATTACTCTGGAGTGTAACACCTAAGTATTTTATATTTTCTACTTCCACAATTTCAGTTCCATCAACTCTAATCGAACAGTTGGCAAAATTTCGATGAGACTGAGGTCTAAATCTGATGAACTTAGTTTTGTTCGCATTTAGTACAAGTCTATTTAGTCAGGCATATTCCACGATGAATGCGGCATCTCGCTCAATATTATTCTTTAAAACCACACTTTCCTTGAAAGGATAAAAGAGGCATATGTCATCTGCGTATATGAAAAGTTTTCCATTCAGCTGCATATTTTGAACAACAAAGGTCCCAAAACGCTTCCTTGTGGTACACCATACATGACTGATTTCATTGAACTTTTTGATTGATTTATTTGTACATATTGTTCTCTGTTATCTAAGTAGCCGTACACCGTACAATGATATTTTCTGGCACAGTATTGCGTGATCCACAAGATCAAACGCCTTAGAAAAGTCGTAAAATGTCCCAGCAGCACCAGAAAAACCATTGTCCAACCCGTCACATATGTAGTTGACCACATTAACAATAGCTTCTTCAGTTCCGCAACCTTTTTGAAATCCGTACTGATTTTTGAACAGCAAATTCTCGCTTGTAAAATGCCGTTAGTTGTGAATCTAAAAATAGAAAGCGTGTTAATTCACAACAACGCGAGAAGCTCTCCCATACCTCATTCATGGAGTGCAAAGGGAAATTAAGATATCTCGCTCATCTTTACATAAAATCTTCCACTTGCAGCATAAACTCTGCGGTAACCAACTGATTTTAATGACTTTTCATGGTTAAGAAGCGTCAAAGTTTCTTTACTCAAGAAATCATTAACAAAAACTTTCTTATTTTTGTCACTCGACTTCAATTTTGGTTTGGCCATCATCACCTTTCGTTTTGAATTAGCAGACTTCAATCTTACGACCATAGTTTTCTAAATTTCAGCAGGATTTAAATCAACTCCTATTTCGTTCAATATAGAGACGATAGTGTCCGTTGCATTTGCATCCCCAGAATTTTCAACACCACTAACCAGACAATCTTTTTTTACGCGATTGTCATTTAAAATTTTAACGGATTTTTTTAATTCGCTTATTTCCGATAGTGTCCGTTGCATTTGCATCCCCAGAATTTTCGACACCACTAACCAGACAATCATTTTTTACGCGATTGTCATTTAAAATTTTAAAGGATTTTTTTAAATCGCTTATTTCCACCTTCAACATCTTATTCTCCTTCTGAATAATATCTAGTCTATTTTTATTCTCTCCAATACTCTTTAAAATGTCATAAAATTTTTTTGACATGAATGTCAGTGTGTTCTGCAATTCATCCAGCTGATCAAGCTTTTTGAGTTTTGCTTTTATAAACTCTAATTCCCTCTTTATGCTGGCTTCATCATCACAACAGAGATGACAGATGAACTGTTCACTCTCGTTGTCCATTAAATGCTCAAACTGACGGTTATCCAGAGAGGTACAAAGAGCATGAAATGTTTTGGCGCATTGATCGCCATGCGGGAGATCCGTGGTTTGATTTCCGGATCCAGACATCTACATTTTTCGTTCATTGCCGGCCCCAGTGACCACAGAGTTCGCCGATAAGCAAGTATGTGCCGTTTGTCGTAAATCTAAAATCGAAAGTTGGCAACGCTGTTCGTGAAAACATCATAATTTGTCAGAGCTCCGACTGTATTTTGCTGTATCAAAAAATTAAGCTGTTAATACGCTTCTCTTTATACTGAATATTGCTGCGTTCATAAATAAGAGAGTAATAGGAGAGTAAGAGAATACGTTTCTGGAATAACATCAAAGATGCCTCCAAAAAGTCTTCGTAGTGTTAAAAATCCAATGATTTTGCAACCAATGCAAGTTAGAAGTAATTGAAGAAGAAGAAGATTCCATACAGTGCGACAAGTGCTCAAAAACATATCACTCTCTTTGTTGCATGCTGGACAAACGTCAGTATGAACATCTCATGAGTAATGAGAGTGAAGAATTTATATGTCACTTGTGCGAAGATGGTGGAAACTGGCGGAAAGAGCTAACTTTAATAAGAACAAAACTAAACAAATTGGATCAGCTGGATGAGTTGCATAAATCGTTGGTATTTTTGTCATCACAGTTTGATGAAATTGTAAAGGGAGTAGCTTCGAATAAGAAAAAGCTGGAGAATGTGGAAAAAGAGAATGCTAAGTTAAAAGCAGAGTTGTCTGACGTAAAGAAATCGGTTAAAATTTTAAATGATAACCGTGTAAAAAACGATTGTGTTGTCAGCGGTCTAGAGAATGTCGGAGAAAAGAGTGCGGTTGATGCTGTTGTTGATGTTGTAATGCTGGTGTTGATTTGAAGACGGAAGATATAGATGATGCTCACTTTGTTAAACGAAATGTTAACAATTGTAAAATTAGCATCGAATAAAGCAAAACAAAAGTTGATGTCAGTAAAACCTAAGCTTTTTGAGAATAATGATACTAAGTCGGTATACATCAATGAATTTTTAAGCAAGGAGACTCTTGAACGCTTTAACCACGCCAAAGCGTTGAGAACTGTGGGCTATCGCCGTGTTTATGTTGCTACGGGAAGGATTTTTGTAAAATCTGTAATGACGTGGATGGACTTCTTCTCGAAGCTGCAACCAACGGAAAACATAGAAGATTACATCAAGTAGCAGTCGACGTCGAGGACTCTGATGATCAAGATACCTTGTATACATCGCCATAACCTTAATACATTAATCTCAATTGTAATTCATATTTTTGTTTCTAAAGCTAATTATATTATCGTAATGTTTGAAAATAATAATAATTTGTATTTCAATTCAATTGAAGCATTAAAGTCTAGTTTGAAGAACGATAAGCTTTATGGTCTAAACATAATGTCAATCAACGTCAGAAGCATTTCTTCTATTTCAAAGTTTAATAAGTTAAGAACTGATATATCTAATCTACCGGTGCTGCCCAACATAGTCTGCGTTCAAGAAACATGGTTTTAAAACAATTTGACACATTTGTATAGTATTCCTGGATATAACCCAGTACATTGCTGCAGGATGGATGGATATGGAGGGACAACCATTTACATTCGAGATAATGTTGTTTATGCAGTTGATGCGTGTGAAAGTGGAAGCTTTATTGACGCTATAGTGTTAACATTAGTTAACAGGAAAATACAAGGAAAGTCACTAAAAATAATATCATGTTATAGATCGCAGAAATGCTCTGTAAATACATTTTATGAATATTTAGATAACAAATTGCACCAATTTGGCCGCGATCCTTGCATATTTTTTTGGCGATTCAAGTATTAATGCTTTAGACTGTGTTGATATGAATAAATTGTCCAACCTGCTTCAAATATACGACTTCAAAAATCGTCACGATCTTGTGACGCGTCCGACTAGTGGTACGTCGATCGACCACATATATAGCAATATTGATGCAGGCCTACGTATTAGGTCTATTGAATGTGAACTTACAGACCATAATATACTACTTTGCAGTTTAAACTTTCGAACTAAGAATCGCAATACTGTGGAAATTGTTCAAAAACGATGAAATTATGAACGTGTGAAGGAATATGTTCAAAATAACCTGTTGAATTCAAGACTAACTGGAGATCCGTCCAACGATATATCATATGTCATAGATTGTGTTTCAAAGGCCGTGACGTAAAAGAAAAAAATATTTAAAATTCGAAATAACTCCCTGGGTAAATGGGAATTTGCAAGCGCTTATAGATTTCAAAGACAGTTTGTTGAAAAAAAGAAGGAAAAGGCGTTGCTGTGTCAGCGTATCGTTGTTGAAACGTATCAGCAAAATTATCAAAATTGCGAACAAGGAATCTATGAATACTTATCTCCAAAGTATTATTAATTTCAATAGACAACCAAGGAAATGCTGGCAATTTTTAAACCGAACACTTGGACGAGTTTCTAAAAATTCCTCCATTTCGGCAATTTCCTCCATTTCTCATGTTTGAATATTAACGGTCAAATTCAAAAAAAAAAAAACAACACTGGTGTTGGACATTTTCGGCTGAAAATACAACACTGGTTCTGGACATTTTCGGCTGATATCTACTTCGCATGTACATGTTTGACATAATTGTAGATATATATACAGCTGATGATGTACCATTGTGCATCAGTTGGTCACAAAGGGGTCTGAAGATGAACTCGTCATGGAGTTCGAAACGCGTCATCCTAGTGCGTGACACACTGAATTTGACCAAAAAATATTTAAACAATAAAATAAAAACACAATTCTGATCGTAAGCCGAATTTGATGTATCATTTGATACACTTAACGTAAATTTAATATATAAAAACACGATCGACTAAAATTAACAATCAAACATTCTTAAAGTATCCTAAAATGTTCCAGGAGCAGTCAGCGAATATAGTTGTCATATATTTTCGTTCGTAACGCTTTTCTAAAGTTAGAATGTCTTTGTGGAACCTTTCACCATATTTATCGGACACGTCGCTGCAGCATTTATAAAAGATATCCAAATAAGAGGGCAAAATTCACTTGAAAGGACATGTTGCATCCCAATTTTACGTAGAATATTAAAAAGAGAATAAGGTGATTATAAAATAGAATAGGGCGATAATTGCAGCCGAAAAGGCATGTTGCTGATGTTGCCTCCTGTTTATACTAAATTTTTTAAACAATCGCCTCCATACAAATTTTAAATGAAAAACAAAACTTATTTTCAAATAACTAAAAAACTATGCCTGAATTCTGATTACGTATTTGAATTTCCTATTTCAAAAACTCTTAGAATCACATAATGAAACTAAAAACTTGTCGAACAGTGTAATTGCACGATATGTATTGATGGAACTGAGATTTCAGAAGTTTCTAGTATAAAATATCTTGGAATTCATATTCAAAATAATTTATGTTGGAAACTGCATATTGAAAAGCTTAGGTCCAAATTAGCTCCAGCAGTAGGTATTTTGTATAAACTTAAACACAAATTTGCGCTAATACAAAGTCACCTTAATTATTTGCCAATAATTTGTGCATGGAAAAGAAATTCAGACTTAAAGTCTGTACAGATTATGCAAAATAAGTCGCTCAAAAACGTTTTTAATCTTCCCAACATGTATTCAACACTAGGCTTGTATAGAGATATTGCACAAAATGTTATGCCAGTTTATGGTATATAAAACGCAGCTACTTCTGTATGTTTTCAAAACCATACATAATATTGGACATCATACCATTAGTTTCCGTAGAAATGACCATAATTTTTATACAAGAAATCAAAGGAACCTGAGTGTTACGAGATGTCGTGTTGAAACATCAAAACAGCGAGTAGAATACGCAGGTTGTGTTGAGTATAACAACTTGCCTCAAGCTATAAAAGATTCCGAAACTATTTCAATTTTTTAAAGTAAGCTTAAAGAATATCTTTTACAAAATATAGATTTGCTTCTTATACAATAATTCGTCGGATAGCTTGCAAGTAGTGTCATGTGTAATTTTGGAATTTTTTTTTATTGTACCATTGTGAAGCTCTACTGGTCATACATAAGCCTACCAAGACGTTTTGCGATATCTTAATGAGTTTAGAAGATAGGAAAAAGTGCTATGTGTAACCCATATACGAAATATTCCTGCAATAGGTGTTATGTGTTTTTTTATATGGTAATTATTATTTTTTTGTATAGTAAAGGTTATGCTAATATCGGATGGATGTACCTACCAAAATAAAAATAAACTACTGTGTAGCGCTTTAGCAAACCTTTCTGTAGCTACTGGACAAGAGTTGGAGCAAATTATATTAGAAAGAGGCCATACAATGATGGAAGTCGACAGTGTCCATTCAACGTTAGAAAATTTGTTTACAGCTCCAATTTATTCGCCACTAGATTAGTCGCATGAAACAGGCAAGACCAACACATCCATACACAGTAAACTACTTAGAGTATACTTTTTTTAAGGATTACGAACACGTTCCTGGCAACTTTACCTCAATCAGACCTGGTAAACGTGCAGGTGATGCAAAAGTAAACAACATCCGTGGATTGCTTCTTAAAGACAATGAAGTTTATTTCAAGCTGCGCCACACCGATAATTGGGAATTGATGAGACAAAAAAAGCGAACAAGAGTACTTAAAATAAATGAACCAAGAAACTTATATGAATCTCCATTAAAAACTGATAAATCCAAATACAGTGATTAAATCAATATATGCATAAAGATTACCACTCCTTTTATGATGATCTTCAACATTAAAAATGTATTTGTTTAAGCTTTCTTTGTTTAATTACCTAAGTTTCTAAATTTTTTTTTTTAATAAAATGTTAATGAATTTCATCTTACATATTGTACCACCAATTTTGCTAGCTTAGGCGTCTTTTAATGGCAATAATACTTAAATATAATAAAATAAAAAATCTAAACAAAAAGTGTTGTGTACAAATTCATATGAATATATTTTAAAAAAAGATCCTACAAAAAGTGTTATGTGTAGTTTTTCTTAAAAAACCTATAGCACTCCGTAACAGAGATCAATATCGGATATCTTTTAATGCAGTACTCTGGTATTTGTGGTAGACATTCAGTTAAGCCTATGGTTAAAAAAAATATCTTTAATGGACAAAATAAATCAGTTTTTTGCCTCTCCTGAAAACCTGTTCAAAAACACATAACACTACTTGCAGGCTAGCCGACGATTTGTGTTATAGTGACAATCACGTTTTTTGCGTAATTTGTATTTATCAGTTAAGGCTTTTCGCAAAACAAATTTTATTTATAGATAGAACATACCATATGTGTAAAAAATTTTAACTTTTGTTATATAATATAATTGTACAAAGTATTAAGAATTTATTGTTTGTAATGAATTACATTTTTGTTTTTGAAATAAATTAATTTTTATGACAAAAAATCCCGTGTTCTAAACAGTATGGCAGAATCCCTTCAAAAATACGAAAAGTCCTAAAAAGCACACTACACAGATGCAACAACAAAATATTAAACCTTGTAATAGAAAACGAACACATAGCAAAGAGAGCGATACATCAATTGAGCTTATGAGATCGAAAATAAAGATACATCTAACAGAAGCTGCACAGCAAAAATTATGGTCCAGCGAAGAGGAACTTGAAACTCGCGAAAACTTGAGCATCATAGAGAAGCACAAATTCACAAATGAATATCATTAGGAACAAGAAGTGGATTGTCAACAAAACGAACATTGTGCTGCCTGAAGAGTCTCAGAGCAAAGAACAGTTTTCCATATTCAAATACATTGCAGATTTAGAGAACTGCATTCAAACGTTGGACGACATTTTATACAACACTCGGATAAGTGCACAACTATTGCATATAAACAAACATTGCATAAGTGCACGATTATTGCATTTATACAAACATTCGATTATTTTTATTAATCTTTTACACCAGTTCAGTTTGGACAGAACTTTAAGAAAATAATTAAAATAAAAAGCTGTTTAATGTTTTTATTTATATTTGGTTTACATTACATAACAGGTTTTTAATAAAAACTTATAAAAATCAGTTCAGTTTAAGGTAAAAATTCAAAAATTTATGTTTCATTGTTTTAGCATTTTTTTTTATTTCATACAAAAAAAATAAAAAATATTCATTTCTGTGCCAAAATAAGAACTGTTAAGAATCATTGCAATCATATTTTTCACCATTGTTTTTTTTGCAAAATACATATTAAATATCACTCAATTCGATTCGCCTAAACCACATGTGCAGAAAAAGTCTGAAATCTTTTTATGAACCGTGTTTTCTGTTACAACCTTATATATTTTTTTCTCCAGTTTCTCTAAATCATAATCTACATTTATGTAGTATGAGTGATTTGCATTTATGCATGCGAAGTTGTACTAAAAAAGTACGTTCAGGTTAGCAAAAGTTATGCATGTATCCGGTTTTTGAATTTATGCGTATTGCAATTATCCGTGTATTTTTGTATGTAAAAGTATAAAAAAGGCTAATGGCTTCAAGTTCCAGAGCATTTATGCGGTTTTTGCATTTATGTGATGTGCACTTATCCGTAGTTTACTGTTACAACATTTACAAAGATGATCGATAACTACAACAACATAAAACCTGCAGCCTGAGTGAGATGTCCTTTTTAAGTACAGTGGAACAAATGAAAAATTTCTTGAGAAAAAACAAAAACATTATAATAACGAATGCCGTTAAATGTAATGTCACAGTTGTTTTGAAGAAGGACGATTATGAAACAATGATGGAAAATTGCAAAAGGAAAAATAATGAAATAGTCGAAGAACTCCACAAATGCAATAATAAAGATAGAAAAGAAAAGACTAAAAACTGAGACGCCTGTTACTCCAAGAAGTTACGGATTGTAAAAAATCCATAAGGGAGATATGCTACTAAGACCTATCAGTTCACCAATAAATGCGCCTTCTACAGAATTGTGCAAGTTCTTAACGAAAATTTTAAAAAGCTAATAGAAAAATCAAAGTTTAATGTAAGTGATGTTGTTTAATTTAAGGAAAAATTCAATAAGAGGGAAATAATAAATGACGAAATATTAGTATCTTTATTAGTATCTATTGAAAAACACACCTAATTTTCAAGAGAATTGTTCACAAAGATATTGAAATTATGTATCAAAGACGGCAGACACTTTTAATATAATCATAAATTGTATACACAGTGTAAAGACCTACCCATGGGATCCCTTACCTTTCTGATCATTGAACCTTGGTTGGAAATCGGATTTTTCTGGCCGAAATTAAAAAAATAAAATTGTTCAATTCGTACTATTTATTGTGTATATATAAGTGAACAGTGTTCACTGAACACTCCAGATAAGAAGAATCAATACAAATTTTGTCCATGTGATAATTTACCGTTATGCTAGCCATTCAAAGTTTTCTTATGTGATGGGTATTCGTCATATAAAATATTAAGGCAAAGTATCGTGAGTTATAACCAGGGCAACCGGCAATATGCACTTTAAATCGTGTTTTATTCTCTTAAAATATGCCCTATAAATTAATAAAATATGGTCTTAAATCAACAACAATATGCTCTAAAAATTTAAGCCACACAAATTAGGACCTTTAAAATGCCTTCATAATTATTGGCATACTAATTAATTGATATGTTCCTCTTCGTGTTGTTATACGTTGTGGAGGTAAGGGAAGGTCTGGTAACATTTGTTTCTAAAAATTCACACTACATGGAGCTTTCTAAAATATCTTCTTGATATTAGCATTAGCTTTGTTCACGTTTTCATATGAACAATCATATGCCAACAATTATTAAGATATTTTAACGGTGCATTAAACAATGGAGAAGCTGATCAATTAAAACAGCAAAGGATGTTTGAAATCCTGCAAATATCAGGTGTTACTCTTATTTAACACGTTGGTGGTTGAAGATACTTTTTAATAGTAAAAAAATGTAATTAATAAAAATTGTGTACTTCTGCACCAACAGTCCTATCAAAGTACGATGTTAAGAAAATACTGTTCCTTACAAAAACAGATATAAAGCATAAAATGATAGTAAGTAGAGATAAGTTATGAAATGCTTATGTATACTACTTTTTATTTTATTTTACTTAATCAATATACGAGAATTTACCAAAAATACTTACTGTTTAGTATATGGTCTTTTTGTTTTTATACAAACCGATCACCCTTTTTTATGTATGACACTGTTTTTGGTCTTTTTGTGTTTTATTGAATTCAGTGTTTTTCAATGTAATTTTACAATGTTTTTGTTTCTTATATGTTTATATTTTCAGTTTAGTGTTTGTCTACAAATTAAACTTTTATTTCGGGTCTGTAACAATTTCTAATGTGTTCCGTTTATAATTTGACTTTTGTTTTCTTTCTGTTTATGTTTTTATTCTAATTCACTTGTGCGTGTGTATGTATATACTTTGCCGAACTTCACTTGTGCTTTGTGTTGTGCTCCGTTTAAGTTGTTAATTTGTCGCGATCGATTTTGTGACTGCCTTGTTGTTTTGTTTGGTTTCTTTAAGTGGGTCATTAAAGGGAGTAAACGAAAAGAACCAAAGCAAAACAACAACAAGGTCTTCGCTACTCCGTTAGCCGTCAGGGATGGCAAAACAAATATGCGAGTACGATTGGGTCTAAGCATATGGGTCTTTGCACCAAGTGAAGATCGACAAATATATGCAAATAATATAATATAAAATGAACAAATATCAAGTAAATTGACTCTAAATAACAATTCAAGATTGAGTTACAATTTACATAACAAAAAATAAGATTTTTAAACATAAATAAATAAAAGTAAGTTTAATGTGCGCTCCATCATTAAACATGCCGCCCCCTCGGTGTGAGATTACCAGAGGTCACCAATGGGTCCGGTAAAGGTGTACCCGAGGGCTGTTTGTTCGGCTACCACGTAGTCGAGTCTAGTGGCTAATGCACCGTTGCGCCATATGGTGTTATACTCGTCGGCACCTAGCTCGATTTGTATGGGAGTGTTTGCCCTGGGGTCCGGGTCCGCCAACGAGTTCTCTGTGTAGTCTCTGGCGGGGTCCTCATTGATGGGTGTGGTGTAGGCTGGCGAGGAAGGTCGTTAGTTAGTAGGGCACGTACTTCCTTGCCCCGTTTGAATTTGGGAAGTCGGTTCATCTTTAATGGAAATTCGTATTTGAGCGGTAGGTATGAACACTCTGGACCAATTGAAGGGCGCTGAAGACCGTGGGGTCAACCGTAGCTCAGCGATGGCTTGTGTTGTTTGTTGAGTCGCTTCTCGTTGCTGTGTTGTTGGTCGGTTTTGTGAGCGTCTCGACTGGCTCCGGTGGGTTGGTCTGCCTCTCTCGACCCGGGATGTTCCGCGTGTTGTTGATCGTGCTCTTTCGCGTCGGTTTAGGCTCCGATCTCTTTCTCGGTCGAGGTTCTTTACTTGTGGGGCTTCGTGGATAAGTGTATTGTGTCGTTTATGGCAAATACGACATAGGGCTTCATTTTGGCACTGTCGTCGTGTATGAGATCGAGCCAGGCAATTATGGCAATAGGCGGACTCATTCAAAATGTTGAATCTGGCGACCGGCGACATACGTAAAAATCGGTGGCACGATTTTATTGGGTGGTCTGCGTCACAAATTACGCATGACGGGATCCATCGGCTGGGACGTCTATTTTGGCTGCCAGAGGCCGAGTTGTTTGATGACATTTCTGTGAAGAGGGAAACAAATGAGTATTGAACTTTAGGTAAAATATAAAGAGCTGTTTGGGTTTCTAGTCAATCAGAAAAAAGGGGGACGATTTTTGTGATAGGTCTACTTATTATTCCGTTAGTTGTCCGAATATCTACGACCCTGTTCTTTTCGTCGCTGCCAGGGAAAACCTTTACAACTCTACCCAGTTTCCATTCGTTTGAAGGAAGTTGAGCTTCTTTCAGAACTACTAATGTGTCGATTTCTATGTTTCTGGTGGGTTGTTTCCATTTATACCGCCGATCTAATTGACTTAGATATTCGGATTTCCATCTCTCACAGAAGTTTTGAGATATAATTTTTAGACGTTTCCACCGATTATGTGTCGACAAGTCTTCTTGCGAAATGTCAGGTTCTGCTGGTGTGAGCAACGCTGAACCAATTAAGAAATGTCCAGGTGTCAGAGGCGAAAGGTCGGTTGGGTCGTCACTAGCGGGGCTAAGAGGTCTAGAATTTAAACAGCTTTCAATTCGAGCCAAAATCGTTGAAAGTTCTTCGAAGGTAAAGGTCATATTAGGGATTGATTTCCGTAGATGTGTTTTGAAGGCCTTAACTCCCGCCTCCCAAAGTCCGCCCATATGAGGCGCTCCGGGAGGTATAAACTTCCACTCCACATTTTGATAGCTGGGTCCATGAACAACTGCTGATTGTAGGGATTTCATAAATTCTATCCTGTCCTTTTTGATTAGCTCCGCCGCTCCAACGAAATTTGTGCCATTATCAGAATAAATAGCAGCTGGGCAACCTCGCCTTCCTATAAAGCGTGAGAAAGCTGCTAGAAATGCTTGCGTCGAAAGGTCGCTCGTAGGTTCGAGGTGTATTGCTTTTGTGGTAAAGCACACAAATACGCAAACGTATCCCTTCGTTATGAGACAAGCTCGCCCTGTGAAGTTTTTGATACTGAAAGGTCCTGCAAAGTCAACTCCGGTGTTGGTGAAAGGTCTAGAAAAGGTTGTGCGTTCTGGTGGTAGAGACGCCATTATTTGACTTTGCACCTTTTTTCGGTATATTGTGCATATTTTACAGTGATGTATAATTGTGGCTACAAGTTGTTTTAGACGAATTAAAGTTGTATCAGACACGGGTCTTTGTTGTGGCCATCTTTCTCTTGACATTTTGAGCCATGGGGGTTCAAACCACCAAAGGTCAAAAGTCATCAATTCTACCGTTGAACATCCCCTGCTGGCTACATCTGCTGGGTTATCCTTAGAGTCGATATGATACCAGTTTTCTGTTCCAACATTTTCGGCAATCTCCGCTACTCTATTTCCAACAAAGATATTCCAGACATGTGGTGGTTTTCTTAACCAGGCCAAGGCGATCGTTGAGTCCGTCCAGAAAAATGTTGAAAAGTTTGTAATTGGAAGCTTGGGTAGAATAACTGAGGCAAGTCTAGATAGAAGAACGGCTCCACTTAGTTCAAGTCTAGGTATTGAATATTTCTTCAGCGGAGCTACTCTTGTCTTAGCTGCTAGCAAGTGTGCAAAAACGTCATATTTACTGCGGTTGACGACGTAAAGGACGGCGGAGTAAGCCTTCTCCGAGGCGTCACAGAAACCGTGAATTTCGACAAGGCAAGTCTGGTCATAGTCTATCCAACGAGGTACTTGTATTGATTCAATTGAGTGAAAGTTTCGTATAAAGTTGCGCCACGCCATGTCTGTAAGTGGTTTTAACAATTCGTCCCATTCTATTTTGTCAAGCCATATTTGTTGCATGATTTGCTTGGCAACAACTATGATAGGGGCTAACCACCCACAAGGGTCAAAGAATTTGGCAATACTCGATAAAACTTGTCGTTTCGTGAAACGCTGGCTGGATTCGATTGAAGATTGAGGGAAAGAAAATGAGTCTTGTGTTATATTCCATTTTATTCCTAGAGTCTTCGTGCCAATATTTTCTGAGAGATGTAAGCAATCCTTTGACAAAAGAAGGTCTGGTGGCAAGTCTTCAATTACTCTTGGGTTGTTAGAAGCCCATTTTAATAAACTGAATCCCGCTGATTCAAAAGCTTTTATCAGTTTTTTTCTAGAGTTTATTGAGTCCTCGATACTATGCCCTCCCGCAAGTACATCGTCCATGTACATATTCTCTTGAATAATTGTTGCAGCTAAAGGGTATGAGTCTTTGACGTCTTCTGCTAATTGTAAAAGTGTTCTTATGGCCAAGAACGGTGCACAATTGAGTCCAAAGGTCAAGGTTAATAGTTCAAAATCCTCAATTTGTTGATTTGGGGCTGATCGATGTAAAATTCTCTGATACTTAGTTTGACTAGGGTTGACTAATATTTGACGATACATTTTTGTTATGTCAGCATTGTAAGCGAAGCGAAAGAATCTCCATTTTAAGATCTGTAGAACTAGGTCTTGTTGTAATATTGGGCCGGGGTATAGGATATCATTTAAACTCTTTTTATTTGATGATGGACAAGATGCATTGAAAACTACCCTGAGTTTGGTAGTAACTCGGTCTGGTTTTATTACCGCGTGATGTGGCAGATAATAATTGGGTACCGTTTTGATGTCTTGGGGGGAAATTTTTCTCATATGTCCAAGCTTCAAGTACTCTTGTATGACGTCATCATATTGAGATTTGATTTCAGGTTTTGAACTGCGTATTTTCTCCATCATAAGAAATTGTGCCATAGCTATGTTTATTGATGTCCCAACATCATTGTTATTTTTAAAGGGTAGGGTCACAATGTACCTGCCTGAACTATCCCTTGAAGTCGTTGATCGATAAATATCTTCGCAAAGGTTATCTTCTTCAGATCTCAAAACTGGTTTTGGGGTCTCCTCCACCTCCCAAAATTGAGTGAGGATTTTATCTAGGGCTATTGTGTAACATAAGGTTACTGTTGACCGTGGTTGGATAGAGTTTTGAACTGGTCCCCCCACAATCCAGCCGAAGACTGTTTTTGTGCCAAAAGGGAGCCAACGCTTCGCATGGGCGTATCCATCTGGTAGATGAACGGGCAAATATCTAATCCAATTAGGAGGTCTACTAGAGTATAATTGTGGATCGGCAAGTTCTAGATGGCTAAGGTCATTAAAAATATTTTTGTTGAGGTTTTTGGGTGGTAAATTAGAAGGCAAGATTTTGAGCACTGGAGCCCAAACTTCTAATTTAAAACTAGAGTCCATCCGCGAGCAAAGTTTGAAAATACAGGCCCTTGTTGAAGTCTCAGCAACATTTGGGTTTAAACCTGTCACATGTATAAGATTTTGTTTTGTGGGTATTCCAAGGCGATTTTGTAGTTTTTCAGATATAAATGTTGATTGTGAACCCGGGTCAATGATAGCCCGAGCATCATATCTGTGGCCATTTTGTTCTATTTCAACTATGGCCGTATATAACAAGATATCATGATTTTTATATGTTGTAGGTGTATTGGTGTCATCTCGCAGTGTCAAAGAAGTTATGCTAGGGGGTTCGATATTTGTTGTGGACTGTATAACTGTTGTGAGGGCCTGGGCATTGGTACTAGGTCGTGCTGCCGCTTGGGGTTCTAGGTTTGTAGCTTGGTTTTCATTACCCTTATGTAATAGGGTGTGATGTCTTTGATTGCAAAATCTACAAGAATATTTGCTTCTGCATTCTTTGACACTGTGTTTTATTGACAGGCAATTATAACAAGTTTTTGTAATTTTGACCACGTGAATTCGGTCATTGATATTTTTCTCTAGGAATTTGGGGCAATTGCGTAAGAAGTGGTTTTCTTTACACAATTGGCAAGTGAAGTCTCTACTTCTATGGTTGGACTTAGGTCCATTGTTAGAATTGGCAGGTGTCGTGCTTGCGTGAAATGTGTTAACCCGTTTTTCCTTAAAATTTGGTTTCCCCTGATCTTTGGGGACGTTAGATGATTTTGAAGATAATTGCTTAATGTTTCCCACGGATTCTAAAGTTTTGAACTTTTGAGTCAAAAATTTCTCAAAGTCCTCCCATGAGGGCAATTGTGAACTATCTTCTAGAGTATTTTCAAAATCTTCTAAATATGAAGTCGGAAGTTTAGTGGAGCAAAGGTAAATTAACATGGAGTCCCAGTTTTTTGTATCGATGTTCAAATTTTTTAACGATTGGAGGCACGAGTTTACAGCTCTTTGGGGAGATTTTAGGGATGAACTAGAGTCAGTTGTAACGGAAGGTAATTGAAATAAAACTTTTAATTGTTCATTGACCTGCATTCTTTTATTTTCATAGCGATCTGTTAAGTTTTTCCACGCTACACCGAAGCCCTCATTGGTAAGTGGAATGTGAGATATAATCTCACGTGCCTCCCCTCCTGTCTTTTTGGTTAGGTGGTACAGTTTTTCCACTTTGCTAAATCTTGGATTTTGAACATAAATCGCGGAGAAAAGATCTCGAAATGTCGGCCAGGTCTTATATTCTCCGTAAAATATGTCTGTGTCGCACGGAGGTAATTTAATTGAATACTGAGTCTGATGTTCCGTTATGTTATTTGGCATTTCCGAAGTTCTTCTTTCAATTTCCATTTCCGCATTTATTGAACTAAGTACCCTTTTGTATTTGTCTAAAGCCTTTTTATACTGACTCCTAATTTTATCGACGTCCAAGGCGGTCTCCCCTTCCTTGGGTTGGTAGTCGCGACATTCTTCATACGTCCGCTTTATGTGGGTCCAAATTTAGTTAAGTTCTACTCTAAGAACTTCTAATCCATGTATATTGTCCTCTGCTTTACTGCTAGCTTGCGTTTCTTCAAAATCGCACAAGTCTTTGTAGCAGTGTATGAATTTGTTCAATATATCCATAATTGTTTTTTAAATTTATCAAAAGGTCGAAAAAGAATGAAAAATAAACTAATTGCAGAGCTCGCAAAATATGCTCAACCAAATTTTACTGCGCGGTCTGCTCACTTAAAAGACCGAAACAAATGAGACGGAATCGCTCAGTGTCTGAACAGCAACCATTTCTTCGTTTTGCTCGTGTTCTTGCTCTCAGGTTTCGGGTTGAACGTAATACATGAATCGGTCTCTTACTGACCGCTCGATACGAACAGAACCTTCCGTCGCTCAGCTACTGAGAATCAGTAAGTGAGCAAAGCAAGCAAAGTGTCCGCACAAAAGGTCTTTATTTTTATTGTTGCTTTGCATTATGTTGTTGCCTTAATAATTTCGTCATATGCTTTTAAGAGTAGAGAAGAAGAAAAGGGGAAAGGAGGATCATTAGTGTGCAAATGTGTATGCGTACGTTTGCCTATCCACACGCGCAACACACATACATGCTCAAAAGACCGTTTGACGAGTTTTTACGAAGTAAAGGGTCTCGAGTAAACCCATGAGCCGATCTAGTGAACGGAAATGTTCGTCGGTTGAGCAATGAGCAAGCCAAAGAAGAATGAAGTTTAAGGGTTTTTTCGCGACAGTTTCGCATCGTGTCAGTTGATGAGTGGTTATTTTCTGACAACAAGAACAAGAGAGACCAATTATTGCGAGCTCTGACTAATTGTATCGAGGGTCGAGAGAAGTTAACTGAAGATCTTTTGTTAAAATTGTATCCGCAAAAAAAAACAATTTGAATGTCCGTAGGTCAAGGTCTAACGCCAAAATTATTTTTCCTAAACAAGTCTTTATATATGTAAAGATGGCAACTCTACTTGGAGAGTGGGTAGTGAAGTAAAATAATGTCTAAGGTCCAGCACGATTTATTTTTCAACTGTACTTTTATTGTTGCTGCTTTGATTCTTTTTCTTCCTTACTCGCTCTTCTATAGGTATGTTTTACTCACTTTGTACCGCTATGTATTTACTTAGCCCTGAAGTTTATGTTGCGTTGGGGTCGCTACTTCCAGGTCTGTTGTTCTTGTTGTTGTTGAGTTTTTGAGCGTCTGTTTTGTAACGGCACTTTTCCACAAATATTGTAACTTCTCTTCCTCTTGTTCGTTGTATTTTTTGCTCCAAATGTTTTTAGGTTAGCTAACCTTCAAATTTTCGTAAAATGTTTTTCAAATTTCTGTTTCTTTTATGTTCAATGTTTCAAAAATGTTTATTTAATTTTCTTGTGTTTTTCGTGAAATTTGAAATTTTTTCAACCTTAGGGTCACACACTTTCATCACTAGGTCGCACACACTTCACTGTACTTGGAGCACTTCGTACTAGGGTCACAAATTCGAGTCGAATTAGCCCAAAAACTTTTCACTTTCTTCACTTGACGGCTGCGAAGGACCAAAAATGTTTAGTATATGGTCTTTTTGTTTTTATACAAACCGATCACCCTTTTTTATGTATGACACTGTTTTTGGTCTTTTTGTGTTTTATTGAATTCAGTGTTTTTCAATGTAATTTTACAATGTTTTTGTTTCATATATGTTTATATTTTCAGTTTAGTGTTTGTCTACAAATTAAACTTTTATTTCGGGTCTGTAACAATTTCTAATGTGTTCCGTTTATAATTTGACTTTTGTTTTCTTTCTGTTTATGTTTTTATTCTAATTCACTTGTGCGTGTGTATGTATATACTTTGCCGAACTTCACTTGTGCTTTGTGTTGTGCCTCGTTTAAGTTGTTAATTTGTCGCGATCGATTTTGTGACTGCCTTGTTGTTTTGTTTGGTTTCTTTAATTGGGTCATTAAAGGGAGTAAACGAAAAGAACCAAAGCAAAACAACAACAAGGTCTTCGCTACTCCGTTAGCCGTCAGGGATGGCAAAACAAATATGCGAGTACGATTGGGTCTAAGCATATGGGTCTTTGCACCAAGTGAAGATCGACAAATATATGCAAATAATATAATATAAAATGAACAAATATCAAGTAAATTGACTCTAAATAACAATTCAAGATTGAGTTACAATTTACATAACAAAAAATAAGATTTTTAAGCATAAATAAATAAAAGTAAATAAAAGTAAGTTTAATGTGCGCTCCATCATTAAACACTTACAAAGACTGAATTTAAAATAATATTGTGTTTAAAAGGGATTTTTGTTTAAATTTAATCTAAAATAAAAATATATAAAATTCTTATGAAAAAATTATTTGCAATTAATTTTTAAGAGCATATTTTATGATTTTAAGAGAATATGTTGTTATTTTTATGGATTATTTGAAGCGCATAAAACACGCGTTTAAGTGCATATTTCCGGTTGCCCTGGTAATTACCAATACCATTTAATTCTCAGATGCGCGAAGTTTATAAATCTGACAGATACAACATTGCCAGAGAAGTAATTGTATTGGCAACACTGTCCATGTCAGTACATTGCCAGAACATTCGCAGATCTGACAACCGTCTGTATATCCGGCGCATTTGTTTATAACACGGTTGAAAGATTACTGGTTAGTGTCGTTAATGCTTTGCTGTTTGTCAACTCTTAGTCGACGTCTTAAGAAGACGAAGACAACAACAAAGCATGAAAGACAAAACTGCAGGTGGACCGCTGACGCATGCATGTACGTATGCGTGGTTTGGTAAATGCTGTGCGGTCCAACCTGAGGCGTTCATAAACATTCCGCCCCCCCCCCCGTGACTAGGTGAATAAAAACATTTATAATTATTTTAATAATGACTAATTATATAAATAAAATTATATAAATGATGATGCTGCTGATGTTGACGATGAAGCTGCTGCCGATGTTGCTGATGTTGATGATGATGTTAGCGATGCGTAGGTTCTATGAAGACATAGCCCAAGGCCGTTTTGTGGG
Source organism: Muscina levida (assembly GCA_964034835.1). Taxonomy (NCBI): domain Eukaryota; kingdom Metazoa; phylum Arthropoda; class Insecta; order Diptera; family Muscidae; genus Muscina; species Muscina levida. The sequence goes on from OZ035882.1 coordinate 115,691,488, forward strand.
CTTCGACTCGCCCAAGCCCAGTGCGGGTAACGCCATCTCTTCGAAACATCGGGTACACATCTGCTGCCAATTCGATGTCAATCGGTGTGTTGGCCTGTGGGTCGACATCAGCTAGGGATGTTTGTGTTAAATCTTGGGTCGGGTCTTCTATTATTGGGTCGGCGTAGGGTCTTCTTGGGAGGTCCTCGGTAATTAGGGCAGTAATCGGTAGTACGCAATCGTTTTGCTCGCTTCTCGCCCTGATTTTAAATCTGGTGAACCTACGGTCCTGTTCGAGAAACGAGCGTAGTCCCAGCCTTCTAAAAGTAGACAATGCAATGCGGGAGACTACCGAGGACGGACAAATAAGGGCTCGCATCATCGCCCATGTTTCAAAGTTGTCCTCTGAAACACGTACCGTGGCCGTAGGGATAAAAACATTCGACCTTCTACATGGCGGTTCGTTACGTCGGGTACCGGGTAAGTTGTTGTCTAGCTGGGTCGCGCCGTGAAGCAAGGTATGGTGTCGCAAGCCACATTCGCGACATCCAGCTACAGTTGGGCAATCAGGCGCCAGGTGACTTCTTGCTAGACAATTCCGACAATACTCCCTTCTCTCTACGGCCAAGTAACGTTGATATGGAGTCATATCCCTAAAGCGATTACAGGTCTTGATTGCATGATCTTCTTGGCATAATCCACACGAGTACTGCCAATTACCGGGTCGATCGCGTCGGGACAAGCGCTGATGTGGGCGTTCATTTTGTCGGTCATTTCGCCGGCCTGGAGACTGATTTCGCCTTTCTTTAAACCTTTCAAGACGTGGTAAGTAGGCAGCCATGACTAAGGGAGTATAAAAAAGATGTGAATTTGTGGAAATGTAAATTTTGAATTATAATGGCCTAGTCAATTTGATAGGAGATGTACGATTTTTGTAATAGGTCGGCTCAGTTTGCCACTAGAGGTCCGTATATCGATTACTCTAATATTTTGGTTTTGTCCGGGATATGTTTTTACAATACGACCCATTTTCCACTCATTGGGGGCTAACTTTTCGTATTTTATTACAACGAGGTCATTAATTTGTACGTTTTTTTGTTTACGTTTCCATTTATTTCTGCGATGTAGTTCTTTAAGATATTCAGACTTCCATCTTTGGCAAAAATGTTGCGAAATTATGCGAAGACGCTTCTATCGATTGGCAAGTGTCACGTTTTCTTCTGAAATATCTGGTTCTGCGGGGGTCAGAACCCGGGGTCAAAGGTGTAAGATCGCTTGGATCGTCGCTAGAAGGACTTAAAGGTCGAGAATTAAGACAAGATTCTATACGAGCTAAGATTGTGGAAAATTCTTCAAAGGTAAAATTCATTTTAGATATTAACCCATTAAGGCCTAGCGATGCGAAAACGCATCGTATTTTGTAGGAAACCTTAAGAAAAAACGGCTAGGGCTATAGCGATTATCAAAAACTTAAGAGTTTATACTACAATACTGCTCATAGGCGCCACTTTGTTACTCGAGTGTATCATGGAGAAAAATTGATGGGAAAATTTTGCCAATGCGATTTTTTTTTCGATTTCGTAAAATTTCTGCAACTTCTGGAAATATTTTCCAAATATCAAAACTACTTATGAATCATAAGTTGAGTTGCTTCTGTCGTCATTTTAAGTTAGTTCCAATGCAACAATGTATTTGAGATCTTATTCACATGTCTTCAAAGAGAGTGATGCGAAAACGCATCGCTGGGCCTTAGAGATAAAACTAGAACAAAGCTTTCAAAACTTTGTATTTGTTGCTGTTGGCGCCCTAATTGCCACAGTTGGCACTTGTCACTAATTTACTGGATTCCGCAATGGTGAATGCTTGGAAAATTCATTGCATATGCTCAAAAATTGCCAAACAGAATCATATGCCCCAAGTGGACTTCCGTGTTTTCGTGGCAGAATGATTGATTCGTACAAACAAAACAAAAGTACAAGATGCACATCGTGTTCCAGCCAGCATTCGAAATGACTCTTTAGACAACAACATTATAAAATGACAAACAAGGAGACGGTGTGCATTAGATACTTGTACAGGTCAGTCGATCTACAAATGCAGACGTCCGCTTCATCCCTAGTGTTTCAAAGAATTCCATGAAACAACAGTTTCGAAAACACCTCGATCGAAGATAGTTGGCGCAAGTAAATAAATCGTATATTTTTCGGTAATTAAGCAAGCTCTGCCGGTGAAATTTTTGATTGAAAAGGGTCCAGCAAAATCGACGCCTGTATTTGTAAATGGTCTGGTTAATGTCGTGCGTTCTGGTGGTAGGGCTGCCATGATTTGACGTTGGGTCTCCGTTTTTTGCAATAAACATGTTTTACAATTACGAATCACCTTTTTGACCAAGGGCTTGAGTCTAAATATCTAGAATTCAGATCTCACGACTTGTGTCATTAGTTGATTACCTCCATGTGCTGTAATTTTATGAATCGATTCCACAAGTAATTGAGTATAACGTGATTCATATGGTAGTATAATTGGGTGTCGCTCGATATAAGTCAATGCTGGTGACTGAGCTAGACGGCCATTGGCTCGTACAATGCCTTTTGTGTCTAGAAAAGGATTGAGAGATATAAGGCCGCTGCTACGCGATAGTTGATTCTTGAGCTTTAAAGCTTTGTATTCAGGACCAAAGTGCTGTTTTTGGGTAAATATTATAAGTCTAGCTTTAACATCTTGAATATCGTCAGTGGTGACAGATGTAGAGTCAAAATGAAACTAAGACTTTCTTATTCCCGTGTTTTTCCAGTATCTTAATGAATAAGCTAACACCTCATACGCACGAGATAAGGAGGAAAATCGAAGCAAAGGGTCTTCCAATGTGGTTGTTGCGAAAACTTTAATCGCTTTAGCTTCTAAGTTCTAAGTTCTAACCGATCTTTTGGCATTTTTAACCATTGAGGGCCGTGCCACCATAGCTGCGTGGATTTAAGTTCCTCTGGCGAACACCCACGGCTTGAAATGTCAGCTAGGTTACATTCAGAGTCAATGTGTCTCCAATTTCCATTTCCAACATTATCTAAGATCTCTGAGACCCGATTTCCCACAAAGGTACTCCAAGAACAGGGTGGCTTTTTTAGCCATGCCAGAACAATTGTTGAGTCGGTCCAATATTGTGTCGAGAAGTTAGAAATTTGTAATTTTGGCAGAATCGAAGCTGCAAGGGTCGATAAAAGCATAGCTCCACACAGCTCAAGTCTAGGTAAGAAGATTTGTTTTATTGGAGCAACGCGAGTTGTGGCAGCTCACAAAAAGGTTGTGTGGTCGTTTTCGATGCGAATATATAAGGCGGCAGCATAAGCTTTTTCAGATGCGTCGCAAAAACTATGAATTTCCACAGTACTTGATGGATTAAATTGGACCCATCTTGGGACTGTAATATATTCTATTGACGGGCAGTTTTTGACAAAATGTTGCCAGCTCATTTGTGTTGGGGTCTTCAATACTTCGTCCCATTCTACCTTATCTAGCCAGACTTGTTGCATTATCAGCTTTGCCACAATGATGATAGGAGCTAGCCATCCGTACGGGTCGAAAAATTTGGCGATTGTTGATAAAACTTCTCTTTTTGTTGGTGATAAGTTTTTCTCGATAAGTGGCGAAATAAAACCAAAAGCGTCGGTTGATATGCTTCATCTGATTCCTAGAGTCTTCGTTGATGAATCCTCTGACAAATCTAGCCAATTTACTGGTAAAAGTAAGTCTGATGGAATCTGATGGATAATTTTAGGGTCATTTGAACACCATTTTCTCAATTCGATGTCTATTTCCATGTTTGATATTTTCCTCATGTGTCCCAAATCCAAATATTCCAAGATGGCAGAGTCGTACTTCTCCTTAATGTCAGGAGTTTTTAGAAGTTTCCTCTCCATTCTATAAAATTGTGCCAACGCAATATTTCTGGAACTTTCTAAACCTTCGAAATTTTTGAATTGTAGGGTCACAATATATCTTCCAGATGAGTCTCTTATTGTCGTGGCTTTGAAATTTTCTGCACAAAATGTATCTTCCTCAGACCTCAAAATCTTTTTTGGGGTTTCCTCCACCTCCCAAAAACGTGTGATGACTTTTCCGATTGATGTTGTATTATGTAACGAGATGTTATTAGCATTGCGGTTCTCCTGATTAATGGGTCCTCCAACTATCCACCCGAAAACCGTTTTATGGACTAAAAGGGTTCCGATAGACTTCATAGGAACTCCAATTTGTATATGAGGGGTCCAATGTCCATTCCAATCAGAAGATCAACAGGTCTACTAGAGTAGAATTTAGGGTCTGCTAACCCAAGTTCGGCAGCGAATGTAAGTTCTGTTTCATCAAGTGTTCGTAGTGGTAAATTTGAAGGAAGTGTCCTCAAAATTGGTGCCCACACTTCTAGCTCAAAGCTAGTGTCAACTCGTGAACAAAGATGAAAGAAACAAGAATTGGTGCTGGTTTCCGATACGTTTTGATTTATTCCGGAAACATGAACTAGGTTTTTCTTTGTTGGAAGACGAAGCATATTTCTTAGTTTTTCTGAGATGAAAGTGGATTGGGAACCAGAGTCAATAATGTTGTAGGTTCAAGGTCGTGATATTAGGCGATTCTATTTGAGATGTGGACTGTATTATTGTGTTTAACGCCGCTGTGCTAGTACCAGGTTGAGAGTTATCTCTTGCTGGTTCTTGAGTTGAAGATCGGTTTTCATTACCTTTATGTAGCAAAGTATTGTGCTTTTGCCTACATTCTCGACAACTGTAACGACTTTTGCAATCCTTGACCCCGTGGTTAGATAAAAGACAGTTATAACAAAGATGTGAAAGTTTTACCAAATGAATTCGATCATTGACAGATTTGTCAAGAAATTTCAGGCACACTCGTAAAAGGTGATTTTGCCTGCAAATTTGACAATTTTGTTCCTTTTTTGAACGAGGTCCACTGTACTTTTAGGTATTCTGGTTATTTTGCCCCATCGTGGGATGAGGTTTCTGTAAAACATTTGTCTGGAATGTGCTTACCCTTTTTCCTTTTTATTATAATCGGGTCTTACTTAGCTGGTACTTCTATGCAATCCCAGTGGATTATATACCGCACGTAGAAAAATATTATAAGCGCCTCGATCTTCTGCGCTTCTTCTCCAGTTAGTCACACCGGGTCTAGGCTGATTATATTTTGAGGAACTGGGTTTAATATTGCCAACTGATTCCAGAGTCTTGAACTTGTGCGTTAAGATGTGTCAAATTCTTTCCAACTTGGAATCACAGTATAATCTTTAAGAGAATTTTCAAATTCCCTTTAGAAAGTTTCTGGGCAATTTTGTTGAGCAAAGATAAGTTAAAATTGGGTCCCACCCCTTAGTGTCAACCTTTAGCTTTTCTAAAGTTTAAGTACAACTTTTTATTGTTCGCTGTAATTTTTGAATAGAGGCACCCGAGTGTACCGAGACAACTGGCAAATTAAATAAGGATTTCAGCTGTTCGTTCACTTGCATTCTTTTGTTTTCGTACCGGTCCACCAAATTCTTCCATGCTATGTCGAATCCATCATGGGTCAAAGTGACTTGACTGATTATCTCCCTTGGTTCTCCGGCAGTTTTTTGCGTGAGATGAAATAACTTTTCAACATTGCTTAACTTTTTATTTTCGACGTATAGGGTCGTAAACAGGTCTCTAAATCTCGGCCATGCTTGGTATCCTCCGGGGAAAGTGTCTGCGTCACACGGTGGAAGCCTTAAAAAGGTTGGTGTGCCTGCTTCATTCCGTTTAGTTTGTATCTCAGATTCGCGGCTAGTTTTTCTTCTATTTGACGGTCCGTCATTTTTCGTATTTTTTCGTTAAGAGAGCTAAGAACCCGTTTGTAGGTATCTAATGCTTCCTTATAATGGGTTCGAAGTTTGTTTTTGTCGATTTTGATTTCTCCTTCTTCAGGAATTCGGTCACGACAATCAGTATAGCTTCTCTTAAGTTCGTCCCATAAAGAATTCAACTCCACTCTAGTTGCTTCCAAGGCGTGAATGTTGTCATCGGAATTTCCAACATTGTAAACACTTTCGAAATCCTCAAGGTCGTTGACGCAATTTTGTATTTTTCAGACAATATTTTATCCATTTTCTAAATGCCCAAGTTTGATAAAATTTTCAGAGAAGATTTTTTCCAATAAGGGTCAAAAAAATTTATGCTTGTATCGAGTCGAGAAAAAAATATTTAAAACAAAAAAATTTTTGATTTCGGCAAGACAAAAAATATTATCCAGAAAATTTTTTATTTGAAGCGAGTCGAAAAATTTTTCCAAAAATTTTCTAATTCCAGGTCGAAAATTTTATTTTGATTGAGTAGAAAAAAATTTTTCAAGTTTATTTGACTTCAGCATGACGAAAAATTATCCAAAATTTTTTTTTTGAAGCGATTCGAAAATTTTTTCTAAAAATCGAGTCGAAAATTTTATTTGTATTGAGTAGAAAAAAATTTTTTCAAGTATTTTTGTTTTCAGCGAGACGAAAAAATTATCCAAGAATTTTTCATTTGCAACGAATCGAAAAATTTTTCCAAAAATTTTCTTCTTCTAGGTCGAAAATTTTATTTGCATTGAGTCGAAAAAAAATTTTTCAAGTTTTGTTTCAGCACGACGAAAAAATTCTCCAAAAATTTGTTATTTGAAGCGGGTCAAAAAATGTTTCCAAAAATTTTCTAATTCTAGGTCGAAAACTTTATTTTGTTTGAGTAGAAAAATTTTTTCCAAGTATATTTGCTTCAGCACGACGAAAAAATTATCCGAAAATTTTTTATTTGAAGCGAGTTGAAAAATTTTTCTAAAAGTTTTCTAATATGCGGTTTCCATTAGCCTGCGTTTTGCATCCGCGTTTACATCCAAACAGCTGACTGAGTTCATTTTTTTCTTGACCGCGAAAAAGTTGGATATTTTTGAGTAGTTACAAAATAATGGAGTTGGATGATATTCTTTTGCTTACCGCAGTAGAAACTGAGGATGAAAAGGTATTGCGCGTAATGGATATGTGCAGAGCAAGCAGCGCTGCGTATTTCATGGATAATGCACGAAGCGTATCATTGATTTCAAGTAATTATTTTTAACTTTTATTTAATTGCTACCTTATAGACAGGTGCATATTTTAAATGTTGGTACAGCGCCTTCATGCACTGACCAAGGAAGACACTTCATTTCGGCTCGCTATCCCGCTAGAAAAGCGGATCGCTGTTTCCCTCTACAATTTAATGTTTATGTTTATGCTGATAAACAGCTGTTTTAATAGGGATGTGCAATTTGCAGTGCTGCCATTAATAGGTATGGGTGGGTTTTCGATTGCAAAAATATTCGAATTTATAGTAAACGCAATTTATCGGAAGTCGCGTCCAATATGAACGCAACTTTTTCCCATACTTAACTGCCTATGCTTTTTGTATAGGCTTTAACGCGCGTTCATTGATTTTTGGATGTGGATGCGGCCGTAGTGGAAACAGCATATAATTCTAGGTCGAAAATTTTATTTTGATTAAGTAGTATTTTTGAGTAAAATTTATCTAAGTATTTTTGCCTTCAGCACGACGAAAAAATTATCCAAAAAATTTTTTTTGTAGCGAGTTGAAAAATGTTTCCAAAAATTTTCTAATTGTAGGTCGAAAATTTTATTTTGATTGAGTAAAAAATTTTTTTCCATGTATATTTGCCTTCAGCACGACGAAAAAATTATCCAAAAATTTTTTTAATTGAAGCGAGTCGGAAAATTTTTTCAAAAAATTTCTAATTCTAGGTCGAAAATTGTATTTTAATTGAGTAGAAAAATTTTTCCAAGTATATTTGTTATCAGCGCGATGAAAAAATTATCCAAAAATGTTTCATTTGTAGCGAGTCGAAAAATGTTTCCAAAAATTTTCTAATTCTAGGTCGAAAATTTTATTTTGTTTGAGTAAAAATTTTTTTTCCATGTATATTTGCCTTCAGCACGACGAAAAAATTATCCAAAAATTTTTTTAATTGAAGCGAGTCGGAAAATTTTTCCAAAAATTTTCTAATTTTAGGTCGAAAATTGTATTTTAATTGAGTAGAAAAAAGTATATTTGTTATCAGCGCGACGAAAAAATTGGCCAATAATTTTACATTTGCATAGGGGCCGTAAATTTTTCCAAAAAGTTTCTTATACTACGTCAACAATTTTATTTGTATTGTGTTTAAATCTCCACAAATTTTCGTTGGCATCGAGTTGAAAATTTATATTTCTTAAGTTTTGGTCTCGTCCCAAATTCCAAAAATTTTATGTTGCCATGGTTCGACAATTATTGTTCAAAATTGTCCGTTAGTCGTGAGTCATAAATTTCAACAATTTTCTACATAATGTAGCACATAACGACAAGAAAAAGAGTCAAAGGGTCATGCAGCATTTGTACATATGCAAAAGCAAAACTTCGAAAATATTTGCTTCAACACCGTTATTTCTTTTACTTGTTTTTAGCGCCGTTTTTAATGTACTTACTGCTTTATCCCCCTTTGTGTCGCGATGTGTACCTGTGTGTTTGTGTGTCTCTTTTTTGTTGGGTCTGGTGTTTCAGGTTACTTGGCTCAGCTGCGTTGTTTTTGCTGTGATATAACCGTTGTCTTCGGGTCTGGCGTTGATGTTGTGGTCTCCTCCAAATCGTCTCCTCTATTGCCGAGCACAAAAATGTTGTTGATTTCCACTTTATGTAAATGTTTATTTTTTTTTAAATTGTCCCGTTTCGTATGTTTTGCGTTGATTTTTGTTTTCCAAAACTTTCGATTTGTGCTACCTTTTTGTTTGTTTGTAAATTCAATTTTTATGGCAAAATTTTCAAAGTTTTAGGTTAATATTTCCAAAAAAAATATAAGTTTTGTAGGTTAGTTTTTTTGAAATCCTTTTATTTTGTACAATTAGAAAATTTGAATTTTGTGACTTTTAGTTAAAGCTAGTAAATTTTCCTTCTAAATTTTATGTAATTAGTGCAATTTCCCCTTTTTTAGCTATTTAGGTTAGTGTAGCAAGATTTCGTTCCGTATCCCAGATTTTATTAAGAGTTTTAGGTTAATTTAGCAAAAAATTTTATTTTAGGAAAGTAGCAAAATAAAATAATTTTTAAGTGTTCTAGGTTAGTTTAGCAAAATTTAGATTTATATGTAGCTCAAATTTTAGTTTTAGGTAGGGAGCACAATTTTCGATTTTTCAAGTGTTCTACTTTAGTTTAGCAAAATTTTATTTTTAAGTAGTTAGCACAATTTCATTTTATTAAGAGTTCCAATTGTATTTGTTAAAATGTTAGTTTTAAGTAGGTACCACAAATTTTATTTATTTAGAGTTTTTCACGTTGTTCGGTAGTTCACTTTGGCACCCACTGTATAATTTTTCGGCTTCTTCTTTTCTACCAATATCCCAGTGTGCCATGCGGATCAGTATCGGACATTTTATCCGAATCGGATTCCTGATCCGATTTCGTTTAAAATTCCTTTTTTAAATCGGATCCGTTTTTTATCCGCATTTGAGTCCGATCCGGATCCGAAACGGATTCCGATCCGGATCTGGATCGAACTCAAATGCGGATAAAAAACGGATCCGATTTAAAAAAGGAATTTCAAACGAATTCGGATCCGGACCGGATCCGATCCGGAATCCAAATTAGGATAAAATGTCCGTAAAGTCGGATCAGTATCGGATCCAATACTGAGCCGCATGGCGCACAAAAACGGAAATCATGTAATGAAAAAGTGTTCAAAATTGACACAATTAAAAAAATTTCAGGAAAACATGTGGTTTTTGGTTACCCAGTAGATGCACGTAGGTTGTTTACTAATGACAGTAACATTAATATTATGACAAATGCGAATTGAAGGCGAGATGCAGCAGAATGTGCTTACTAACATAACCAAGATTTTTAAAATTAAAATAGGAAAACACTGTATTTTTTGCCCCTAATTCAATAAACTAAACTAAATTATGTTATATATGTTTATATTATACAATTCAATTACAATTATATAATACTTCCTACAATAAAAAAAAAGATAATATGAATAGCGCACTTTAAGAAAATAATTAAAATATAAACCTGTTTAATGTTTTTATTTATATTTGGTTTACATTACATAACAGGTTTTAATAAATACTTATAAAATCAGTTCAGTTTAGGGTAAAAAAATCACAAAGTTACAGCCATGTTCTAGAAAACAATTCGGTTTGAAAACAGATCAAAATTGGTAGAAATGTATTAAAATTTATTATGTTTTTACCGATTTTTCTCTGTTTTTAAACCTAATTGTTTTCCAGAACATGGCTGTAAATTTGTGATTTTTTGACCCTAAACTGAACTGATTTTATAAGTATTTATTAAAACCTGTTATGTAATGTAAACCAAATATAAATAAAAACATTAAACAGGTTTAAAGTGTTCGCTGAACACTCCAGATAAGAAGAAACAATACAAATTTTGTCCATGTGATAATTTACCGTTATGCTAGCCATTCAAAGTTTTCTTAAGTGATGGGTATTCGTCATATAAAATATTAAGGCAAAGTATCGTGAGTTATAACCAGGGCAACCGGCAATATGCACTTTAAATCGTGTTTTATTCTCTTAAAATATGCCCTATAAATAAATAAATATGGTCTTAAAATCAACAACAATATGCTCTAAAAATTGAAGCCACACAAATTAGGACCTTTAAAATGTCTTCATAATTATTGGCATACTAATTAATTGATATGTTCCTCTTCGTGTTGTTATAGGTTGTGGATAGTGTTTTTGACTTCCCGGCATTTTTAATTTCCCGGAAAATCGGGATTTATATATCATTTGCCCGGGATCCCGGGAAATCCCGGTCCAAAACAAAAAATAAATAAAAGTGTTTTTTTTTTAACTGTATTGTTTGTTAGTTTTAGTCGATCGTATTGCCTTTATCTATTAAAATAATAGTTTTTATTTTAATACAAACAAACAAATATGAAATGAAACATACAAATAATGTCTTATTGTTAATCCGAAAATTTGTTAATACAAATGGCCGTTTTCTCAATGTATCGACAGACTTCCTGTTACTAAATCTCGAAATAAATTTGTTAGAATGATAAACTGTCCGTTAACGATTTTGGTTTTCTCAATATACCGACAAAAAATTATTTTTCAGTTGGCAATACCCCGAAAAGTAGATAAGACAGTTGACAAATTCTTGTTATAAATTAGTTCTTTTCGAAGTTTTAACAAATAAGAAAACACATACAAACATTTAATAAAAACGAAATAAAACTTAAATAATGACAGATAAAAGCAATGTGGGAAACATTTTACCACTGAAGATGACCTGCTGCTTATTGTTTTGGTTATAAATCAAAAATATATCTTGGAAAACAAAAAAGCTATGAAGAGCAGTCAGCTGATTGACTTTATCTGCACGGCAAATAAATAACCGGCAGATGAGGGCTGGTTAGCTTTGCGATAGAACAAATGCAAATGAGACATTGAGAAAACCTAATTTATTTAATCTACAGTTTTTCGTTAAGAAAAAAGATAATCGACTAATGAGAAAACGGCCCTAAGACAAGCTATCAACATGAAACCTTGTAGACTTGGAGTGGTGAGCGACGGGATTTTTTGAAAGAAGGGAAAAAAGGGTCTTACAAGTGAGAAAACTGGTAACATTATCCAGGCCAAACGGCAAAAGCAATAATCGTGGAAATTTATATGAGCAAGCTTCTTAAAGAACAATAGAGCTGCTAGGAGGGACTTTTCGAGATTTGTACCTCTTGGTATAAAAAGGGCAAATGTGTTATCATCTCTCAGACCAAACACCTAAAGGTACAATAATTCAGAACACAAACAAAGAAAATTATATGGTTGTCAATTGGCTTAAAAGTGTTGTTTTAAAATATATGCCTCTTAATAAGTACGTACTCATCAACTCATGGATATGGTATTGCTGATCCGTTTTAGCAATTTAATACATTAAAAATTTTCTCTATATATTAAAGCTCATTTCAAAGATAAACAACTCATCGAGAGACGACGATAGTGATGGTCAAGAAAATAGTCACCAATTGGTAATTTTATGGTAAAATTTGGAACACTAAATAATTTATGGTTTTAGTGGATTTTAACTTATCAAACATTTTGATGTTGACTGATTAAACAAGTGTAATGAAATCCCGGTCGCATTCCCGGCCAACTTTTTGTCCCGGGAATTCTCGGGACAATAACACTAGTTGTGGAGGTAAGGGAAGGTCTGGTAACATTTGTTTCATTTGTTTCAAAAGCTTCACACTACATGGAGCTTTCTAAAATATCTTCTTGATATTAGCATTAGCTTTGTTCACGTTTTCATATAAATTTCTAATATATTCACACAATTAATGGAGATCATGAGCAATAAATGCCACATGCGTCACTATCGGATAAAACTCTGAGGCTTAATTCAGTCATCTGTACCAGATGATGTACCGCCATCAAAAATCTGGGCGTCAAATTCAATAAGAATAATGTTTTGTTCAGCGAAAGCTATAGTGGCATATTTTCCGAAAGTGACACATTACTTGTTTTGCAGGTGGTTTCCAATGGTTGTGTGAATTTAAAGGGTGGTTAAATTGTAAAGGCCGATGTTGAATGTGAACCACACCTAAACGTCAAGTTCTTTTCTGCATTTAATTTCACATTTCTCAATTTCAGACTAACTCAATTTTAAACGTGGAAAGATACACAATCGAGCTATACAGTTATTCAGGCTTATTACGAAAATGGGCGTTCATAACAAAATTCATATAATGCACTTCGTGATTTTTTCAGTCAATTTAATCGTCCAAATGTGCGTAAAATCGGAAAAATCGTAAAAAAAAAATTGAGCAAACCGGGTCTGTAGAAGATGTGAAATAAAGGCCTGCAGCGTTCCATTCATTCTACTTGTACAAACAGATTAAACAAGTAAGAACCTGATATTATCGGTACAAATACAACAAATAGTAGAACAAAACATGTGCTCATTCGTTTTGGATTGAGTAGATCGCGTCTCATCTCTTTCTCTAGTTCTCATTGTAGTGGAAACTTTTTTTTCTCTTTATCTGTTCTTCTCAGTGAAGTAACTGTTGTTCCTCTTTTTTAAATGGATATATCCATTTAATATAGATATTCCAGACCATACGCTTTGCGTTGATGATGTTTTCTTACTATTTTTTTTATTCTTTTTACCAAAAGTAATGGTGTAAGTTTCATCTGTGGTAAATTTTAACCAAAAAGAAAACAAAATTTCGCTCTTTATTCTTTATGCTTGCAGCGTCGCGCTCTTCACATATTCCAAGCACAGATAACAAGAATACCGATATATCTGTTTGTTATGTATGTAATCTTACAAGTATTTTTGATACTTAGTACTTTCACTCTCTCATACCTATTCTATCGTTATCTAAAAGAGAAATATTCCATACGCACTCAATCCAAAGAGAGCGAAACAGTTACAAGCAGATATAATAAAATTGAACTACATACAACAAGTGTGTTTGGATGGTTCTTTGCAGACCTATAATGTGAAAACACCAGTGCATGCGCGCACAGAACGTACTGCAGAAAATATTGCTGCTGTTCGCGTTAGTGTGGCTGAAGAGCCGTCCACCTCAACTCGTCGTCGTGCCCAACAATTGCACCTCTCACGCCCGTCGTTGATGAACATTATGCATAAAGACTTGCATTTAACTGCTTACAAAGTGCAATTGACTCAACAACTAAAGCCTCTTGATCATTAAAAACGTGGTAAATGGTCAGAATGGTGGCAAGAAATGTCAATAGCGAAAGATCAATTTTCGAAGAAAATCATCTTCAGTGATGAGTAGGGCGACCAATTTTCAGCACATGCTAAATATTGCTGATGCTGCTTAATTTAACGATTTCAAGCGGTCTTGCTTATTTAAAAAGTTTGTGCTTTTTTATTATTTTTTTTTATTTTGTAATAGCCCTATTTTTATCGATAGCTTAGATCGTTCGATTCGTTAAATTCCTATAGTTTTCAGGCGCCTTATCGAAAACAAAAATGTAAACTAATGAAACCTAATGTGCCTCTATAACATTGGTGTTCATTTTATAGAACAATTGTTCCCGCTCAACTCACATGTATGCTTACTCTCTTGCTTTCAGTCGTCACTGAAACAGCGACGAATGAACATGTGCAGCGGGTGTATGCCGATGTTTTTTTTAATGCACAAAAAAAAACACAATTATATTAATAATTAAATTTTTAAACTATTTTATATAGAATCAAAAAAGGTATCTAGTGTATATATGTATATATTATGTTAATGTTTATGCATTAAAACTGCTCTTTACCCATTTAACATTTCTCACAGTGAAATTCTCTTTTTCTCACCAACACAATTACATTTACACTTTTGAACAGCACTGCTCTATAACCTAAACCAATAACGACACGATGAGGAACGTGGTTGGAAGCAGCGGAGCATAATACTAATTATTTGGAAGACATAAGGGAAGCCATTCAAGAGTTTAACGAAAATGATTCTAAAGCATTGCGATAAAGCAAAGAGGTTCTTTCTAATGAAAATTTGTAGTCCGACTTTTCCTTCATAAAAATTAACTTTAAGTGCATCTGGCATGCCATAACAAAAATTGAGTCAAGCGGATTGCCATTAAATGAAAGCTTGGAAACAGTAAAATCAATTGTGGAAATCAACAATATTATTTTTAAAAATTCCAAAACAACAAGTGCGGAAAATATTCGTCTGCTGAATCAACATTTTTTAAATACGCTCCCGTTTCATCGTGTGACGTGGAACGTGTTTCTTCTAAATATGGAAATTTTTTTACAAACCAGCGTAAAAGTTTCATCTTGGAAAATTTAAAAATGCACATAGTGCTTAATTGTAATCGTGACATTGACCAAGGTATAATCTCACTTTAAGAATTTTTTTTTTTGGTTTAAAAATTACTTTCTTTGTATGAATACACGACTGAATAATTTGGTTAATTTACTTATTGTTTTTTATTACTTCTTTAATAGATGTGAAATTGTTTTTTGTTTGTTTTTCAATAAATAAAAAAAAATTATAAATGCTGAATATAAAATCTATCGTTCTTATTTCAAAGGTTTTTCATGGTGTTTTAAGTACTGAAACCCGTTTTTTCGTGCTGAAAAATGGTCGCCCTAGTGATGAGGCACATTTTCATCTCAGTGGATTCCTCAATAAGCAGAATTGCCTCATTTGGGCGAATGATAATCCAAGAGTGATTGTCAAAAAACCAATGCACCTACAAAGAGTGACTGTTTGGTACGGTTTATTGGCTGGCGGCATTATCGGGCCGTATTTTTTTCCAAAATAACGAAACAATGGCTCTTTTGCGCGACAAATTCAATGGCCGTGTTATCTCACGTGGTGGCGATGTCAATAGATCGCCAAGATCATGTGATTTGACACCGTTAAACTTCTTTTTTTGGGAAAGAAAAGAAAAGGTGTACGTCGATAAGCCAGCAACAATTCAAGAGCTAAAGGATGAGATAATTTTCGGTACATTAACGGCATAGAACCTCAATTATGCTTCAGCGTCATCGAAAATTTGGACCATTGGATGGAGGTGTTCCGCCGAGCGGCGGCCATTTGGCCGATATTTTGTTCCATACATAATTAAACCATACCAATATTATCATATCATAAGAAGAAATGACAATAATATCCTAAATAACTTGTGTTTTATTTTGGAAGCTCCATTTAGAGTGGAACTTTTTAAACAATTTTTTTCAGACCTTGCAACACCTTTACTCCACTACTATGCCAACAATTATTAAGATATTTTAACGGTGCATTAAACAATGGAGAAGCTGGTCAATTAAAACAGCAAAGGATGTTTGAAATCCTGCAAATGTCAGGTGTTACTCTTATTTAACAAGTTGGTGGTTGAAGATACTTTTTAATAGTAAAAAATGTTATGAATAAAAATTGTGTAGTTCTGCACCAACAGTCCTATCAAAGTACGATGTTAAGAAAATACTGTTTCTTACAAAAATAGATATAAAGCATAAAATGATAAGTAAGTAGAGATAAGTTATGAAATGCTTATGTATACTACTTTTTATTTTATTTTACTTAATCAATATACGAGAATTTACCAAAAATACTTACAAAGACTGAATTTAAAATAATATTGTGTTTAAAAGGGATTTTTTTTTAATTTAATTTAAAATAAAAATATATAAAATTCTTATGAAAAAATTATTTGCAATTAATTTTTAAGAGCATATTTTATGATTTTAAGGGAATATGTTGCTATTTTTATCAGAGCTCGCAATAAATGGTCTCTCTTGTTCTTGTTGTCAGAAAAAAACCACTCATCCACTGACACGATGCGAAAATGTCGCGAAAAACCCTTAAACTTCGTTCTTCTTTGGCTTGCTCTTTGCTCAACCGACGAGAATTTCTGTTCACTAGATCGGCTCATTTGTTAACTCGAGACCCTTTACTTCGTAAAAACTCGTCAAACGGTCTGTTGAGCATGTATGTGTGTTGTGCGTTTTTCATCCCCGTTATCATGATGCAGTTATGATTGTGCAATCAATAAATTGAGACGTCACGTCGCAAAATATGTGTCAAATATTTAAAGGTGAATATAGCATATATCAGAAAATAAGAAAAGAAATGTTTTGTCCTCAGGCAATTAGATAAAAGTGAAAAAAGACGCTGAAGTACTGTTGAAAAATTATTTCCAGATGAAGACGATGAAATTAGTAAAACTAGTAATAAAATTAGTAAAAACTAAGAAAAAATAATTTTTGGAATTTTTGTGTAAAAAAAAACAGAAATCCCTGACGATTTCCGTACATTTATTCATAATTCTGTCCGAAATTCTCACGAAATCTCGTAAAAAATTTCCGTATACTGTCAGGTATTTCTGGCAATTTTCGGATTATTTGCCAGAGTTACCTCAGAAAAATCCAAAAGTCCCTTCGAAATTTCCCTCAGATATCTGACCGAAAAGTCTGCACAAGTTTCCGAATTTCCCCAGACAGTTCGGTCCGAATTCTTGTCAACCACCCATACAACTTTCGGACAGAATGCTGACAGAATTCGGCATCAGAATCGGCAACTTGTGCTGACTTTCTGTCAGACATCTGACCGAATTCGGAGAAAATGGTTTGCTGGGTAGGCAAACGTACGCATACACATATGCACACTAATGATCCCCCTTTCCCCTTTCATTCTTCCCTCCTCTTTAAAGCATATGACGAAATTTTTAAGGAAACAACATAATGCAAAGCAACAATACAAATAAACCCCTTCGTGTATAACGTTCAACCAGAATCCTGAGAGCAAGAACACGAACAAAACGAAAAAATTTTTGCGTTTCAGACACTGAACAATTCCGTCTCATTTGTTTTGGTCTTTTAAGTGAGCAGACCGCGCAGTAAAATTTGGTTGAGCATTTTTTGCGAGCTGTGATTTTTATGGATTATTTGAAGCGCATAAAACACGCTTTTAAGTGCATATTTCCGGTTGCCCTGGTAATTACCAATACCATTTAATTCTCAGATGCGCGAAGTTTATAAATCTGACAAAAACAACATTGCCAGAGAAGTAATTGTATTGCCAACACTGTCCATGTCAGTACATTGCCAGAACATTCGCAGATCTGACAACCGTCTGTACATAGCTTTAGCCAATTAGGTACAAATTTTAAACCCATGCATTATATAAGAATTAGTTTATATTGTATGGGCTGAACAAAACTAAATAAAATAAATTACATATAATTACAGTAAACTACGGATAAGTGCACAACGCATAAATGCAAAAACCGCATAAGTGCACTGGAACTTGAAGCCATTAGCCTTTTTTATACGTTTACATACAAAAATACACAGATAAGTGCAACACGTATAAATGCAAAAACCGGATAAATGCACAACTTTTGCTAACCTGAAAGTGCTTTTTTAGTACAACTTTGCATGTATAAATGCAAATCTCTCATACTACATAAATGTAGGTTATGATTTAGAGAAACTGAAGAAAAAAAATATATAAGGTTGGAACAGACAACACGGTTGAAAAAAAGATTTCAGACTTTTTCAGCACACGTTTAGGTTTAGGTGAATCGAATTGAGTGCAATTTAATATGTATTTTGCAAAAAACAATGTTGCAAAATATGATTGCAATGATTCATTTACAGCTCTTATTTTGGCACAGAACTGAATATTTTAATTTTTTTTTGTATGAAATATGAAAAACACTAAAACAATAAAATATAAATTTGTGATTTTTTTACCCTAAACTGAACTGATTTTATAAGTTTTTATTAAAACCTGTTATGTAATGCAAACCAAATATAAATAAAAACATTAAATAGCTTTATATTTTAATTATTTTCTTAAAGTTCCGTCCAAACTGAACTGGTGTTACAGATTAATAAAAATAATCTAATGTTTGTATAAATGCAATAATCGTGAACTTATGCAATGTTTGTATATATGCAATAGTTGTGCACTTATCCGAGTGTTGTATAAATGCAAAAACCGCATAAGTGCACAATAAGTCGCGCGAAAACCGTTGTGCACTTATCCGTAGTCTACTGTATATTAATAAATGGGATGCTCTATGAATGGTGTGATATATATTCAACTCGATTGTAAATGAAGATTTATCTTGACATATATTACAATTTTCTAATAATAACATTTTAAGGTGTTCTGATTTGCAATATTTGGTATCAAGAAGAGCTGCAGTTGGATCAGCACCTACTATTGTGCCTCAGATCCATTCAGCTCTTAGCTGTTGTAACAACCGGAATAATGGCGACATGGAAACAGAACCAATATTTAGAAGCCCAGGATATGCTGAACATTGCCTGAATTCATCTCACGACTCAGCTTCAACGGAATCCAAGTCTGCTATTGGTGATTTTAGAAATGCAGTTTCAACCGCTGTCTCGTCAAATTGCAACTCTAAAACATGTTCAGTACAACGATGTACTACAAGAGCTGCAAATTTGCACAATACGACACTGAATCGAGAAATTAACACCACTTGTAACATTCCTGGCTTTATTGAGCATTTTTATACTTTACAACGGTTAAGCCCAAATGCATCTTTTCATGGTTTGTACTTTAACAACAAATGTGTTATTTATTTTATAATTGCATTTTCTTTAGATCCATTTTCCAGTAAACACTTTCATATTGCTGGTTTTGGTTTGACTTCAGCCCCTTTTAAGGAATCGCATTCATCGGTATCCGTCAACGTGCCTACAAGTAATAATTTCAATTTTGGCAAAAGCAGTACAAGACTTAAATGTTCTCACGCCGTTATAACTTCCCGCAAACGAGCATTGTCTTCGTCTCCTTATTCTGATACCTTCGATGTTAACTCTTTGATTCGTTTATCTCCGAATATTTTGGGCGCAGCACTGAATGGGTCACGCTCAGAAAATATAATAAGTGCCTGCTATGGTCATTTATCAGCGTGTGATTTTAGTCCCTTTCAAACTGCGATGGCACCACATTTACAACAGCTACAAGCGCACTTGTTAAGAGTCAGTGCTGGTCTTATTCAAACGCT
Organism: Muscina levida; assembly: GCA_964034835.1. NCBI lineage: Eukaryota > Metazoa > Arthropoda > Insecta > Diptera > Muscidae > Muscina > Muscina levida. The sequence goes on from OZ035882.1 coordinate 115,711,043, forward strand.
ACCTATGCATACATCAAGCACTACAACCGACTCCATGGGTCACACGCGTAATTTGGATTCAAATATATATCATGAAAATGACGCATCACAGAGTATGGTAAGTGCATTTTTTAATTTTATTTTTTTAACTTGTGTGAAAGCATTGAAACTCGTAGATGTCCCTATTGTTATTAATATGATCCCTTGCAGATCACTAACACAGTGCAACAGTGAAGAAACACCCAAACGAGACTGTATAGGTTCGATAGTACTTCGGGAAAGGAGTTTTGGCCCCCCTGAACAATTTGAAAACCCTTGGGCCCTCGAAAAAGGTACACTAGTTTTTGGCCAACATCTCCTATAGTTTTGAATATAGCGCTTTCTATCCTTAGGCAAAGTTGCAGCTATTAGTCCGCTTAAGAACTAACTGTTATAGGATTTTCCAAAAATATTAGACTTCCTTCGTTTTACCAAAAACCCCTTTGGTTTGTTTTTGTAAAAATTACGCATATATTGTTTGAAATTTTGTATCGATAGTTAGAAATTAGAGTGTGCTGCAATGAGGTTAAAGCTCGAATTTTTTCTCAAAACAGTTTTTTGCCGCTGAGTACTTTCGCTTTATAGACATACTACAAAAATCCACTTCGGAAATCAATTTCAAAAAAATAATTTTTTTCAAAACCACCTCAATTTTTACATAAAACTGCCATACCACTTCTGACTCGGCGAACTTCGTCTCGCTCCAAGTAAACGCCTTCATATAAGCTCCAGAGTAATATTAAAACACATATATGTAGTTCAAATTTTAATATGACTTATTTTAATTTAATCAAAATCAGTGAAGAGCGGTCTGATAAACAACGTTTTTCGATTTGTTTTCCGGCGCTAAAACAAACAATGAAGACAGTTTGCCAACACGCGAAAAACTGAGAAGTTCTAAGTTGATCCCACAAATTTCCAATGATTGGCCTTGCGATTTATTGATTGTCATCGCAAAAGCCAATGGAATGGGGAATTTAATTCTCTAGAATTGGAAAGGAAAATCGGTTGGAATAATAGAAATTCGAGGATAAGGACTTCCTCTCCTTTGAAAAAATTTGACGGGAACGTCATCAATCCAGTTGAAACATCAACAGGATTTGGCAATTACAAAGCGCCAGTAGATATTTTGAAAATGCAGTAGCCGATGGGTCGTTTTGCAACGTGACTATCATGTTCGTAGTTAATTTAACTCCTTGTCATTCCGCCACAAAGACATTAATTTCATCAGCAGCGGTAGATTTTGGGATGGCGGGAAGCGTTTGACGAAAATCTTACGACAGAAATATCATAGCCCCACCAAATCGTTTCGAATCACCTCATAAATCCTTTATCTTTCGGTCAACTCCCTCCAAAGTTCGTTGATGCGCTATCGTGCATTCATCCCAAGAAGAAGATTTTGGATTCTCGCAATAATTTCGCTGTCGCCGAACTTCTGGATATTGTGCCCAATGGCTTGTCAACTGTGAGAATATTCATCGGCAACTTCAAAGCGGAGTGCGCAGTTCGACCGCCTTTCAACAAAGTGGCAGCAAATGGTGCAACAGCTAACGCAATTTGCGATCGAAACGCATAAAAATAATGTGAGCTAACTTTTTTATTCGTTTCTTTTCCTGATGACGTGTAAACAAACCTGTCGTTGCATTGGCCATCTTTAAATTGTGGTCATATTCACCCTCTCGACGGCAGAACATCAACGGGTCTTGAAGTGCATCATATGACCATTGAGTCTCCCGACGCTTGAGAAAAATATCGTCTGATTCCACATTCTCACCCTGCAATAGTTGTGAAGCCGTCGATATTCATATGAACAACTTTAAATGCAGTTATCTCCTAACAAAAATGTTCGATCGCAAAAAGGATACAGTTGGGATCTCATCTTACAATAGATTGGGATCTCACCCCGAAATAAGTAGCACGCCGTCGATATTCATATGGAATGGTAAAAAGGTGGTTAACATGCATATGATCAAATGGATACATTAATTCTAAACAAAGGTATGTGTAAAATGAAAATTTTACAGAAAACGCCTTTAGAGTTTGTGTGTACATCATATAGATTGCACTTATATGTTAAGTTAAAATATCCTAAATCTACTAAATCATGTATTCGAAACCCGAATTGTTGGAAAAAGGTATTTTTCGAATAAACCGGAAACCGGTTTTCTGAAAAATTCAAGTATTTGAACACTATAATTGTATCCAATGCAGAAAATTTTGCAATTGTTCGATCATTTCGTGTTTTATCGAAGTAAAAATTGCACAACGTTGATCTAGTTCTATTGCCGAATAACCAACGAAATAGATCTGAAGGAACTTATGATCTTCGTTTGGTAGTGGTAACAAAGCGCCAGCTCGATGATGTATTTGCCCTTAAATTTGAATGTGTCGAGGCAATTTCGAGCAAAATGGGAGGAATTATTTTTAATAATAACACTGAAACAAAATCAAACTTTTCCGGAAACACTCGAACGTTGGGCAAAACCTTACCTCAGTTTACACTTTGCTTAAGATATTCCTAGAATATTTAATTTCATCATCTTCTTTTGTTGTCTTCGTTTCTTTTGTTAAAGCAACTAAAAGAAATAAAATGTTTTTGCGACCTATTTTAAAAAAGTAAAAAAAAAATTTCACTGAGCTAGGGATTTACTCAGCTCCAGTTATACTATCTGAACTGCATAACTGCGTTCGTGCGTTTTTTTTCACTGTTCCACTGTGTAATGAGACGCTATTACCTTTTAACTCGGATTGTTGCCGGGTTGATCAACAACTTCGGCTCCGAAAGACGGCATTTGAAAGCATTCTTCATATTTTTGTGTATTTGCCAGGAAATGTTTTGATAAGATTGTATTTCCATAGAGAAAGCAATATGTTACAATGGCACTGGCGGATGAGTCAAAACGGCAATTTCACCTTGCCACCAGGAGGGTAACTTCAATGCATTGCAATGCTTGCATACGACAGACAATGAACCGATATCAACGCAACGAAGATCTTTGTAGGCTATTGGGGAATCGTATTCAAAAGCAGCGCGATTCAAGTCTACATTTACGACTGGTCTTTTTCTGGTAACGACGTGTACGTCGTTCAGCAAAATCGGTCCAACCGTTCACAATTGATATATATATAGATATTATTTATGTCGTTAAATTTTCCAACCAACATCAAAATAATCAAATCATGCGAAAACTGCAAAATTTCGTCTATAAAAAATCTAATTTATTGCGCTTTTCCGGAATTTTCCGAGTTTTTCGCTAATAATTTTCTATTTTTGCATTCGAAAAGCCATTTCGTAACAATTGCACTCAATTTTCCCGGCTTTTCCTAAGGATTTTCCCAAAATTTTCTGGCATAAAAAAATCCTGCCAATTACGAACAATTGAAAAACAATAGAGCAAACTGGGCCAACGTTCTCACTTTATAAATTGCTATACATTTTTCACATTATATTTCACAATAATCCGAAATTTTTCAGCAACACAACGAATTTTGCACCTTTACGTCGTCTGAAATCATCAAATCAAGCAATACAATGGAAGATTTCGTCGAAGGCATCCAAATCTTTAGATTTTTTTTTTCTGGAATTTTCCACCAAGAATTTTAAATTTACATCGCCCAAAATTACCAAAACATACGATAAGATGCAAAATTTTGTCGAAAAAAATGAATTTTTTTTTGGCATTTTCCAATTAAAACTCTATTTTTTCATTCGAAAACCGACAAAAATTTAATTTTGCGATTTACCTCAAATCAGGCGAGGAAATGCAAAATTTTGCCGAAAAATTTAAATTTTTCACTTTTTTCGGAATTTTTCGAGTTTTCCACCGAGAATTTATCTATTTTTCCATTCGGAAAGTCATTTCGGAATAATTATCCGAAATTTTTCGCAAGTTACATCGTTCAAAACTATCAAATCGTACGACAAAAAGCTAAATTTCGTCGAAAAATAGCATTAAAATTTTCGAATTTTTCCAACAACATTTTTTTATTTTTCCATTCGAAAACTCATTCGTAACAGTTGCACACAAAAATCCATACAAAAAAGCAATTTTCCGGCTTTTCCGGAGGATTTTCCCAATATTTTCTTTTACATAAACCTTCTCCTGGAAATTACGAACAACCGAAAAAAAATTTCAGCAAAATCGGGCCAGTCGTTCTCAATTGATGAATTACTATAAATTTTTGCCACCATTTTTATATATATAGATATCTTTACACCTATAAGAGATATGGTAATGCCAAACACATACTTTTATAGGTCTTCACTTCAGCTATTGAACGACTTATTACTATTTAGTCTGCCTATAAAAGAAAAGTACTCAGCTCCAAAATCTGATTTGAGAACAAATTCGAACTTTGACCTCATTTTGGCTCACACTAATGCAGTGATGTCCAGCTCATAGCACAATTGTGCAGACCAACACATAAACAAAGTCTCACTTATTCTTATGCTCATCCATTCAGTCGTCGCTGAGAAAGCGAAGTGTGAATGTCACGTGTCAACCAAATATGTTAAAAAAATACTTCATGATAAAAAATGTCTTTGAGCATATACAATGTATTTTATGCTATAAATCATTTACAAATAAAAGGGAAGGTAGTTTAAAAAGGCATTTCGATACATTTCATAAAAAAATTTTTTGCAAATATAATGAAAATGAAATCGAGAAGCTTTATGATGACCAAAAAAAATAAAATAAATATAAATTAATGGAACTAATACTTTATTTGTTTGAAAACTAATTAAAAAATTATTAAAATTTATGCTATGAAATCCATAATTTTTTTTTCATTTCCTAATGCGCAACCATTTCACTGTGCACAACCAAAACCATAAAAAATATCAGCAAAAAATTCATACACCCGTGCTCATGTGCACACGTCGGTCTCTAGTCGACAACTGAAGCAACAACGATTTTCTCACCAATACAACATCATAAAAATTTTTGGACACCACTGCACTAATGTCTAACTACCGATACGAAATTTCAAACAATATATTCGTAATTTTAAGAAACAACGTGCCAACAAAATGCACTGTTTATCGTGTAGTGATTAATTTCGAAGAAAGAGAGTCTGTAGCTGATAGGCTGCATGCTTTGGGCTTGATTAACATGTTGTGCCACGTCGCATACAGCCAGGATTAAAATGATTACAATGGAAGTACTGCGAGGCCTCTTTCCATAAAAAGTTATATCAAGAAATGGTGATGTTGATTGGCCTCCACGGTCGCTTGATTTGACTGCTCCGAACTTATTTTTGAGAATGTAATGAAAAATGTGATCAAAAGGGCTCGCATTTGTAAGGCAAACAGAGGCGGACATTTATCTGATATTGTGTTCCATACATAATTGCCGACATTAAATAAAATATTTATCAATATGAGATACATTCTTTTTTCATTTAATTAAAATTTATAAACAAAGAAAGTAGTATACCATCCCGACGGACACCGTATATTTAAAAAAAAATATGTGTGAGATGTAAACGTTTATTACACTGTGAGACAAATGGTAGGAGTCAGTGATCGGGAAGGTTTCAAACTACCGGGAAAGTTATATCGGTAAAAAAGAAGGAATCGAGATATATCGATTTGAAGTTAGTAACTATCATATAGGGGAAATTGTCATTTTTGGCGGTCTTTTTTTTACATAACTCGAGAACCACTAGTCCGATTTTGCTCAAACAAATTTAAAAAAATTAAAAATTACAATTCCTTTAATCTGTTCACCACCAAAGGTTTAAATTTCCCTTATATGATAGTAACTAACTTCAAATCGATATATCTCGATTCCTAGACGTGACCCAGCGAAACGCCAGGCCACATATAATTTGTTTTTGACCGATATAACATTTCCCGTTGGTTTCACCCCATCCCGATTTTGACTGTCGCATAGTGTTATTTGCGAAGATACCAATGGGGGTGTCTCCACTACTCTTTGCTATTTAAAATAATTTTCTCAGCATATAAAGAAAATTCCTATTATTTTTGAAAATATTGGAGCACCACACACAAAATTTACGCCAGGCGTAGTCAATGACACATCCTACATGGCTACCCATAACTTCATTGGTCTTTTGAACAAAAACCACACTACTTAGTAGACTGGTCGCATTTTGTATGGGATATTTTTTTTTTAAAATTGTTTGCCCAGCTTAAAATATGAGGTTTGGTGTAAGAAATCATGTCCTAATTTTTCAGCTCAATCCGACGATGCCTAGTCGTACCTAGTGGGGCCCAAAAGTCCCCATATTATAAAAACATCTATTCAATCAGATCTTTTTAGTTATACTAGTTATAAAGCCGAAAATCAATCAAAAATCTGGCTCCATTACGATCTTCCGCAGAGAAAGTACTTTAAGTATGACAAATTTCAGCTTCCTATGGAAGCTGAAATGTCCTTCCTAGGACATACATACAAAAATCCGGACATACTATGAAATTATCTTATATATAAAAATTAATTGTTGTTCGTTAGTAAGGCCATAACTTGAGAACGCATGGACCGATTCGATTATTTTTTTGTCACAATGTTCGTAACAGGCCTAGAATGCTTTTCATATAAAAAAAATTTGGACACGCCCACTTTTTTAATATATCTAAAATTCCAATAAAACGCTCTAAAAATTTAATTTCTTTACAGATTTAGCTCTGTACTGAAAATATAATAGGTTACACATTTTGTAAATTTTTGATTAAATGGGCGGTGTGCGTGTCAAAACATTTTTTTGAGCTAGAGTGATACAATTTGGTAAACAAATAGAACTCGACACTTTAGGTTCAAATTTGCAGACAACATTTTTATTTTCGATAAGTGGGCGGTGGGCTCGTGGCAAACCTATATTTAAGTCCTAGAGAGATAAAATTTTATATCACGATTGTACTCTCCAATACAATTATGAATATGCAGATGAAATTTTAATTTTCGATCAGTGGGCAAAACTGAAATTGAAATTTGAAATATTTTCATTCAGTGGACGGATATTTGTATTTCGCGAACAGTTCAAATTGACAGCAGCGGAATTGAAAAGTCTTCGGAGCATTTGCTTATTTTTGACTGTCATATATGTTCCTTATTGGTTCCGATGTGTAAGTGCTATACACTGGAGAGCGGAAAATTATACGCTCCACTGTATTTCGATGCAGATGTACTTAAAAGGTCATAATCCAAAAACCGAATATGAGGAATGAAACACTTTTACATCCAACAACAACAAAATTGAATTTAGTTAAGTTTATGTTTTTGGCATTTCATTACATTTTGGGGTGATCTGGAAATTAAACGCAGTGGTTTTTAAACTTTTTTATTAAAACAAAAAGCAAATTTAAAATCAAAAACCCTTTGTAATAATGCATATGACCTCTCTTATTTTGAATAAATTCAAAAATGTCATTCGATCATACTATTTTTCAGGGTTTTTGGGGTTGAACTTTCTAAGGAGACCCAAGCCGCTCTTATTGCCGATTTTAGCTCTACAATGCTATGTATTGCCTGTTGTTGGAGTACATTTTATGAACAAGTATTCCCCCACATTTTCAATAGTGTTTATGTCATGGAAACACGCTGGCCCTTCTAAGACTTCAACGTCTTCTGACCGAACCCAACCTTATTGGAGTGAGTAGACGCAATCTTTTGCTGAGAAATGTAATTTATCTCCCCGTTTCAATTTGAGAAGGGGAATAAATTAATTTACAGTTTGTCTCCCTGGAGTTTATACTCTTCGGGGTAATGCGACAGCTTGGAAAGGCCAGCCCAAAAATTTATTTTATCTGTTTTCGCGAAATAGAAATATCCGTCCACTGATTGAAAATATTCAAAATTTCAATTTCAGTTTTGCCCACTGATCGAAAATTAAAATTTCGTCAGAGTGAGTGTATTGGGAGTACGATTAATGGGAAATGTTTATTATGAAAGAGAGAAGACAGTGATTCTAGATCTTCATCTTTGAGCTAACATTTCGTCTGCAAATTTATAATTGTATTGGAGAGTACTATCGTGATTTTAAATTTTATCTCTCTAGGACTTAAATATAGGTTTGCCACGAGCCCACCGCCCACTTATCGAAAACAAAAATGTTGTCTGCAAATTTGAACCTGAAGTGTCAAGTACTATCTGTGTTAGGGTGGGGCTATTTAAACATCGAGTTTCTGATTCCTGGGATTGTACTGAGCAAAAAAGTCCACTAGATCATAGGTCTACGGTGAAAATCGAGCTTCCAGATTTTGACTTGCAGCTCAAACTTTATTTTTTTTTGGAAAATTTGCAAATTTTATGGGCTAATATTTCGAAAACTATTTGAAATTTTGACTTATTTTCAAAAGTAAAGTTGTAGCTATTGTCTCGGGCTACAATTTGTCTGAACTTCACCACTTTTAGTCACGTTTTTTTGTGGATATTTTGACCTATAACAGCCAAACCATTGAGATTTTCGATCCAATACTAACACAAAAATTGTAGCCAAGTCAATAGTTATGAACACTCAAGTACATCGCAAAATCATTGGAACGCTCCATCATGTATGTATGTCCTATTCTTTCCGCAACTTTCTGAATCCATCTAATGACATATTAAGCTGAAATTTGTCATACTTAAAGTACTTTCTCTGCGGAAGATCGCAACGGAGCCAGATTTTTGGTCTATGGGACCGGCTTTATTCCTAGTATAACTAAAAAGATCTGATTACAAAGATGTTTTATAATATGGGGACTTTTGTGGACTTGGGGACTTGGGTCGTCGGATTGAGCTGAAAAATTAGGACATGATTTCTTACACCAAACCTCATATTTTAAGCAGCGCAAACAATTAAATTTCAAAAAAACAAAAAAAATAATTGCGACCAGTCTACTACTACTTAGCCTAATTGTTAAAACCGGCGAAGAATTTCGGCCTTAGATTTCAAATATCAAAGAAAAATTTTTTTCCAATGCACAGTGGTTGCCGTTTCATACAAAGAGCGGCCAAAAAATAGAAGAAGTTATCATAGGTGAATTATATTTGGCACATCTCACAGTCTCTTTAAATGACAAAAATTTCTAAAATTTGGTTAAAATCTGTAAAAGGATTCAAGGACCTCCCTTAGAACCTGAAAATTTAAATTTTATAGTAGGCACACCAAAGTCGGCATTTCCATTGATTCCATCAATCTATGACTAAAAATTTGGTCAATGTCGGACAAAGGATTCAAGGACCTCTCTTAGATCCTGATAATTTAAATTTCATAGTAGGCATACCAAAGTCGGTATATGCATTGATTTCATCAATCTATGACTAAATCTACGATTGGTCAATGTCGGACAAAAGATTCAAGGACTCTAACACAATAAAAAAAAACACAAACGGTGAGGCCGCTTTGTTCTATTGAAGATAACTCAACTCATAGCAAATTTCCGCAGCTGAAATATACATCATATAATCTGTAAATATTGGTAACCATTTTACAACAAATTTGGTTGACAACTTCGATCGACTTCGCAACTAAAACTCTAGGTGAAATTTAAGTTTATACACGAGTTAGTACTGAAATAGGCACATATAATAAATTAATTTAATAAAATAGACACAACATGCTGAGAAGTTTTTAATTCTTTTAAATAATAGTTAATGCCTTCCTTTACAATATTTTATTCTTCCATTATTTAAGCAATCTTTTTTAAAGAGGTTTTATTTGGACCTTCACTTGACAGTTATTCACGCTGCGAAACAAAATTATTTTCTTGGTCTGCCTTTTGCAGCTATTCTTATACCATGTCCACACTACAGTAATTTTTCGTAATTCGCGCTCTCATTCCTAATTCAACCCCAAATTACATGCCGAATAACGTAATTCTCCATACAAAATTATGAGAGCGAATTAGGTAAATCCGACGAAATGTGGACAGGGTATTAAAGAGGACAGATGGAATATAGCAAAAACAAAAGTAATTTGAAAGAGCAAAATCTATTGTGAGATAGTGTTGCCACAGTTTTACCCAGAATTTTGACTTATTTTTGGCCAATGGGGACGACCACTGTGCACTGTGTGACGCCTGGATTAACCGGCAACTTCAATTATCCGGGAAAGAAATAGATAGTTTTTCTATTTTTTTTTTGCGATTAGCTCTATTATACTGGAATAAAAACACAAGTTTTTCTGATTTCTTTTCAACAATCAAACACAATGTGAAAATGGGGAATTCCCTCGCTGGCATACGATAAGTCCGAAACATATCGTCGTTCCGAAGTTATCTTCACGTATATCACAAAATCAAAAAAATTGAGATAAGATCATTTCCTTGGATAAATTTGTTAGATCTATCGATCTGTTTAATCCCCAGGTCCTTACCTCTTATAGTTTCTGAGATATTGAGCAGCCGTTTTGTTGTATATCCACTTTTGGGAAAAAAATTTTGCGTTATGATGCCGTATGAACCATTGTTGTGGATATACAATAAAAAATATATGAAAATTTCGAATTATAAAAAAAATAAGTTATCTTCACGTATGTGCCAGAAAAATGTGACATATTTTGAAAAATAAATTACACCGTGCTACAGTCAATGAGAAATTAAAACGTAAACTAGTGCATGTTGTATGTCATATCGAGTACAACAATAACCTGTATATAATTACAAAAATCATGACTTACGGGTAAAAATACCGACTCTTCATTACTCTTCTCACTTGAAGGCTTATAACTCAGCCAATTTCTAACCAAAGTTAGATTTCTTAATGGTTTTGGAAAGAAAAGACTCGGCCTTTGCAACAATACATATATTTATATAGATAACTTGTCATATATGTCTGTTTTTGCACTGATACCGCAAACTTGTTGGATTTTTCACTATTTTTTAAGTTAGAAGAAGTTTTTATCCTATATTTTATTAGGATTCTCTAATGTTTATTATTTTATTAAGAAATTGCATTCATTTACGAGTACAACGCATATTTGCCCATAAAATTGTTTACACAGTGGTTAAATTATTGAAGTTTTTCGAAGAACGTCACTTTCAAATCCTACAAGTTTGCGGTTTCAAAGCAAACACAGACATATCTGGCAAGTTATTTATTTAAATAAATACATCGTTTGAAAGACAATAGTCTCTTCTTCTTTTCAGACCATTAAAGCAACTAAACACGGTTAAAAATTGACTGAGTTATAAGCCCTGAAGTGGAGACCGGGTTTTTACCCATAATTCAGGTTTTTGAGGGTGTTATCGAAATATGGGTTACAGATACATGTTGTTCTTAATCACACTTACAACATGTCACTCCTCCAATTTCCTTAATTTTTTTCCATACTGTAACAGTGTGTTATCAATAAAATTTTTTGAAACAAACAATTCGACATAACATCAATGGAAATGCAAAAACCGTAAATTCAAAAAAATAAAAATTCTTTTTTTGATTGAATATGGCATACTAGGCGTCCCGTCAAAGGTCCAAAAATAACGGATTTATTGCATAAACAATCAAAAAAGACTAACGCACATAACTTCAGAAATACTAAAAAAAAAATATTAAAAAAATATTTTCCAAAAATATTTTAATATATTGTTGATCTTAAGCGAATCTGTGAGTAATTCGTGTTCAAAAATTTTATACTTTTCATGTTATAAAGTTTTTTGCTTCTCCTCTAAAATTATGAAAATGAGGGTTTCGCTTTTTTTACATTCCAGATGACGATACATATATATTTCAATTCTAATGATTTATAACCCATTTCGGTAAAATTTAGTACCACGTTGTACAGAATGCGCAAATGTTTCACGTTGTTATTGATCAATTGCCTACTTGCAACTTACTGAATGTATAGTGGATATACGTGAAGATAATTTCGGAGTAAAAACATATGAACGCGGGTTTTCATGTTATTTTCACGTATGTGCCATAAAAAAATAAATATTTCCCAAAAAGTGGCGTATACAACAAAATGTGACAAAATAATTTGATGTAAAAATAGCTATAACTCGGAAAATAGTTTCCATGGCTATGGTTTTTTTTACAGTATTATATGTAGAATTTCAAGCACTACTTCTGACAAAAATATTGGAATACTTTTTTCACACAACTTTTTTTGTATTAAGTTTTGAAACTTTAGAACCAATTTCCCACAAAAAAATTTTCTGGAGATACGTGAAGATAACTTCGGAACGACGATATACATACACATTTTAGATTTATTGTAACTTAGAAATTTGGGAAGTGCGGATTGTTAGTGTTTATTTTTGTAAGAAATACATGATTTCAGTACATTGCTGGACATTTAAGAACAGTATAATATCCGAATTTACCGCATCCAAAAAAAATTATGAAATTGTAAAAGAAGAGACCAACAACGTTGCAGAATTTTTAAATAAATTATTTGATAAACCTTATGAATTGCTAACTGTTTTCTGGCTAAATATTTTTTTTATATTACTGAAACACTTACATTAAATTCTTGAATTCTTTACTGTATAAATATGCACAACAATATTCATCTATTTACTAAAAAATATATAAAAAATTTCTCCAAATTGTTACTTAATAAAACGGGGAAATCGATTATCCAGAATGCTTCCGGTACCGACCATTACGAATATTGGAGGTATAACTCTTTGTCATATATTATTTTTACCCTGATCTATGTATAGAATCAAATCTATTCCCGATACCAGAAGGCTATGAACACAATACATGATGGTCTCATAGGTGATTTTGGATATTAAGATGACGTTTTGTTACGTATTTTAAAATTCTCATATAAATGATTCTTATGTGATTCGCACTGACCCCAAAAATGTAAAAGCACTTTCAAACATTAAACGACATGAGAATGTTTCTAAACTTTGTTTCTTATTGGGTGCCATAAATTACTATGCCAAATTTTTTAAGCGATTGTGTTATCTAATAGCCTGTTTTTGTAATTTTTTTTACCATTCCTACGTTAATTGGCATATAAATAAAATTTTTGTTTTTATTACTCTTTTTGAGTGTAACAAGAAAAACCTTTTTCAGCGCGCGCGAGATGTTAACAAAGTGAATCCAAAGAGAGCGAAAGTAAAAGATACAGATATTGAGTTCTCTCAGCAATATGTTCAGTATTGCCAGACAATAATTAAGTTACATTTTCATATTGTGACATAGCATAACTGAAAATAAATTGCTTTTGTGAATTAAATACTTTAAAAAGATAACCAGGGCCAACAAAAGTATGCAATGCATACTTGCATATGCAAATGCATATTATAGCCTTACCGGCATGTTTTTGGTGGTTATGCATAAAATAGCATATTTTGGGGTTTTCATGTTTTTTTTTATTATTATTTTTTACTTTTTATATACATTTTTCGCAGTATAGACAACACCTGTTTATTTCTTTAAAATGGGAAGATAATCTCAATAACTTGTCGCAACTGGCGACGACTATCTTTTGTTAAAGAATTAATATTAATAAATGAATATCTTCTTGAAAGGCTGTATTTTTTAAAATAAGTTAAGTTCCGGTACTAACTAATTGAAATATTATGTTTGTGTTTATACTAAGGAGCCATTCCGTCGTCAAGAATTTCAATAAGCTCTACCTAGCGTTGCGCTGCTACCAATTCCATCCGTTACTCGTTGGTGTAGTTGGCTGAAACCATCACTGTACTATTTTAAGGACGTTAGTAAAGTTGTGTAATAGTGTAGCAGTGAGGAGGCCGAAGCAATGTTTACTTCCAAAGAGAAACTGCAATTAGCGTTTAACTTTTTCAATATGACAAGCGACATTTTAAAACAGATAGCATTGCACAGACAAAATATTTTACGTTAGAACCATGGGCAGTGGCACTTTAAAAGTCAACACACATTATACTAAAAGTTGGACTAAAGTCTCTCTCCAAAATCTAAGTTTCCCTATATCTTTGAAAAAATCCCGTTTTTTCACATATAAAACACTAAGCTAGATTTAAACTTCTTTTCACAAAACAGCATTTTAAAATCACATATACTCATAAACAGAATATTAATCAATATTTCAATCGCGGAAACCATGAATATGTGAGAAAAATTACTTTGGAGGCGTTTATTTGTTATACATTAAAATATTAAGTATGACTTGAATGTCAGCACGACCGAAATATACAGAAGTGTTAGTCAAAAAACCTCACGTAATTTTTTTACATTAGAGTAATTGAATAATATGTAATCTGAATCTTATAAATTAAATGTAAAAATAATTAAATTTACGTTAAAGTGTATCAAATGATACATCAAATTCGGCTTAGGATCAGAAAAGTGTTTTTTATTGTTTGATATTTTTGGTCAAATTCAGTGTGTCACGCGCACTAGGATGACGTGTTTCGAACTCCATGACGAGTTCATCTTCAGACCCCTTTGTGACGAACTGATGCACAATGGTACTTTATCAGCTGTATATATATCTAAAATTATGTCAAACATGTACATGCGAAGTAGATATCAGCCGAAAATGTCCAGCACCAATTATAGTTTGAATTTGACCGTTAATATTCAAACATGAGAAATGGAGAAAATTCTTTCCCCACGATTCCCCTTTTTATAACTTCTTTACAAGGTTTTTTGTTGGTAAACTAAGATTATTTTAAATTTTTCTATGTCAAAGTAAGGCATTTAGTTTCAGGCCGTGCAGTGCCAGTGTATTTTAAACTGTTTAAACTCAATCGAATTGTATCCATTGTCAATAAGTTTTTGCTTTTCTGCTACTACAGCTGGGGATAAAAAATCATCCTCTTGACGCATTTTTAGTGTTTCTTCGAGCTCATTTAAACAGTGTGCAACTTCGATTGCAGTGACATCATCACCTTCAATTTTCAGCACACATTTCCCGAATAATTCAGCCTGATAAAAGAAAAATAAAACAGAAAGAGAAGAGGAAAATTCTTTATAATTAGAGATATTGAATTGGCACCCCCAATAATTTTTTTTACCTGCTCTTGAACGAATAGCAACCAAAATTTTGATGATTCTTCACTGTATCTATTACATATCGAAAAACAGTATTTTGAGGAAGAGAAGCAGTACGCGGTTTTTGATGTCGAAAAACAGTACAATACTGCGAAAAACAGTGCAGATACGAGCCTTAGTCATATGAAATATTTGTTATTACTCTTAAGTAAGACAGATACGAAAGTAATAGAAGGAACTTGTCGAAAAATTTGTCTGTCTGGAGTATTATCGAAAACTAATTGCTATGACATTTTAGTTGTCGACAACCGTCAACACACAAAATTTTCTCGCGCCGCCTAAGACATAAGCGACCATATTTTTTTTTGTACGAAAAAAACGAAATCTCTTTTTCATTCTTATAAAGACAACACTAACTGCCATTATCGCAAAATAAGGTTATAAATCTGAAACACAAGCACAAAATTAATTATCTTTTATGAGAAACCCTGAGCTCATGTCCTTATACCCATAGGTTAATGGTAAAAAATTTACATTTTTGCGATTTGTAAAGCACTGGATGCACTTTTTTCGAGAAGTTTTGTTACTTATTTTTTCTTAATTCAATATTTAGCAATATTTTTCGATACAAAAGAGATATTCCGTACGTATGCTGAGATATAACCGTGTTAAAAGTCGCTAAAAATCCACCTTGAGCAAAAAAATTGTATGGTCATTAAATTATTAAAGCAGCCAAATTGAAAAAAACGAATGATGCAGAAGTTCTCATTTTCGGGGCTACTTTCACGTGTATTTCTCAGGATTAGCAATTAGCTGAAAAATGTTGTACTGTGTAATGTGCGAACCTTCGATCATATTCGGCAACAAATAATAGGGAACGGCCAAATGATTGTGAACACAAACATTTGATTGCGATGTTTTGTATTTGTATATTTTCAAATAAATTCTCTTTTAACACTGCTTGTTTTTAGCTCATTCTTTTTAGAAGATAGAACTAAAAAGTGCACAGAATGTGAAAATAACAACAAAACAAAATAAACTAATGGACAAAAGTGTTCGTCACACCACTGATTAAAGGCATTCAATATATAAATGTAATAAACTTTGAAAATAATCAAAAATTTTCAAAAGTAATCGTTGAAAGTAATCGAATTATTTTTTGATGACTTTTGACTATTTTAATTATTTTTTCGTAATCTGTGGTAATCCTGATTATTTTTAGATTATTTGTAATCGTAATCAATAAAACCGAATATAATCGTGTTTTAATCATTACTTTACTTTTCAAAAAAAATGTATCTAATTACTAATATTTATGGTTACTAATTATTATGTAACAGCTATTCCCTACCAATGCCAAATCTTAAAAACTAAAATTGAGGTCGGGGTCAAAAATGTCCAATACGCTAAATTTAGCCCTTAGTTAATCATTAATAACGATATGGGCCTCATTTCGAGCGGTTATCAAATAGCGAGACAACATAAAAATAATATGGCGATACAACATAAAATATCGTAGGGTGCACAGCATCGAAAAAAATGTTATGTCCTCAAATTGTCTTCAGACAAACCACAAAACTGAGGGGAGCAAACATAAACTTTTTTCCGCCATACAAAGCGACCCTATTTAGTATTTACTTCCAATTAATACTACAAAAAATAATTGCAATCCAAAAATTGTATTTAAAATGCAAACAAACAAACTAATCAATAGATATGCAAGAATTCCAACAATTGATAAACCTATCATTTGAGATGAAAAAAAAACAAAAGAATATTTTAATGCGAAATATTTAAACTATATTCGATGTGATGTCCGACAGGACATTTGGAATCTCAAAATAAATATTTTATTTTAGATTTTAATTTTAAAAATTTTGATGCAATCGGCAGAGTTTAGAAACGCCAATATCAGGTCAAAGTGTTACGTTTAAGAGTGATGTATGCACTTGTTGTAATATTGTTCATATACTTGTTATACACCGTTGGAAAGGTAAACTGCTTTTCTTTAAAACAGTGTTCAGAAATATTCACATTTCAAACATTTCTTAAAACCATAATTTTTGAAAAACCATTTAACAATTTGATTTAAAGCATACAAGTATATATTGAGAGTATCTAACTAATTTTTTTGTATGTTAAGAAACAATACACGTCCTTTTTATCGAATAAATTTATTTTCTAAAACGTAAAAAGACCTATGTGATTTTTAATCCCAAAAACATGTCCTGCGAAAATTAGAAATTTTTACATATTCAGCTCTTCTGAGTCTTAAACAACATATCAATCTACAATAAAAACGAAAAAAATATGTAATAACCCCGAGCAACATTTTTGTCAAACATCGAAAGTAAACAGTTTGTAAAAAATTTCACATTTTCAGGGAATGCTGACTGTATAGTGCATTTCCAAATAAATGTTTCTTGGAAAAAAGCCATGAAAATGCTGAATGAATTAAAGTATACTGTGGTTTTTACAGGTTGAAAAAACCAGTAAAAAAGTTTCAGTCGAGAGACCCGACTTACATATACCCTCAGTAAAATATAGAATTTTCTAGTATTTTGATATTATTACTCGATTTCTATAGTGGGCGAAGTGGTACATTTGTATGGGAGGTACCAGAAGGGGCGTGACTAAACCTCCAATTTTATATGCAAAACTTTATCCTGTTATTGCTTAACAAAATACAGAATTTGGGCGCGATCGCATTGGATGTATAGATATTATTACCTGATTTCTAAAGTTGGTGGATTGGTACAATTGTATGGAAGGTACCAGAAGGGGCTTGGCCACACTTTCAGATTTTTTCTTCAAAACTTTATCCTATTTTAGCCTAATAGAATACAAAATTTGTGTACGATTGTATTGGCTATATTGTTATTATTACTTCATCTCTAAATGATATATACCCTCCTTCCCGTAGGGTGAGGGTATACAAATTCAACATTGAAACGTCGGCACTTCTAAACCCCTAGGGGTAACTAAAAAATTTGTTTACCTCAAATGGCCAATTTATTAATAAAACACTGAAAATGTCGATGAAAAAATTGACAATTTAAACTTTCATAGAATGATCAGAACAATACCTACTGTGCGACAGAGAAAAAAGACTAACAAGTCAAAGATTTATATTATGAGCCCCTAGAAGAAGCATACGACCGCTGCCCAAACCATAGCATAAAAAATGTTCTAGGCGATTTTAATGACAAAGTAGGACGCGAAAAAATATACGGCCCAACAAACGGCAGAATCAGTCTCCACGAAGACACATGTTAGCGGCTTGAGACTGATATCCTTTTCCGGTGGCATAAAACATAGTAGTGAGTAGCACTAAATTCAAACATCTCGATACTCATAACATAGCATAACGTGGGTATACCCCGATCAAATAATAAACAACCAAATTGATCCCATTGTTGTGGACGGAAGGCAGAGTTACAGTGTGCTAGATGTGCGTTCGATTCGAGGTGGTAACATTGATTCGAATCATTACCTTGTCGCAATAGAGATGAGCGCTCGTGAATGTAAGTAAGTCGGAAATTTACTGTGTTTGCATTGTGCTTAATACAGAATTTTGTTATTTACAATTTTAGAAGAAACTGAGGATATTCCTCTTTTACAAAACATCGCAGCTTATATTTTGAATATCCCATGCAGTTAACCTGCAGGTGAAAGTGTTTTTCCTACATCAGGAATAAAACTATTAGAAGAAGTATTTTTTATTGTAAAATAGATTTCATATAAAAGCATTATATTTTATTTTTGTATAGTGTGTACTTGAATTCGTTTTTTTATTTATTTCCGTATTAGTCTACAATATTTTTAAATACATATAATAATCTATACATATAAATATGCTGAACCAAATTTTTCTGTGCGGTCTACTTACATTAAAAACCGAAAAAAAAGAGACGGAATTGCTCAGTGCCTGAACAGCAACCCTCTTTTCGTTTCGTTCGTGTTCTTGCTCTCAAGTTTAGGGTTGAACGTAACACTTGAATCGGTCTCTTAATGACCACTCTATGCGAACAGAACCGTCCGTCGCTCAGCTACTGAGAGTCAGTAAGTGATCGGCTTGCCAGATGCTCGGGATTAGGCGGGATTTTCCCGAATTCTCGCGAAAATCCCGAGTATTGAAGTAATTCAGGGGAAAATCTCGACTTTTTAATATTTTCTATCTATACTTAGAATAATCAAAGAAACAACATATTAAAGAAGGTACAAAAAAAAAATTTTTCTCTTATGAACTAGTTGTGTGCAGAGAGCTCTATCTACACTCTCTACAAAATACTTTGCAAGAATTTTAAACGACCATATTTGCTCTAGAATCTGACTAGTGTACTATTGTCGAAGTACATGGCATAATCAATAAATTACTGAATAGTCTAGAAGTAGAATGGATGATAAGTTTTATGGTAGCAAAGCAAATTCTATAATACAAATGACTAAATATGGTCACATTTTTTTTTGCCAAATGTGGCAAAGAAAGTCACTTGAATTTGTTTAAATTGATCTCATTTATATTTTCTTTACCGATAAGTAACGCTCATTGTAAAAAAGTATTAATTATTTTAAACAATTTATACACGAAAGATATAAACCGAATGTCTTTTGATCTTATAAAGGCTGAACAAATCATAAGATTGAATATTGATAAAAGCTGTCAGGTGTTCCAGTCATTTTTGACAAATGACGAGGGAGTAAAACTAGTCAATTCGGTGAAAAATTTCACAAAGTATATGTGGCAAAAATAGTATTTGCTTATAGTGTATGTATAAGTCATATCTGAATATTGATATGTTTGAGTTTTTTTTTAATCCATTATAATAATTGTTGTTATCAGCATGAAACTGCAATGAGTTTTCAAATAATATTTCTTAATAAAAAATGCCAAAACCAATATAATATGATGTTTTCTTTGTCCCGACAAATCCCGCTTTTTAGTCTCGGTTTTCGCGACTTTTCGAATTCGGTGCCTGGCAACCCTAGTAAGTGAGCGAAGCAAGTAAAGTTGAGTTTGCTTTATTAGAGATTATTTAAAAAAAAACGGTACAGTAGTGATTTTGCGTTTGAGCGTAGCTATTGTAGCGATTTTCACATGAAATATGACTTAAAACACCATTAACTCTCTTATGATGAATTTCATATCAAAACCTATAAAAAAGGGAAGGGGTGTGTCTAGACTTCCAATTTCTTTCTTAAAAACTGTATCTTGCTATAGCTTTACTAAATACAGAATTTGGGCGCGCTCGCGTTTTGTACATTAATAATATTAACCGATTTCTAAAGTGGGCGGTACCAGGTGGGGTGTGGCTACACTTCCAGTTTTTTCTCCAAAACTCTATCCTGCTATAGCTTTACTAAATACAGAATTTGGATTTGGGAGTTTTATTGATATTATTGCTTCATCTCTAAAGTGGGCGGAAAGGTACATTTGAATGGGAGGTACCAGAAGTGCCGTGACAAGACTTAAAATTTTTCTTTCTAAAACCTTTTCCTGTTATAGCTTTACTAAATACTGAATTTGGGTACGATCCCGTTGGGTGTATTGATATTATTACCCGATTTCTAAAGTGGTCGGAATGATGAATTAGTATGGGAGGTACCAGAAGGGGCGGGGCCATGTAGCCCATTTGCAATACCGTAAGTAGTTTTGGGGAATTTGGTTGCGTCTTTAGAAAGTTATCGTGCGCACCAGCAGGACAGCCAGACAGTCAGACGGACATGGCTCAAACGATTTAAAGGGTCATGAATCGAATTTGGTTCAAAGAAACCTAGGGTCTAAAGTTACCCCATCATACGGCGAAAGACCTTTAGCATTGGGTTTCTGAAACTTCACTAAATGTTAGCAAATATTCCGAAAGTCAACAGTATTTCTTGCGCAAATTTGTATATTAAATCTAAAAAAAATTATCAAGATGAAGTCCATATATTTGGGGGTGTCTGAAAAAGTTATAATACAATTCATGGTCTAATCTATTAGAATGACCAAAAAAATCTGTATAACCTCCAAAGTTATTATTTTTTTGTCACACAAAGATATCAAAACATAAGGAAATTAACAAGAGATGCATTTACTTAAAAAAAATTTAACAAATAATAAGAAAAACCCCATTTTATTTTTAAGATATGTTTTATATATATTAAATAGACCTACCTTAAAATATTTTTTTTTTGGAAAAAAATAACTTGATCTTCCAAATTTTTTCCAAGTTTAAACTTTTTTTTTTGGGAAAACTAATTTTTCAGTGTAATATAAAATGTTTTCGAAAGCTGACTTATATACCTTTCTAATGGCACCAAATTCGGTTTTGTCATTCCATAGTAATCGCAGCATAAAACTACCTAATTTTTCAAATATTTCGGTACCTGGCCAAGCCCACATATTTTCCAGAATGTAATTTTTAAAAATGAGGTTGTATGCAAAATTTCATTAAAATCTGATAGGGTCGGGTTCAATGAATATCGGTTTTGATATGAAATTCATCAAATACATATAAAATATGGACTGAAATACATGCAGCAGTTAGGGGACGATTTAATTTGGATGCTAATCAAAATAATATCAGTTTATCTCATGACGAAATGTTTTAAATAATTACGTGCCCCAATGAGGTCAAGGGTTAAAATTTAAAAAAACCACCAAAATACAGTTTTTTTCATTCTATCAATTGTTTTAATGAGAAATTCTATAAATAAAAATACTATAAATTAGACTTAACTATGAAACATGATGAATTTGAGAGTAATGAATTTGGAGATGATATGCAGATGATGGATGAAAAACAGATTGATAACATTCTAAATTGCTGAAATATGCCGATTCAAAAACGTGGAAAGAAGAATTTTATAGATATGTCATCTCCATTAGATATACACTTCATCAGTGAAACTGCCAAAGCGTTGAATACAATATTGAAGATCTTGTTCTGAATTGCACAAGTTTGCGTGAACAACGTAAAAAATACTTATTCCCGTAGTCGTCGTCGACGCAAAACGTCGTCGTCTTGTGACGACGCTGTAAAATCGGTATTCTCGTAGTCGTTTTCGATAACTATCGGTAACTATTGACACAAATTTGGTATTCTGTATGGAAATGTGACGACGACGTTGAATCGAAACGACTCTGAATCTGTCGTCACAGTTGTTAGTAACGACTTGAAACAATTTAAAGGAATAATTTTAGTTTTTGAAAATTTAAAAAAGGTTTTGTTTAATGACGTCAAGAATGAAAGTGTCGAGTAACAAATAGGGGTTTGGAAACAAAATCTCTCATTGGAACAATGATTTCGGAGAGAAACAGTTCCGTCTAATTTTAAGGGGCAATGTGAAAAAATTGGGGAAAAAAACTTAATTCCTTTGGACCGACTGAATCCTTTGCGGTTGTAGTTACGATTTTGGTCTTCTTTATTTGTAGCGAAAATGTTGATATTGGTTCCATCGACATATCCAATAACTCCAGAAATCCTGTTTTGGTTAAAAAATTTGTTTTTTTTTTCCGATTTGTCATCTTCAGTTATTTCCAATTGTATCCAAGGTGGACAAATGACCTCTCTAATGCATTCAGGGTTTCGACAGGAATCTTGCAACTACTAGCTGCACTTACACTTAGGTTGTAAGGTCCCTGTCCAAAGGACCTCAATGTTGCTGATAACACAATTATGGCTGAAACATATGTTTTGAGTTCTCTTTTCATTATAGAAACTATTTTTTTTTTTGGCCAAGTTATAAGTATTTCTTTTATATTTAGTTTTTTAGATCCCTGAAACATTACTTAAAAAAATTAATTTCCGTTGTTCTGAATTAAAACGCTTTCTATTCTTGGATTCACAACTAACGGCACCTACTGGTTTATCGACGAATGCGAACGTCACTGTTTAAGAAGCTTTTACTAGACATGCCGATTGACTCGACAATTATACAGTAGACTACGGATAAGTGCACATCAGTTTTCGCGCGACTTTTTGTGCACTTATGCGGTTTTTGCATTTATACAACACTCGGATAAGTGCACAACTATTGCATATATACAAACATTGCATAAGTGCACGATTATTGCATTTATACAAACATTACATTATTTTTATTAATCTGTAACACCAGTTCAGTTTGGACGAAACTTTTAGAAAGTAATTAAATATAAAGCTGTTTAATGTTTTTATTTATATTTGGTTTACATTACATAACAGGTTTTTAATAAAAACTTATAAAATCAGTTCAGTTTAAGGTAAAAAAACTCAAATATATGTTTCATTGTTTTAGTGTTTATCATATTTTATACAAAAAAATTAAAAATATTCAGTTCTGTGCCAAAATAAGAGCTGTTAATGAATCATTGCAATCATATTTTGCAACATTGTTTTTTTGCAAAATACATATACGTGTGCTGAAAAAGTCTGAAATCTGTTTTTGAACCGTGTTTTCTGTTCCAACCTTACATATTTTTTTTCCAGTTTCTCTAAATCATAATCTACATTTATGTAACATAGTATGAGACATTTGCATTTATGCATGCAAAGTTGTACTAAAAAAGTACTTTCAGGTTAGCAGAAGTTGTGCATTTATCCGATTTTTGCATTTATACGTGTTGCACTTATCCGTGTATTTTTGTATGTAAACGTATAAAAAAGGCTTATGGCTTCAAGTTCCAGTGCACTTATGCGGTTTTTGCATTTATGCGATGTGCACTTATCCGTAGTTTACTGTACTGCGACTTTGCTATCGACAACATCGAGGGGCCGGCTATGAATGAAAAATGTAGGCGGGAATCGAACCGTGGCCTCCCGATTGGTAGTCGCGTGTTGGGTGTGCATGCCACGGCCGGTCCCTTTACACAATTGCTGGAATAGATAAAGTTGATCGTTTGGCTACTGGAATGAAGTCATAGAACTATGAAAAATTTATAGCTATCCCCAGCGTTGAAGATTGAACTGGTACTACTGTAGCTTAATCAGTCTACGATTATTTGATAAAAATGTATATTCTGAATTCATTAAAAATTATATATTTTGATACAACTGCTGCAAATACCGGCCATTTTGTCTTAAATATTTAGCGAAAGTACATATTTGGCATGATTATAGAGAACTTCCACAACTTGCATTTATATTTCTTAATGGTAGCATTCCCAGTTTTACATTTCGTGCACCTGGAGTGACGTCGCATGCAAGATTCATGTACAAGGATTTCTATTGTCTTAAAATGTTTTTTTTTCACACACACTTTAAAATTTCTGCGATTCAGTTGAATAGAATTCGTAATATGTGAATTTTTTAAGTAAGTTTCTATAGTCCAAATAGTAATATGCAACTAATAAAGATGATTATTGGCCAGAACCACCAGTGGTATTTATCGGAGGAAACCTTGCCTTTTTTGACCCACATGTAGACTCAGAAATAAAAGAAAAGATGGTCTGAGTCAGATAAAGACCATTATATCGGTGATGATGTTGATGAATTAAAATTATTCACATTCAAGTATTTCAGCTCTTTTGTGACTACGAAAACAAAAAATTTTTTTATTCGTTTGAAAATCTCTATGGATTTCTTACGCTTTAATCTATCAAATTTTTTGGGCCAAGCATTTTTTAAAGGGAAACTGATCTTCAAAAACATTACTGTAGTGAATGTCGCCGAAAAAAATAGTCAGACTAATAACTGACTCTAACAAATGCTTGTTGCACATTGTAGGGGGCTAACGTAAGGACCTCCCATTATATACAAAAACTTCACTGATTTAAAATAAAACTAATAAACTCTATTAATGAAAGTGAAAGAAAAAACATTATATTTATAGTAATTTTATTTATAAAAAATTAATAAAATGCAATAGAAAGAGTTTTTTGGTGGTTTTTTTAAAAATGTTGACCTTTGACGTCATTGGGGCACGGGTTGGCACCATCCGATCAGCCTGAAAATTTTCTATATCAATTTTGGCATCAAATCGCATACTTTAATAGCTACCCACACTCAAGATTCCAAAAAAACTTTTTAACGCCAGGTCTAATGTATATATTTTTATACCATCACCCTTAGGGATGAGGGTATATATCATTTGATACGAAAAAAAGTGTAACGCATTAAAGGAGACGAGTTAGACCCTAAGTTTCGTTTCAGGACTTTTTAAGACGATTGAGCTATGTCCGTCTGTCTGGCTGGATGGCTGGTCAGAAGGAGAACTCGAGTAAACTTAACGGATCGGTATAAAAATTTACCAGTATTAATATTTTTCTAAACTAACTTATGGGATTGTAAATGGGCAAAATAGCCCCACCATATCTGGTACCTCCCATACAAAATTACCTATTTTTGGGTAAATTATATTTCTTTGATAAATTCCAAACGGACGATCGTAGGATATTTGAATTTGGTCAGTTTATTTATCTTGCAGAAGTAGACAAATCCTAAGAAAACCGAAACCTTTGCCACACCCCTTCTGGTATCTCCCATACAAATGACCTATTTGACCCTTATAGTTTTACATACATATATTTTTTGTAAGTTAACTGAATTCACTCAAATTTTTAGTATGATGTTCGCTTATGAAAATGGGACTCAGGCTGAATATGGACTATATCGGTTCACCCCTTCTGGCACCTCCTATACAAAATGACCTATTTTTGGAAAATTAATATTTCTCCCATAACTTCCGAACGGACTTTTGGGGGGTAATGAAAATTGGTCGATTAATTTATGTTGTCATAGGAGGCAAAACCCCAGAAACCCTAACTATTTGACACACCCTACTGATACCTCCCAAACAAATGACTAAACTCACCCCCATAGTCTTACAAACACATCTTGTTTGTAAGTAAACTGAATTCACCCAACTTTTGAGTATGATATCGCTTATAAAAATGGGACTCAGGAATGAATATGGACTATATTGGTTCATGCCTTCTGGTACCTCACATACAAAATGACATATTTTTGTAAAATTAACATTTCTCCCATAACTTCCAAACGGACTGTTGGGGGTAATGAAAATTGGAACTATTTGACACACCCCTTCTGGTACCTCCCATACAAATGACCGAACTCAGCCCCCTAGTCTTACAAACATCTTTTTTTGTAAGTACACTGAATTCAGTCAAATTATTCGTAACTTGTACGGTTATGAAAATATAAATCACGAATGAATATGGACTATATTGGATCACCCCTTCTGGTACCTCCCATACAAAATGACCTATTTTTGGAAAATTAATATTTCCCCCATAACTTCCAAACTGACACTTGGGGGGTAATGAAAATTAGTCGGTTAATTTATATTGTGATAGGAGGCGAAACCTCACAAAACCTAACATTCGACACACCCCTTCTGGTACCTTCCATACAAAGGACCGAACTCACCCCCATAGTGTTACATACATATCTTTTTTGTAAATACACGGAATTCAGTCAAATTTTTCGTAAGATGTGCGTATGAAAATTTGAGTCAGAAATAAATAAGGACTGTATCGATTCACCCTTTTGATACCCCCTATTAAAATTACCTTTTTTACCTCTTACACAAATAAGTCATGTTTTGGACGATTTTGCACCACATGCAGTGGAAAAATTATTCATAAGTAATTTTATTTGAATTAAAAATCTTTTAATTTGAATAACTGAAGACTTCAACAATATTTTATATTGGTGATTGTATTTATCAGCCAGTTTACCTGACTGAAATTTATGTACTGGTTTCTCTCTTATTTTTTATATGAAAAAGAAATTTGCACAAAATTTTTTCAAAAACCCCTTTTTACTAAATGATGTATAGTTATTCCAAAAAATACTAAATATCAATAATAAAGGGCTTCCCTAAATTAATCCCCAGTTTACCTATATTTATACCCACTGTGCGGCGTCTCAGCCATTGCACTATAGGTCAAAAGACCAATATAGCCGTGCGAAATTAATAGATGCGAAAATATCGCAGTAATAGACTCTAAAAGCACAGGAAACGCTATAGAATATATAAATCAAACTTATAAAAAACAGAATTTAACCCATTAACTTCGGAGGTCTGAAATTAAAGAAGATAAATTAGTTAAAAAAATTGATTTTATTCATCGTAAATTGTAAGGAATGTTTTTGGTTCAATTCGTTATCTAAACATAAATTCAGAAAAATGCTTGCAGATTCTTCAGATAATAGCATATTTTTTATTTCACCGATCGTGATTTCAAAGCATAACAGTTATATTGCTTGAAGTGGAATTTGTGAAAGTTTTCGGTGCTGATTACACTTTTGTTAATTCCGATATAACTGGATTGGATGAATCCTGGGCTGTATTTAAAAACATCTTCAAGATTATTCCTGCGGCTGTTTTTTGAGCATTATGCAATCCGCCCGCTTTGTAGACTTTATTATGTGATTCTGCAGCAGATTCTCCGAAGGAACCAACTGGAACAACTGCATATTCGATTAAGTCCTTTGATTGTATCAGAACCATAGTTTTTGGAAAATTTTAGCTATTTCAAAACAGCTATTTCAAACTTTAATTTGTACAGGCACCATAAACATATCAATATAACTTTTATGCGGCACACTATTTAGTGTTCCTCATCAAATTGTAGCAACGCCAATTTTTTTTCAACACATACTTCACAATCGCATCGTACTTCTCTTCTTTAGAGTTTTCCTTTTGCCAAAATTAAAAAAAATCCTTTTTTCCGATAGCGTGGTAGCCTAGAAAAACCGCTATTATTCGCAACACGCACTTTTCCGCAGTTTGAAATAAAAAGAAATTAACTATCAAGGTTTTAATTTATTCATTTCTTTTTACTCTTACATTGCCCAATTTTGCCGAACCTTTAAAAGTCTGCTTACTTTCAAGAAACGAAACATTTTTTAAGTTATGTTAAAAAGCAAGATTATCTCCTTGCAAAACACAAATATTTTGCCGTTTTTTGAATGAAAACATTAATAATTAATTATTTTACTGTTTTCCATTGTTTACTTTCTATTAATTTTTTCCCTAATGTCCACAATTAGCAATTTAAACGAAGACAACTGCGCGAGCAAGTTTTAAGCACCTTAGAATAATGTAACTTTGGTAGAGCGTTGCCAGCCAAATTTTTTTTTCAATCAAAAATAATTCAGATCCTATTGGTTTGGGGCATTTTTTATATTATTATTATTTTATTTTATTAATAGATTCATATTATGTATTACAATTCCAATCATTATGGTCTAGGGAAATATAGCCAAAATGTATTCTTCTTATTTCTCTATAAATAGGACAAATGCCAAAGAAATGGAATGTATTTTCAGATTCGTGCATGTTGCACATTGTACAAATGCCATTAGTGTTGTTCTTGAAGCATCTAGCATTAAGATCTAATAGCCCACACCTAGCTCTTATACATACTCAGACTCGTAGCCCGCGCTGAAAATACGACCGTCAGTAATGGCGTAACGCTGTAGTCAAGCTGAGAATACAGATCGTGAAACTTGGAATTCGAAGCATCGATGACAAATTTTTCTCTCCCCTTAAACGTCACTAAATCTACGATCTCTTTCCAGTATAGACATACAGGACTGTCATTATCAGGAGGAGACAAATTTACCGTATTACTTAAATTCAGTCATTCTCTAGCCCAAAATTCGTTAATTTTTATTATCGTTTCCGCCAGTATACGAGGTAATCTATCTGCACTTAAGGAAAGTACCCTGTTCACATAGGAGAAGTGTAGTTTCAGTAAAGAAATATGAAGTGAGCTACACACGGTTTCCAAGTATAACACATAATTCGGAGCATTAGCTGGAAGGTGTAGCATTTTCTTAATGAAAAAACGGAACAGCTTCTCTACATCATAATTTTTTACGTAACCCCATATTTGAGCAGCATACAACATTATAGATTTTGACGCAGCATTATAGATTTTCAATTTGTTAACATTAGATATCTTTG
Source organism: Muscina levida (assembly GCA_964034835.1). NCBI lineage: Eukaryota > Metazoa > Arthropoda > Insecta > Diptera > Muscidae > Muscina > Muscina levida. The sequence goes on from OZ035882.1 coordinate 115,739,845, forward strand.
GATTAGTAATATATTTTGACCATGTCGAACTTATAGCAACTTTGGAAGCAGATAGTTTGTTCCTTAAATGACTTCCTAAAGACAAATTGTATGTTATGTCCACCCCAAGATACACATAATTGACAAATCTATATATATAAAAATGGTGGCAAAAATGTATAGTAATTCATCAATTTAGAACGGCTGGACCGATTTTGGTAACATTTTTTTTCAGTTGTTCGTAATTGCCAGGAGAAGGTTTATGTAAAAGAAAATTTTGGGAAAATCCTTCGGAAAAGTCGGAAAATTGGAAACACTGAAAATTGTTTTTTTGTATGGAATTTTGTGTGCAATTGTTACGAATGATTTTTAGAATGGAAAAATAAAATGTTTTTTTTGGAAAATTCGGAAAATTCCGGAAAAATTCGAAAAATTTTAATACTATTTTTCGACGAAATTTTGCTTTTTGTCGTACGATTTGATAATTTGGAACGATGTAACTTGCGAAAAACTTCGGATAATTATTCCGAAATGACATTCCGAATGGAATTATAGATAAATTCTCGGTGGAAAACTCGGAAAATTCTGAAAATATCGAAAAATTTTAATTTTTTCGGCAAAATTTTGCACTTCATCGCCTGATTTGAGGTAAATCGGAAATTAAATTTTTATCAGTTTTCTAATGGAAAAATAGAAAATTTTAGTTGGAAAATTCCCAAAAAATTTAATTTTTTTCAACAAAAAATTGTTTGTTTGGTAATTTTGGGCGATGTAAATGTGAACAATTTCGAACAATTATGACTTTTTGAATGTCATAATTGAGAAATTCTTGGTGGAAAACTCGGAAAATTCCAGAAAAAAATCGAAAGATTTGGATGCCTTCAACGAAATCTTCCATTGTATCGCTTGAGTTGATGATTCCAGACGACGTAAAGGTGCAAAATTCGTTGTGTTGCTGAAAAATTTCGGATTATCGTGAAATATCTATATATATAAAAATAGTGTGAAAAATGTATATTAATTTACCGAGAGAGAACGTTGGCCCAGTTTGCTCTATTTTTTTCAATTGTTCGTAATTGGCAGGAATTTTTTATGCCAAAAAATTTTGGGAAAATCCTTTGGAAAAGCCCTGAAATTTGAGTGCAATTGTTACGAAATGACTTTTCGAATGCAAAAATAAAAAATTGTTAGCGAAATACTCGGAAAATTCCGGAAAATTTTGATTTTGACGTTGGTTGGAAAATTTGACGAGGTAAATAATATCCATATATATAAAAATGGTGTAATAGTAATTCATCAATTGAGAACGGCTGGACCGATTTTGATGAAAAATAGAAAAGTTTTGTTGGAAAATTCCGGAAAAATTGAAACATTTTTAATTTTTTTTTTCGACGAAATTTAGCTTTTTGTCGTATGATTTGATAGTTTTGGACGATGTAACTGCGAAAAATGTTAGATAATTATTCCGACATGACTTTCCGAATGGAAAAATTGACAAATTCTTGATGGAAAACTCGAAAAATTTGGATTTTTAGGACATGGTTGTTTTTAGGGAGTTATGTACTAGGCTAATGCCTCCTACTAGACAATCAAACTTTGGACGACGTACGCGTCGTGCTATAATTAGTCAGAACGTCCGTAATAATCAAACGCAAAAGGGACGTGCCAAAAAAATAAATGGAGACGTACCCATATTGCACAGTTTCGCGCTGCACAATCACCACCTCAAATTCGACAAAATGTTACTAGAAGAAGACCAGTCGTAAATATAGACTTGAATCGCGCTGCTTTTGAATACGATTCCACAATCGCCTGCAAAGATCTCCGCTGCGTTGATATCGGTTCAAAGTCTGTCGTATGCCAGCATTGCAATGCATTAAAGTTACAATCGGAAACTACCGGCTTATGCTGCGCCTGTGGCATATTACATATTGTAACATATTCCTTTCTTTATGGAAATACAACCTAATCAAAACATTTCCTGGCAAATACACAAAAATATGAAGGATGCTTTCAAATGCCGTCATTCGGAGCAGAAGTTGTTGATCAACCCGGCAACAATCCGAGTTAAAAGATAATGGCGTCTCATTACGCAGTGGAACAGTGAAAAAAAACGCTCGAACGTAGTTATGCAGTTCATATAGTATTACTGGGCCTGAGTAAACCCCTAGCTCAGTGAAAAATATTTTTTTCACTTTTTTAAAATAGGTCGCAAAAACATTTTATTTCATTTCGTTGCTTAAAAAAAAAAAACGAAGACATAATATTTAACGAAATTAAATATTCTAGGAATATCTTAAGCAAAGTGTAAACTGAGGTAAGGTTTTGCCCAACATTCGAGTGTTTCCGAAAAAGTTTGATTTTGTGTCAGTGTTATTATTAAAAACAATTCCTCCTATTTTGCTCGAAATTGCTTCCACACATTCAGATTCAAGGGCAAATACATCATCGAGCTGGCGCTTTGTTACCACCACCAAACGAAGATCATAAGTTCCTCCAGAACTATTTCGTTGGTGATTCGGCAATAGAACTAGATCAAGGTTTGCAATTTTTATTTCGATAAAACACGAAATGATCGAACAATTGCAAAATTTTCTGCATTGGATACAATTATAGTCTTCAAATACTTGAATTTTTCAGAAAACCGGTTTCCGGTTTATTCGAAAAATACCTTTTTCCAACAATTCGGTTTTCAAATACATGATTTAGGATATTTTAACCATTTACCATTCCATATGAATATCGACGGCGTGCTTCTCATTTCGAGGTGAGATCCCAATTTATTTTAAGATGAGATCCCAACTGTATCCTTTTTGTTAGGAGATAACTGCATTTAAAGTTGTTCACGACGGCTTCACAGCAATTGCAGGGTGAGAATGTGGAATCACACGATAGCGTCGGGAGACACATCGGTCATATGATGCACTTCAATACCCGTTGATGTTCTGCCGTGGAGAGGATGAATATCACCACAATTTAAAGATTGTCAATACAACGACAGGTTTGTTTACAAGTGATCAGGAAAAGAAACGAATAAAAAGGTTAGCTCAAATAATTTTTATGCGTATCGATCGCAAATTGCGTTAGCTGTTGCACCATCTGCTGCCACTTTGTTGAAAGGCGGTCGAACTGCACCCCCTCCGCTTTGAAGTTGCCGATGAATCTTCTCACAGTTCACTAGCCATTGGGCACAATATCCAGAAGTTCGGCGATAGCGAAATTGTTGCGAGAATGCAAAATCATCAATTGGGATAAATGCACGATAGCGCATCGGCGAGCTTTGGAGGCAATTGACCGAAATATGAAGGATTTATGAGGTGATTCGAAACGATTTGGTGGGGCTATAATATTTCTGTCGGAAGATTTTCGTCAAACGCTTCCCGCCACCTCAAAATCTACTGCTGCTTATGAAATTAATGTATTTGTGGCGTAATGACAAGGAGTTGAAATTAACTACGAACATGAGAGTCACGTTGCAAAACGACCCATCTGCTACAACATTTTCAGTTTTACAGACCGCTCTTCACTGATTTCGATTAAATTCAAATAAGTCACATTAAAATTTGAACTATATGTGTTTTAATATTACTCTAGAGCTTATATGAAGGCGTTAACTTGGAGCGAGACGAAGTTCGCCGAGTCAGAAGTTGTATGGCAGAACAACGTTTGCCGGGTCAGCTAGTATAATATAGAAATTATCTTCCCCATAATGCCACTTCAAATTCTGAGAAATCCTAGTACCGTCTCGAAAAACCATTATCTTAGATTTTAACAAATTGACCTTTAAACTCCACATGGAACAATAACTCTGAAGAGCATTAATCATATCCTGTAATTCATTAGATGTATCAGAGAGTATGACAATGTCATCTGCGTACAAAAGGATCTTCACATTAATACCAGCCACATTCAAGCCACCTGACAAAAAATCTGGAAGGTCATTTATGTAAAGTGAAAATAACAATGGACTCAATATACACCCCTGCTTGACACCTGTTTCCACCGCATACAGAGATGGCAGAATCCTAATAATCTTGGATGACAGGCCTAAACAAACCAGCTTATAGAACAGACTGTTTCTGAAAATCATATCAAATGCACATAAAAAATCACAAAAAAAAATTCATTCGTATATTAACCACTCAGTTTGTTCAAATTCACAACATAAACCAGATTTAATATATTGTTAACCGTAGAATTCTCCCTTCTAAAGCGAGCCTGGAATTCATTCAAATTACTGTTTTAGATAACCAACCGGATATGCGGTTCAGAAAAATATTGTCGAAGATCTTGCAGATATTATCTATTAGCGACAGACCCCTATAACACAGTGCAGTTGTAGCTAATAGTCCGCTTAAGAAATTATTATAATACAAATTCCCAATAAAATTAGACTTCCCTCGTTTATTTTCAAAAAACTTCAATAAAAATATTAATTTTTTCACTTTTTTTAATATAAGTCGTAGGGAATCCAGATTTTTTGCATACTCTATTCAGTGAAATTGTAGTTTAGGTAATACCGAGTAACTTCTCTGAACAAACCCATACAATCTGAACAAGTCTTGGGATATTAAATAGCTCTCAAAACACACTATCTACTTCAAACAAATCAGTTTTTTAGGAGTTTTGGGCCATTGTGCAATGATTTTACTTGCTGTCTTTACCTAAAACGTACTTATTGTATAACTGAACAACTTCTGTTAACAACTAATATGATCGAAATACTCCACCCCTTTAATTGTTCACAAAGAGCATTAGGGTGTTCCTTACATTGCATTTTTTCAAATTTCGTTAAAAATATGTATTAATCGCGATGTTGGTGATCTAGCATCACCTTACGTTTGTTTTTGTCAAAATTACGAATATATTGTAAAAATTTCGTATCGATAGTAAGGCATTAGGGTGCGCCACAATGAGGTTAAGGTTTGAATTTGTTCTCAAATCAGTTTATTGGCGCTGAGTATTTTTCCTTTGTATACAAACTAAGGTGTAATAAGCCGTTCAATAGCTGAAGCGATGACCTAAAATAGTATGTGCTAGCTTTTACCATATCTCTTATAGACGCCGAGATATTTAATGTAGAAGTTGGGGTATTTTTGAAAAAATTATTAAAAATGTTGAAATTGGATTTCGATGTAGTTTATTATCGGAAATTGTATATTTCAACTTGTTGAAGTTAATCAAGTTAACACCTATATGTTTAATAAGTATATGTGTTTATTAAAAATATCTCTATCATTTCTCGAGATGTCAGGCGTTAAAAAAACGAATTTTTGACGGTATGCATAGCAATGTCTAATGAACTTTTGTTCCATCTGAATACCCATTGTGGCTACTTACCAATAACGATATATATATGATAAAAATAAAAAATCTCCTCAGAGGAGCATTGAATATTATATAAATTGTTTTGGTGACATTTGTAAGCAGACACAATTAATATTCAGTTGAAACAAAAATTTAGTAGTCATTACTATGCTTTTTAAACCCCTGATATCTCGAGAATTGATAGATTTATTGATAAGATACAAATATACTATTTATAGATTTTAACTTGATTAATCTTAAAAAGTTGAAATATATAATTGCCCATAATAATATACATCGAAATCCAATTTCAAAATTTTTAATATTTTTTTCAAAAATACCCCAACTTCTACATCAAATATCTCGGCGTCTATAAGAGATATGGTAAAAGCAAGCACATACTATTTTAGGTCTTCACTTCAGCTATTGAACGGCTTATTACACCTTAGTTTGTATACAAAAGAAAAATACTCAGCGCCAATAAACTGATTTGAGAACAAATTCAAACCTTAACCTCATTGTGGCGCACCCTAATGCCTTACTATCGATACGAAATTTTTACAATATATTCACCTTAGTCTGTATACAAAAGAAAAATACTCAGCGGCAATAAACTGATTTGAGAACAAATTCGAACTTTAACATCATTGCGGCACACCCTAATGTCTTACTATTGATACGAAATTTTTACAATATATTCGAAATTTTGGCAAAAACAAACGTAAGGTGAAGCTAGATGACCAACATCGCGATTAATACATATATTTAACGAAATTCGATTTGCAATATGAGGAACACCCTAATGCTCTTTGTGAACAATTAAAGGGGTGGAGTATTTGGATCATATTAGTTGTTTACAGAAGTTGTTCAGTTATGCAATAAGTAAGTTTTTGGTAAAGATAGCAAGTAAAAGCATTGGTCAATGGCCCAAACTCCTAAAAAACAGATTTGTTTAAAGTAGATAGTGTGTTTTGAGAGCTATTTGATATCCCTAGACTTGTTCAGATTGCATGGGTTTGTTCAAAGAAGTTACTCGGTATTACCTAAACTACAATTTCACTGAATAGAGTATGCAAAAAATCGGGATTCCCTACGACTTATATTAAAAAAAGTGAAAAAATTAAAATGTTATCGAAGTTTTTAAAATAAACGAGGGAAGTCTAATTTTATTGGGAAATTTTATTATATCAATTTCTTAAGCGGACTATTAGCTACAACTTTGCTTAAGAAGAGAAAGAGCTAGATTAAAAACTGTAGAAACTGTAGGCCAACAACTGATGTCACCTTTTTTGAAGGGATCCAAGGGATTTCATAAAGTTTGGGGGGCCAAAAAAAAAATTTGGTAGCCAATCCAGCCAAACTGAGCTAGGGTTTTACTCAGCTCCAGTTGTACTATCGAACCTATATAGTCACGTTCGGGTGTTTTTCAAAAAGTTTGATTTTGTGTCATAGTGTAATTAGTGACCAAATTTGGATCGCCCTTTTTATATAATGGGATTAAAATAGACTGTTTAAAAGTCAAAGGAACCGGGCCACATAGGGTTGAAACGCACCAAAAGTGAAGATTCAAAAACTCAAGTTTATCTAGCATTGGCATGTTTGGTATTGAGTGAAAGTGAATAAAATTCTACATCACTTATTACTAAAATTACTGCTTTAAGTAAATAACTTTAATGACAGTGAGCGGTCAAAGTTAAACAATATTTACAAATTTTGCGTGACATGGCAAAAACAGAAAATTGAGACATTTCGATTACTTATAATTTTTGTTAGGTCTTTTACGGCCATTTTCACAATGTACGATTAAAAATTAACGTGAACTTTAACCGAAAGTTAGGCAAATCTGAATTTCACAAAGTACGATTAACTCTTAACCGACACTATTTAACAAAAGAGTTGCTGTTAAATCTAACCGAACCAACTACGCCGGTTAGCATGTTAATTGTAAGAAAATAAAGAGAAAATGGAACAACAACATTTATACTTATATAATACAATATTTTTATTTTAAAAAATGTAAAGCGGCAAAAAAGATGTTTTACACGGCGTGTTCACTTTTTTTTAAGTAATGTAGAATTGAGACAAACCTACAGAATTTAAAAGTCGACAGCAAAATACGTTGCTAACCTTATAAGCGGCAGGAAGACTACAAGCACCATTTCCAGGCAACTTTCCACATTCGCCGTCGTTATGTCCGCTCCCCTTTCCAAGGAACTGCGTCAAAAGTACAACGTCCGTTTCATGCCTAAGGAAAGCAAAGGAATGTGTAAATTGTTGTTTAGTTTGTTTCTGGCTTTAATTTATACACTTCCCTTTAGTTGTAACACTTTTTTTTAATGTTGAGAGCTCCTTTTCTTTGTTTAATGCCGCCTTTTTAACAATTTTATGTTTTGTCATCTTTTATTACACTATTTTTCGTAAACAAATATATCCAGTATTGCCATACTTTCTACTGAATGCTTTTGTTAAGTAATCAAATGATGGTGAAACGTTAATCGGTAACTGTCTGTTAAATGGTCCCTGTTAAGCAAACCAGCAGTTAGTTAATTTTTCGTTAAAAAGAAAATAATCGTACATTGTGAAAATGGCCGTTAAAGGTAAAAGTATTATAATGGAACCATCAACTTTAGGTGTTTGGGTATATAACTAGATATATTTTGTTTAGATAAATGTTTTGCAAATATTTTTAATGTTTTTCTTAAAAGTGCTCCATAAATGTTGTATTTTGGATATAAACATAGAGTTTCAACTAGTTTCTGGGCGAGATCAAGCAAATTTTATTAAATGCTCTTATCATATGAGATGTCAGCTAATAATCTTGCGAATTTACTGCGTTTTTTACTTATTTAAGTTATTGTGACAGAACCCCAGTTGCTAAAAACATATGATGATGATGATGATAATGACGATAATGATGATTATGATGATCATGATGATGTTGATGATGATGATAAAGATATTGAAGGTGATGATAACTTTTATCACAATAATACCTAAAATAGGTTTTAATCCATAAATATAGACATATTATTTTTCTCTTATTTTTTATATGAAAAAAAAAAAATTTATAAATAGTTTTCAAAACCAATTTTTTTTTACTAAATGATGTATAGTTATTCCAAAAAATATAAATATCAAATTCAACCCACTGTTCGGCCGTGGCATAGTGGTTAGAACACGCGACTACCATGCGGAAGATCACAGGTTCAACTTCTGGCTCCAGACATCTTAAAAAAAAATGTCTTTCATTGTCGGCTCCCCTCGAATGTTGTGGACAACAACTTCGCAGTATTAGTGTCGAGTCAATCGGCATGTCTAGTAAGAACTTCTCAAACAGTCGTCGATAAAAAAAGTAGGTGCCGTTAGTTGTGAATCTAAAAACAGAAAGCGTGTTAATTCACAACAACGCGAAAAGCTATCCCATACCTCATTTATGGGGTGTAAAGGGAAATTAATTTTTTTTTAAGTTTAAAAGTCAAAGGAACATTTTGCTGTAAAAATATTTTGTTAAAAACAAACAGAACGGACGGGCATATTTATAAAATTCATACGGAATTCCATCAGAACCTGGGGATTTATTCGGTTTAAGGTTTCTTACAACTGCATATAGTTCACAGAGTTCTATGAAGAGTCCAAAACGGAGTCGACATTACAGGGCATACGCCAGCTAAGAACCTCAACCTCATCTTGGTTTCGTAACATCGAGCTAAAATGCAAGTAGAAATCGTCAGCATCCAAGTTACAAAGTTCAAAAAATTGGAAATGTTCCACCATTCTTTGCTACAGGTGACATTATCAAGCATACTAATATTTCTATTTTGATACCGCAGTTTCTTTTCTTATCTACATACTTCTAGGTAGAAGAGAGAAAGCGAGATCTGTTATGTGCCGTATGTTTCTTTCTTAATTTGCTAAGATTTTTCTACATGACGGAGTAAAACCGGAAGCACTTTCAGTCAAACCATTTCTGTCTTGGTTTGAAAAAAGATCTACCCGGTTTTCTAACATGTGCGTGCTTAACTTTAGCCTTTATCGCATGCACCATCTCATTAACAGAAATGTCCTCTTCAAAAAGTTTATTTCTCGAAAGGTTACTCCGATATTGGTCAGCAATTGTAGAAAGTTATACGAACATATACAATAACACTGTGCTACACACAAAATATACAGGGATTCTCATGTAGCATTTCTGTTAGACTGGAGTCCATAGAGTAAAGCGATACTTTTAGTTTTTCTCGGTTACTTCGTTAAGTAATGTTTTTATAGCAATTTAAGTGAAATGGCGATATACCTAAAATTGAAAGTTCCAAAATTCATAAGTCTTCTCTTTGTACACCGATTTTCAATAGCTTACATCTGTTGTAAAGCTGTAACTTTCACCTTTTGTTAAAAAGAAGAATTTTGAAAATCGGCTAAAAAATGGTAATACATTACATTTTTGTAATACATTTTTCGACACTCTTTGGAATATGTAGTACGAATTACTTGTTGTGATACGTATACGTCATATGTATTTGTACAATGTGACACACACACTCTAAGGAAAAACCACAAAATGAAGCGAACATGTAATTACAAAATTTAGCATAACTCATTCATTTTTTAACCGATTCTTATAAACTTACCTATTTTAGAAAACTACTTCAATATAGCATAATACAAAAATATACAATATAATATAATAATATAATAATACATATATATAATATAATATAATAATACATTGCGCTGCTTCATGATCAACTGCGAGCGTTTGGAAAATGAGAATTCGCAATTTTTTTCGGGGTTGTTTTGCTTAAACAGCCGCCGTTTCACCATTTTTTAGCCGATTTTCAAAATTCTTCTTTTTAACAAAAGGTGAAAGTTACAGATGTAAGCTATTGAAAATCGGTGTACAAAGAGAAGACTTATGAATTTTGGAACTTGCAATTTTAGGTATATCGCCATTTTACTTAAATTGCTATAAAAACATTACTTAACGAAGTAACCGAGAAAAACTAAATGTATCGCTTTACTCTATGGACTCCAGTCTAACAGAAATGCTACATGAGAATCCCTGTATATTTTGTGTGTAGCACAGTGTTATTGTATATGTTCGTATAACTTTCTACAATTGGTTGATAGTTTCTCTGTGGAATCTAATTCGTATTCTGACCACATGCCATTATGTCTGAGAATCTGCTTTTGAACGAGACATTTGCTGACCAATATCGGAGTAACCTTTCGAGAAATAAACTTTGTGAAGAGGACATTTCTGTTAATGAGATGGTGCATGCGATAAAGGCTAAAGTTAAGCACGCACGTGTTAGAAAACCGGGTAGATCTTTTTTCAAACCAAGACAGAAATGGTTCGACTGAAAGTGTTTCTGGTTTTACTCCGTCATGCAGAAAAATCTTAGCAAACTAAGAAAGACACATACGGCACATAACAGATCTCTCTTTCTCTCTTCTACCTAAAAGTGTGTAGATTAAAGAAACTGCGGTATCAAAATAGAAATATTAGTATGCTTCATAATGTCACCTGTAGCAAAGAATGGTGGAACATTTCCAATTTTTTGAAGGCCAGGAAACATTTGCCGAATTGTAACTTGGATGCTGACGATTTCTACTTGCATTTTAGCTCGATGTTACGAAACCAAGATGAGGTTGAGGTTCTTAGCTGGCGTATGCCCTGTAATGTCGACTCTGTTTTGGACTCTTCGTAGAACTCTGTGAACTGTATGCAGTTGTAAGAAACCTTAAATCGAATAAGTCCCTAGGTTCTGATGGAATTCCGTATGAATTTTATAAATATGCCCGTCCGTTCATTTTGTTTTTAACAAAATATTTTTACAGCAAAATGTTCCTTTGACTTTTAAACATAAAAAAAAATTAATTTCCCTTTACACCCCATGAATGAGGTATGGGATAGCTTTTCGCGTTGTTGTGAATTAACACGCTTTCTGTTTTTAGATTCACAACTAACGGCACCTACTTTTTTATCGACGACTGTTTGAGAAGCTCTTACTAGACATGCCGATTGACTCGACACTAATACTGCGAAGTTGCTGTCCACAACATTCGAGGGGAGCCGACAATGAAAGAAATGGAGCCAGAAGTTGAACTTGTGATCTCCCGCATGGTAGTCGCGTGTTCTAACCACTATGCCACGGCCGCACAGTGGGTTGAAATTGCCGTCTACAGCAGCTTCCCGGTAAAAGGGCAGTAAATGCACATTCAAGGACATCCCAAGTTTTCGTAGAATATTAAAAAGTGAATAAGGTAATTATAAAATACAGTAGGACGATAATTGCAGCCTGATGTTGCTAATGTTGCAACCTGTTTCTACTAATTTTTCAACCGCCTCCATACAAATATTTAATGGAAAACAAAACTTATTTTCAAATAAACAAAAATTATGCCTGACAGCAAAATTCTGGTTACGTATTTGAATTTGCCATGTCAAAAACTCTAAGAAATACACAATGAAACACAAAAAAAACCCTTGTCGAAAAGTGTTATCTGTGTTTGTTTACTTTGTTTAAATGATATTCATTATTATTTATTTAGTAAGAAACGTTAAAACTATTTTCATATACCCTATTCGAATTTATTTTTAGCTCAGCAAGGAGGCACATGAAATTCCAAGGAAAGATTATCTTTCAGTACCTGATGATAACGTTACGTTACAAGAGGCAGATAGTGTATCAACTGGTGATGGCAAAGTAAATAATGTAGATGAAGCTTCCGAAATACGCACAGCAATCTCATTGGTTCAGAAGGGTACATTACCTAATCCAAACTCCGAGCTATCTGCCAATAAAAGCGTCCAATATAACTACGCCAAAAGCGATGTAACTGATTTGAAGGATGAACAATGTGACTTCGTAGAAACTAATTGCCAATGGCTGAATTGCGACAATGAGTTTGAGAATCAGGAGGATCTAGTAAAACACATTAACAACATTCATATACAAAACAGTAGAAAGTCATATATTTGTCGATGGTACAAATGTTCAAGAGAAGAAAAACCCTTTAAAGCTCAATACATGCTAGTTGTGCATATGCGACGACACACAGGAGAAAAACCACACAAATGCACTGTATGGATCTTTTATTACTGTCTTGTGTTTAATGAAATTACTTTATAATTTTAGTTCGAAGGATGTTATAAATCATACTCTCGTTTGGAAAATTTAAAGACACATTTAAGGTCTCATACGGGAGAGAAGCCATACACTTGCGAATATCCAGGGTGTTCAAAGGCATTTAGCAACGCAAGTGATAGAGCAAAACATCAAAACCGAACGCACAGCAATGAGGTAACGTATTTTCGTGATCAAAACAGAATCCGTTGAGTCGGTATTTTATCTTATATCTGCCGTTTTAAAAGCAATTTATTGCAAAAAAACTGTTTTTTGCTGAAACGGGAAACACGATCCTCCCGCATCACTCAAGTACCAAATTAGCCAAATTTATTCACTTTATCGCTCTCAAAATGCACTTTGAAAGTGTTAGTCAGTGGAAGAACGTTGTCATTCCCATTATGTCAAAAAAGGCGTCATATTTAAAAAATAACAACCCACATTATTAACAAAACACATGCCTATGTTATGCTACACGAAATAGAAGTGAATGTTACGGCGGGGAAGAACAATAATTTATCCAAAAGGTTGGAGAAATAAAAACACAAGTAAATTATGAGTTTTTGTAATAAATCAGGTTTTATTTTAAGGGTATTACCTCCGGGTGGTACGCTGGTTATAATAGTTATTGTCAGTAAACATAATTATCAAGAAAAGCTTTCTTTCATTCTTTTCTTCTTTTCACTTTCGTTATAAATGTAATAGGAGTGATCATCAAAGTAGTATATCAATACATAACTAGGGTGTACAGCTAAACATCCCGGCCCCTTGCAAGGATTGCAGTATAGGAGCTGTAATAGGGCCCACACACGGAGAATGGAGGGAGGACTAAATGACTTATCGCCGTTGTTGCAGGTCACATCCAGTAAATACAGGTGGAGCCATCATTTTATCGTACACTCGGGCCATATAATATGTACATTAGACCATTTCATTTTACCAATTTTTTCGAAAAGTCATTGGGATAATATATTTTCTAATTCTACTTAAAAAAACAAAAATTTTGGTATATAAAACTTGAAATTTGATCAACGTTTAGGGGTCGCGCAAAATCGTTTAAGGTTTTTGGCTGCAAAAAGGCATGTTTCAAAAATACTGATTTACTTATATGATTAAAAGTTGTGATACGCTTGACCGATTTTGTTCAGAATAGACTTGTTTTAAAGGTAATAATATTTCACACATTTTCTGTGAAGACATCAAAACATTTCAGATAGTAGTTTGAGTTTAAGAACCCTTCAAACCTAAAAATTTTAAAATTTTAATTCAAAATTTACCTACTTTTGCCCATTCAAAAATTATTTTTTTTAGTTTTGGCTCTAATTTTTGTATACCTTTAAACGCACAATTGACAAACACTTTCTAACGATACTTTTGATGTATGGCAGGACCATGCAAATGACATATGTTCAGCAGCAGCAATAGTAATCAATAGTGATAAAAATTAAACGAAAACTGTGTACTATGTATATTTTTAGTAAGGAAAACGATTTAGGTAATTAAAAAGAAGATTTTTTTTCAAATTGGATACGATAACACCTTTTGTGTTCTTTTTGTATGTTTTATTGCGTTTTTCGGTGACTTGTACTAATTAGTTTTGCTGGTTATTATCCTTCGTCAAAGTGTTGTTCACAGTTTTAATAAACCCAATAGCAATCGTTGACAACGCTGATGTTTTTCACAATTTCTTTAATCCGTTTAAAATTCTCATTCTTGGGCCAATTTGACGGGTGGATAGCAAGAAAACTGCTGTCTACTCCAATAATATTGAAGAATTTCATAGTATTTCCTGAAATCATTTTTGTAACATTTCCTTCGCAATCTTGGTCACCAGGATGCTTTAATACAGATGTAATTTTAATTAAAGTTCCTTCGGTATGCGTGGGATCGAAAAGAAAAAAGCCGAACGCGATGTCACTTAAATACCATAAATGCCACACAAATGTTTGAGTGCAACATTTGCTATCATTTCATTTGATTTGCGGTATTTTTTTAAGATTTTATCAACAAAATGTCCTTTAATGGGGCTTGTGTTGCAAGGGGACACGTAAACCAGTTTTGAACGTAAATTTTGACCACACAAATGTTGATCTGAATTAATCCATTTAGCTCATCACTAGCGAAATAGTAAAAATTTCAGCAACAATTAAAAATTCTATTTATTATATTATACATCAAAAGTATCGTTAGGAAGTGTTTGTCAATTGTGCATTTAAAGATATACAAAAATTAGAGCCAAAACTAAAAAAAAATAATTTTTTAATGGGCAAAAGTAGGTAAATTTTGAATTAACATTTTAAAATTTTTAGGTTTGAAGGGTTCTTAAACTCAAACTACTATCTGAAATGTTTTGATGTCTTCACAGAAAATGTGTGAAATATTATTACCTTTAAAACAAGTCTATTCTGAACAAAATCGATCAAGCGTATCACAACTTTTAATCATATAAGTAAAGCAGTATTTTTGAAACATGCCTTTTTGCAGCCAAAAACCTTAAACGATTTTGCGCGACCCCTAAACGTCGATCAATTTTCAAGTTTTATATACCAAAATTTTTGTTTTTTTAAGTAGAATTAGAAAATATATTATCCCAATGACTTTTCGACAAAATTGGTAAAATGAAATGGTCTAATGTACATGGAAAGAATGAAAGAAAATTACAAAATTATGGGTTTCTACGGCTATATACGGGGGGGTCGGAGGTGACACACGACTATCAGTACTAAACCGACTCAATGACGCAGGATGGACGCACTTGCTTACCAAAAGCTAACGGGGCACGAATAAAATCTTCATGTTAGGGATAAAATAACCCTGCGGGGATCGTATTGCCAACGAACAAGCGTACCATCGGATCAGACTCTAGGGGTTTAAATAGCAGGTTCAATACAGAATTTATTTAAAGGCGTAGCGTCCAAATAAGTCCCCACACATCCCTCCAATGTCGGTACTGGAAATCGATTAAGTTATACTGCTAAGATCGAGTGGAGGCTGACAATGTTTGCCAACGAAACTGGGGGACATGGCCTTAAAACCTGTGGAATTTTGGCAGTCGGGGCTGAAAAGATTGGAAAAGCCCATCTTTTCTTTAATTTACGGGTATCAAATGTCGCTTGAGAGGCTTTTTAATTCATTATTGTAGACGCTACTGGTGTGGTTCCTAAAAGAACCCTTGATTCTGATAGGGACGCCACTTCAGTCGTGAATGTTTGGACTGCTGATGAACCAGCAAAATCCGTACGAATTTCCTCCGTTTGTTCGGTTTGGGGTTCGTGAGAGACACTGGTAGCGAAACTCGAATGTAGTCCAGTGACCCCAGGACTTGTTCTTTTTCGAGAACTATGTTATTATCTGATATCCGAAACTGCATCTAAAGTAACGAACCTCGAAGTCAGTTGTTTAATAGCTGGACCAGTTTCTTTGTACGAGAACTCTTATTTCCATAGCGGTCCATCAGATTCTGCCAAGCCATAGCAAAACCTTCATTGGGGCACTTTTTATACCCTTCACCATGCACATGAACAGAGTGAAGGGTATATTAATTTTGTTCTTCCATTTGTAACGCCCATATGAAGGCGTGGTATGTATGACAGTATATATATATAAATGATCAGCATCGAAATCATAGTGGTTAGAACACGCGACTACCATGCGGGAGATCACAGGTTCAACTCCTGGCTCATCTTAATAGAAAAACAATAAATAATTTTTTCTTTCATTTTCGGCTCCCCACGAATGTTGTCGACAGCAACTTCGCAGTATTAGTGTCGAGTCAATCGGCGTGTTTAGTAAGAGCTTCTCAAACAGTGACGTTTGCATTCGTCGATAAACAAGTAGATGCCGTTAGTTGTGAATCTAAAAATAAAAGGCATGTTAATTGACAACAACACAAGAAGCTATCCCATACCTCATTCATGGGGTGTAAAGGGAAATTAAGTTTTTTAAGTTAACTCTGTCCGTCTGTCTGTCCCCACGATTACAGCCGTTGTTTAAGAGATCTCGAGCTGAAATTTGGAATGCAAACTTTTATCCTCAAAGCGGAGGTTAAGTTCTAAGATACTTCCACCCCCATACAAACTCCCCCTTTTTGGGGTCTGTCCCTGCGATTGCAGCTGTAGTTTAAGGGCAATCAAGCTGAAATTTTGTATGCAAGCTTCCCTACACCAAGTGGAGGTTGAGTAGTAAGATGAGACGGATCGGTCAAAAACTACTCTCACCTCCCATACAAAATCCCTCTTTTTGGGGGTGTCCGTATGTCAGTCCCCGCGATTACAGTAGTAATTTAAGAGCAATCAAGCTGAAATATTGTATGCAAGCTTTTCTGCTCTAAGCGGAGGTTGAGTATTAAAATGAGACCGATCGGTCAAAAGCTACTCTCACCTCCCATACAAACTCTCTCTTTTTGGGGTTTGTCCCTGCGATTCCAGCCGTATTTTTAGAGGTATATAGCTGACATTTCAATATCTAAGAGGAGGCTACTTTCTAAGATAAGCAATGTCGGCCAAAAACTACTCCCACCTCCCATTCAAACTACCTTTTTTGGGTGTCCGCGTAACTGCCCCCGCGATTATAGCCGTAGGTCAGGAAATATTGAGCTGAAATTTGATATGCAAGCTTTAATCCTATAATAGGAGCTTACATTGTATGATGAGCAGTATCGGACGAATACTTCTCCCACCTTCCATACAAATTCCCCGTTTTTGGGGGTGTCCGTCTGTATAACCCTATAGTTTATGAGGTTTCGGGCTAGGCTTGCCAGATTTAAAATTGTAAAATTCTTGACATTCACCAAAAAATATCTTGATTGTGAAAAAAATTCTTGACAACTAAAAACACTCATACGTTAGAATTTGTAAATATTTCAGTTTCATAATTTTTTTTTAACTTAATTTTCATATAAAAAGTATACAAAATATTAAACAAATTAAGTACAGATATTTCAGTCATATAAACTGACTGATAAGTACCCTTAACTTTTGTATGATATTATTTAAGTCTCGAGTTATTGAAACTAAACGATTTTTAAACGTAAACGGTTGGAGATAGGACTCTTGGTCGTATGGTCAGACTTTTACTGGCACGTAGTTACACCGTTAAAAGGGTTACAGTGCAAAAAGTATTTATGAATTTGCCAACAAATATAGAAATTTTTATTCTATATCTCTGGACATGTTGTAATTTTGTATGGGTTTACCGAAAGAGTCTTTTTAGCACAAAAAACTCTAAAGAATTCATAATTTCTAAAGGGTTGAATAATACACTCAGTTTCTTAAGCTTCACCCATGAATACAAAATATTAAAAGTGCGTGTTGATTTGCGTGTAGAACTATGTGGATGTTTTTGGTAAATTTTATGGGAGATACTACAGAAAGCAGACGTTTAAGTTTTCCAAGGATTTTTTAATCTGACCAAATTTAAGAGTCCTTCAGTTGTCGGTTTGGATATAATGAAAGAAAAATCAATTTTCCAAAAATAGGCAATTTTGTATAAAAGGAATCAGTTGGGATCGGCCAATATTAACCCACCCACATTAATTCCAGAGTCAAATTTTTATTACATGTTTGAATCTAGTGTACTACCAAAATATTCTGAGGGTTGATTTTTTTTATTTTAAGACATAGTGTGATTGGTAAATTTAATACTTTGAAGCATAAAATCAAAAAATTACTTCGCTGACCTGAAATTGTCTGTCTACAGCTGTCTAGAGCCATTGTAGATTTTCTCTACAAAAATAAGACGGCGGTGATCTTAAGCCGATTAAGCTAATATTTGGGTTTATACGAACGAGCTTCTGCTTCAAATTGTCTGTTTAATGTTATCAAGTTATTAGTGTTCAATAAAGCGGCAAATATAAGTGTTGATAGATATTCGAAGATTTGCATTCGTCGATAAACAAGTAGATGCCGTTAGTTGTGAATCCAAAAATAGAAAGCGTGTCAATTCACAACAACGCGAGAAGCTATCCCATACCTCATTCATGGGGTGTACAGGGAAAATTAAGTTTTTTTTTTTTAAGTGACGCTGCAAGCATAAAGAATAAAGAGCGAAATTTGTTTTGGTAAGTTTTTAGTCGATCTTACTGTGTATTATATATCAATTTACGTTAGTATATCGTATGATACATCAAATTCGGCTCAAGATCAGAAAAATGTTTTTTTATTTTTTGTTTGATATTTTTGGTCAAATTCAGTCTGTCACGCACTAGGATGACGCGTTTCGAACTCCATGACGAGTTCATCTTCAGACCCCTTTGTGACGAACTGATGCACAATGGTACATCATCAGCTGTATATATATCTACAATTATGCCAAACATGTGCATATGAAGTAGCTATCAGCCGAAAATGTCCAGCATAGTTATGAATTTGACCATTGATAACCAAACATGAGAATGGAGGATATTTTATCCCCACGATTCCCTTTTTACCACGGAGCTCAAGCTTTTTACCACAAAAGCTCAGGGTTTTTTACCTCGGCTGATATCTACTTCACATGCACATGTGTGGCATAATTGTAATGTTAAAATAATATTAAAATTATAACAAGAAATCAATATTTCATGCTTAATTAAATTTTTCTGAAAGGATTTTTAATAAAAAAAAATTTTAAGAGCATAATAATTCGTATTGTTACGAAGAAGTTACAACAAAAAACAACAACATGGGCAACATGAGCAAGAGAGCCACACATGTATTCTCACACCCATTGAACGAAAACAAACAAATGCATTCAGTCTCGCTAGATCATTCGCCCGACGCGGTTGTGTCGACGCTTGTTGTTAGCACGGCAATAAATGGAATGCATTTTTTCAGTAAAAATGAATTGAAATATGTTAATGTGCGTTGCCACGCGAACGGCAGTAATATTTATTAATTATTTCCTGGATTTTTATATCATAATTTTGTTTATAGGTTTGGAAAAACTATATTATAATTCCCTTCTCTACAGCAGTGCTGTTCAAAAGTGTAAATGTAATTGTGTTGGTGAGAAAAAGAGAACTTCACTGTAAGAAATGTTAAATGGGTAAAGAGCAGTTTTAATGCATATACATCAACATAATATATACATATATACATTAGAGGGCTTTTTTAATTCTATATAACATAGTTTAAAAATTTAATTATTAATATAGTTGTGTTTTTTGTGTGCATTAAAAAAACATCGGCATACACCCGCTGCACATGTTCATTCGTCGCTGTTTCAGTGACGACTGAAAGCAAAGAGTAAGAATACATGTGAGTTGAGCGGGAACAATTGTTCTATGAAATGAACACCACTGCTCTACAGTGAGAGAGGGAAGAGCAGTGTTGCCAGAAGCCGGCAAAAAAAATATGCTAAAACTCAAAAAAAAAGTGCAATTTAGAAAAAAAATATGCTAAAAAAGCCAAAAAAATAGTGCAATTCTTAAAAAACCAGTGCTAGTTTTTTTTTGGTTAAATATACGTTTTTGCAAATTTTATGTTTATTAAACATTTACATTTATAAAAAAATTATATCTATAAACGTTAAGTTACTATTTGGTTTTAAAAAAGCGTTTAAATTTATAATAATCTAGTGGGCCCAGGCAATGCTCCGCTATTGCATAATTGGAGAAAATTCAAATTGTTAACTTCATAAACATATTTAACGAAATTGTCCAACAGGCGAAAGTGCTGCAATATTCTCCTTAAAACATACTTTGAAAAGTTTCCTAAACCCTGATGTTGGGCTTGCCTACTTTCCTCATGCACGCTTCGCACACTCACCGAAATTAAAAATCAATCTGCAAATATCTATTCTGCCGAGTACTATCTGTATACAAATATTACCTTATATAGCTCCAAAAACAGTTTTCGCATGTCCCCTTTCGCCCAATGATCGAAAATAAAAATTTCGTCTGCAGATTTGAACCTGAAGTGGCAAGTACTATCTGTGAACCAAAATTTATCACTTTAAAAAAAAATTTTTGAAAAGCCACTCCGCCCATTAAATCAAAATTGAAAAAAATATATAACCTATTAAATTTTCCATATAGAACATTATAGAGCTAAATCTATAAAGAAATTAAATTTTTGGAGCGTTTTTATAGGAATTTTAGATATATTAAAAAGGTAGGCGTGGATATGGGCTTGGCCAAATTGTTTTTTTATATAAAATCATTCTCGGCCAATAACGAACATTAGTCTAATCGGTTCATTTGTTCTCAAGTGATGACCTTACCAACGAACAACAATTCATTTTTATACATTACACCGTGCAACAATGGTTTTCACCACGTAAAACAAGAGACCTTATTTAGTAAAACTGTAAAACCATATGATAACGATATGGGTATCAAATAAAAGGTAAGAATCTCAGCAATGCAAACAAATAACAGGTTTTAATGGATTTGGACCAAAAATTTCAAAAATGTCCTTTTAAAGTTTTAAAGCTTCATACCATTTAAATAATTTTTTCTGAAAAAAATATATGTTGAAGAAGTTATATGTACATTAGACCGACTTACCAAAAAAAGTATCTTCGGTCCACCCCCCAAAATGTTCATTGGTCAAAAAATTTCGTGCCTAGGATTAAGATTCAGTGGACCCTTTTTAAAAAATATGTGCAATATTAGTATCATAGGAAAGAATTTTTAAAGACGCATCCAACGGTATGAAAAACATGCCCACAAGGACTTGTAAGGACCTGTTTTCAGCGATATTCTGCAAAAAAATACGGGTTAAGAGCATCATGCGCATTTATGGTTTAGAGAAAAATTAAAATATGTAATTTTATTTTTAAATTTAATAACTATTATTTATAATAATTCTTTATTTTGTGTACTTTTATTTTATATAGACACATTTTAAATACGTAGTTGTAATTCAGTTCAATACTGCCCTCCTAAGAAAGAAAGTCACATCTCTATTTCCATAGTTTTGAGATGTTTAGCTTTTATGTTTTTTATCTCTCGCGCCTTCAAATTTACTGTTTTTGAAAAATTTCAAAAATGATTTCAAAATATATTATTTTTTCAATTTTATTATCGTAACAAACTGGGAAAATGTTGATGATAAAGAGGAGAAAATGGAATTATGACTTTTTCGCCTAGTATAGCACATAAAAAAACTCTTACAAAAACCAAATTTAACAAATAAGTTATAAATTTCTTTGCATTTGTTCGCAACAATAATAGTGAATTTACGTATATTAGTTGCTATTTTTAATTTATATATTAAATTAAGTTCTGTCATATTTGCAAGAACTTGAGCGTGATATTGCACAAACGAAGAATAAAAGTCATACTATCCAAACAAATCATAGATACTAAGGAATTAAGTCTTAAAAGCCGACATTTTTATCATAGTATGTTGCAGATACGACTTTTTTGCCTAGGAAACACGCTAGAAGTTGTAGATGTGACTATTTTGCTTAATCTTTTTCGACAAATTACAGTTGAAAATAGTTTAATGCAAAAATCAGAAACTAATTCACGCTACCGAATATGCCATTATCTCAACTGTGGATAAAAAGCCAATTTCATTATTTTATGTATATGATTTGAAATCCATCTTATTGATTGTGAAACATGTAAAATTTTTGAAACCATTTACTCTTATTGTTTTTATGTAAGTACAAATAAAATAAATATATTGCAAAAAGAATTGTACACCTTTTTAACCTTTTCTGTAACTATGATGTCTTATTTAACTATTAAACTTCTAAATTGTATTTATTTTATTAGGACATTTTTAAAATTTTATTGCAGTGTAAATTAAAAACTTCATCAGACCATTAAGGAGAGTTAGGCTTAGAGGGGATCTGTCCACCCGAAATTTTAATATTCTATATAGTAATTTTGTACAACAAAACATTGTGGTACAATAAAAGTATTTGTGGTACAACAAAAGTTCTTAATGGTAAAATTAATGCATGTACTATTTGATACAATAAAAGACCCTTTTAGAACACCAAAGATCTTTGGTACAAAACCTGAACTTTTTGGTATATTAAATAATCTTTATGGTGCAATAAAATGCCTTCAAAGTACAATACAAGTATTTTGTGGTGCAACAAAAGTAATTTTTGGAACAATAAAAGTATAATAAAAGTAATTTTTTAAATTAAAATTACTTTTTGATAAAGAAAACTTCTTTATGGTACAATAAAAAAAATGCAATTTCTGAAAAAAAATGCTAAATTCAAAATTAAAAAGAACAAAAAATCGAGGAATTTCAAAAAAAATATGCTAAAAAGCATTTAGCATTTGGTTTCAAAAAAAAAGTGCAGCAGGCAAAAAAAAAATGCTAAAAAAGCATAAAAAATGCCAAACTGGCAGCACTGGGGAAGAGAGTAACTCACCAACACAAACTCATATTGTGGTTGTATTGGGCTGCCGTTCACTAAAAAAAAACATTGAATCACAAACACATGGAAGGCTTTCAAAGTAGTGGTGCCCATAGCTGCTCATCATCATCAGCTATGGGCAAATTCAAAATCAAAGTTCAAAAAGAGCGAACGATGTGTACATACACAAAATGAGCGAGAGAGCCACACACGTATTCTCACACCCATTGAACGAAAACAAACAAATGCATTCAGTCTCGCTAGAGCATTCGCCCGACGCGGTTGTGTCGACGCTTGTTGTTAGCACGGCAATAAATGGAATGCATTTTTTCAGTAAAAATGTATTGTAATATGTTAATGTGCGTTGCCACGCGCACGGCAGTAATATTTATTAATTATTTCCTGGATTTTTATATCATAATTTTGTTTATAGTTATTGAAAAACTATATAACAATTCCCTTCTCTACAGTGAGAGAGGGAAGAGAGTTACTCACCAACACAAACTCATATTGTGGTTGTATTGGGCTGCCGCACACACACATGCAAGGCTTTCAACGTATGCATCTTTTGTTGATATTTTTTTATGACTTTGCTTGTGCACAGTGAATTCACGTGTCAACCAAGTATGTTAAAAAAATACTTCATGATAAAAAATGTCTTTGAGCATATACAATGTATTTTATGCTATAAATCATTTACTAATAAAAGGGAAGGTAGTTTAAAAAGCCATTTCGATACATTTCATAAAAAAAAATTTGCAAATATAATGAAAATGAAATCGAAAAGCTTTATGATGACCAAAAAATATAAAATAAATATAAATTAATGGAAATAATACTTTATTTGTTTGAAAACTGATTAAAAATTTATTCAAATTTATGCTATGAAATCCAAAATTTTTTTTTCATTTCCTAATGCGCAACCATTTCACTGTGCACAACCAAAACCATAAAAAATATCAGCAAAAAATTCCTTCACCCGTGCTCATGTGCACACGTCGTTCTCTAGTCGACGACTGAAGCAACATCGATTTTCTCACCAATACAACATCATAAACATTTTTGGACACCACTGCTTTAGTGTAAAGCTAAAAGTAACGTCCACCTCTCACTAACTCCCCTGTTTTGTGATACAAAGTATTATAAAATATAGTTGTAATGCAAATAACCAGTTTTACCACAATTTTTAGAAAAGGTGAAGGGTATCTGAGCTTCGGCATAGCGGAAGATAACCGCCTTAATAGTTTTAATGTCACGTGTTTTACCTTTCGTTCTCTGCATAAGATAATACATCTTTTGAATATCGCTGATGTTCTCATTATTCTTATATAGGGGAGAGAACATATCTCTAAATGTGGGACACGATTTGTTATCACCAGAGAAGACCTCGGTGTCGGGGTAAGGTGAATAGGGATTGAAGCTGTCTTCTTTTTGGAAATTAAATTTTCTAGCAAGGCATCAATCGCCGCTAATCTTCGCACAGAAGTTTTATACCCGGACAAATATTTTGATTGAACAGTGTATTCATCAGTCGGCAGAGCATTTAAAAATTGCTCCAAATCGATCGCCGCATCTGATTAAACACTATAATTTTAAATGAAAGGGTTAATAAAAGGGCAAAAAATCGAGACAATTGAAATTTAATAATTATTTATAGTGAAATGGGGTCTAAAAGACAGTTTGCGAATGTTGGGTTTTTTACGAGGTTTGAACTAATTTATTATTAAAAAATACTAAATTTGACCACTTTTTGGTCTTACCGAGCCCACTGTGCCGAGAACAGCTAGTGGGAAAAGCAAAAGAAACAAGTACGACTCAAACGTAGTGTGGTTGTTGTCGAGCTTTCTCATAAGTCTCACCTACACAAACTGGCTAACGAACAAAGTGATGGTAAGCGAGCCGCTCAGGGGATATCGGGAGAGACAAAATAAACTGTTTATGGCTAGTTATATCTCGCGCGCGAGTAACTTCTATCGATATTATTATCGAGGGACGCACTCACGATAGTAGGGAATGGGGATGAAAACAAGTGTATAGGGCAGGGCTGCGCATTTCATAGCACAATTGTGCTACGACTGCTTCACACATATTTGTATGCTCTTTCATTTAGTCGTCACTGAGACAGCGACGAGTGCACATGCTGAGCGGGTTTGTGATGTTATTTCATGTGCACTGAACAAAATGATGATGCTCAAACAATATTATTAAGTAAAACATGCTTTTGTTAACATCTAATGAGTTTTATGCTACAAACGTTTAAGTAATGTAGGGAAAATGTCATTTAAAGACATTGTGATTATTTTCATAGTAATATGAATTAATAAAATCAGGAGCAAAGAATACATCTAATGTATATATAATAATAGTATTTTTAAAACCTTTAATGTGTTAAATATATTTTAATATTTTTTATTACATTTAGTATTTTTAACTCTTTTATGTGTACAATTTTTAATATGCCTATTATATTTAATCTTTCCAACATTTTTAATTTTAATACATTTAATACTTTTTTTTAATATTTTAAATATTTTTTATGTTTGTTAACAACGTTCCAATATTTTCAATATTTTTAAAATTAAATTTACGTTAAAGTGTATCAAATGATACATCAAATTCGGCACCAATCCACAAGTCCAGCACCAATTATAGTTTTGAATTTGACCGTTAATATTCAAACAAATTCTTTCCCCACGATTCCCCTTTTTACCTAAAAGCTTAAGCTTCTTTACAAGGTTTTTTTTGTTGGTAAACTAAGATTACTTTAAATTTTTCTATGTCAAAGTAAGGCATTTTTATAATTTTATAATTTATGTTTCCAATAGTTCTTAATGTTTTCAATATTTTTAAATATTAAAATTTTTGTAACATACGTAAAGATAACTTTGGAACGACGATATGACGACTCTGGATTAGAGATGGGCACGTGAGTGATTTTGACTCACGTTCACGCACGCTCTCGTGATTTAAATTGTCACGTGAGTAAATTTTGTACTCACGCACGTTCACGTGAATCACGACAATCACGCCAAATAAAAAGTTAAAATTTTTTTTGTCATGTTTCTATAGTCATTTGCCTTCTGTTACATAGTACATTTTAATTTTTAAAAATATAGTAGATTAATAGGGAAATAAATAAATAAAAGAATTCATGAATACATAACATCATAATAAAATATAATAATTATATAGAAAATTTTTGGAACCCAACAAACATGTGTGATGCACACGACACACATGCTATAAAACAGTGTTTTTTGGTACGACATCACACATGTCTAACTACATGTGTGCCTGTGTAACTGTAACTGCCAAATAAAAAAAAGCATATTCACTTAGTCTTCCATGGTAGGAGTTTAACAAATTATTCACGAATTCGTGAGTATGTCTCTAACTTAAGAGCGACTAGTCCAATTTTAATCAAACAAAAATCCGAAATTTAAGAATAATAAATGATTTCTCTGCATAATCAACAGTTTTGCAGTTTCGTAATATCACATAACCTATGAACAAAATGAGACATGAATGATAAAAAATTTAAAAAATTTGACTTATTTATACCAGGGCAGCACAACGTGTCTGATTTGTTTTTTGTAAATTAACGTTCAAAGAACGCTTATCTTGGCAAAATTGGTCTGAATTTAGTGTACATACAAAAATGCTATGTATGTAAAAGGGGAAAATATCGGTTATTTATATGGGATGTATCAGAAGGGGTGTGTCAAATAGTTAGGGTTGCTGAAGTTATGCCTCCTATTACAAGATAAATTAACTGACCAAATTAGATTATCCCACAGGAGCCGGTGTAGAAGTTTTGGGAGAAATATTAATTTTCCAAACAAGGCCATTTTGCATCGGAGGTATAGGAAGGGTTGATCCGATATAATCCATATTCATTTTTATTCAAATTTTCATAACCGTACAACTTACGCAAAATTTGACTAAATTCAGTGTACTTTCAAAAAATATATGTATGTAAGACTATGGGGGTGAGTTCGACCATTTGTATGGGAGGTACCAGAAGGGATGTGTCGAATAGTTTGGTTTTCTAAGGTATAGCCTGCTATCACAATGTAAATTAACCGACCAATTTTCATTACTCCCCAAGTGTCTGTTTGGAAGTTATGGGAGAAAAATTAAGTTTCTAAAAATAGGTCATTTTGTATAGGAGGTACCAGAAGTCGTGAACCGATATAGTCCATATTCATATATGAGTCCAATTTTCATAAGCGAGCATCATACGCAAAATTAGAGTGAATTCAGTTTACTAACAAAAAAGATATGCATGTAAAACTATGAGGGTCAAATCGGTCATTTGTATGCGCGGTACTAGAAGGGGTATGGTAAAGGTTTCGGCTTTGTTAGGGTTTGTCTACTATTGTAAGATAAACAATCCGACCAAATTTAAATATCATCCGGTAGTCTGTTTGGCATCTGTAGAAGAAATATTAATTATCCAAAAATAGGTAATTTTGTGTGGGAGGTACACGAAGGGGTGGGGCTATTTTGCCCATTTACAATCCCATAAGTTCGTTTCGAAAAATATTAATACTGGTAAATTTTCATACTGATCCGTTAAGGTTTACTCAAGTTATCCTGCTGACCAGCCATCCAGCCAGCCAGCCTGACAGATGGACATAGTTTAATCGTCTAAAAAAGTTCTGAAGATACTTGGGGTCTAACTCGTCTCCTTTAATGCGTTACACTTTTTTTCGTATCAAATGATATATACCCTCATCCCTAAGGGTCATGGTATAATTAATGTAACTGTTATAGAATTAGTATAATTTTGCTATCTGCGTCACAGTTTTTAATTATTTTAATCAATAACACAATATGGCTAAAAGTTACTATCATTATGATCATTACGAACAAAACAAAACCATTTTGGGGATTATCTACAAAATATGTATTTTGTGCGTGTTTGCGTAGCAAAAAAAACCCCAAGGATGTGATGCGAGAAAAAGAATAACTAAAATAAAACACAAGGGATTTAATGTTAAGTAATCAAAAGATTTTCCGCTTTATTGGGAAATTCGAAAATTCAGTATTGGCATACCTTGCAAGGTTGGATCCGCAACAAGAATTAGGTGATTAATAGCTCGATGTAGCGAACAAAGCCTGAAGAGCGCGAAGGATCGCGGCAACTCGTTACTCGTTATGTTAGATCTACTGCGATTTTATACAAGCAATACAAATCAAAGTTGTATAGCAGTAGATCCTTACGCCTATTCGAAGCAATACGGTGGTTCACGAATAGAGTTACGGCAAAAGGTGTGAAAGCAGCAATTTGTACGTAAACATGCCGGCCACCTTGCAACATCAAGCATTGTTACAACATGAGAAGTGGACTGCTCATTATTCAAAAATTAAAATTAATTACAAATTAGAATTATTAAGCAAAATAACGCAAGGAAAAAAGAACAAAAATTAAATTAATCAAATTAGCATATTGATCTCGGCACCGGCACCGAAAGCACGTATCCAAAAATAGTGTATCGGGCTAGAGGGCGACCGGATCGGGGGTTTTATTAGCCGCCGCTAAATCTGGAGCCGTTAACGAAGATACGTCCATGATTGCCACTACCGTAAAGGGCGTTGTAGTCGTGAATGGAGTTCCAGCCTTCGTAATGGCATCCAAGATAGTTACTGATGAATCGCTGAGCAGCTCCTCCTCCAAAATATCTGCAGGTGCAAATGACAAATTCCGTGCAACTACCAAAAAGGGAATAAAAATAGTGCAAACAAACTACAAAAAAGGTAAAATTCAAATGGTGTATCGTCGAACAACAACATTTTCGACAAGAATATTGACGATTCGAGTGTGGATGGGCGATGAGTTTGTCGATCAATCGATAGTAAGAGTTTCAAATATTTTGTAGCACTTGAAGAATTAACCAAATTGGAAGAAGTTTGTGCATTAAACGATCTTGCAAATCACCGGTATTCGAAAGGTAGTGAACAAAGCTTCTCAGGAGGTGGAGTGGCAATGGTAACGTTTCTTAACGCGAGCCGAAATCAAGTTTGCCAAATTATGGTTTTAAAACAGTGCGAAAGTCATAGACACGCCGACTCTTTCAACATGGGTGAGTGTCATGAAATACAATAGCATAAAAGCGATCACGTCAGATATGAGAAAAGGTTCTTGTATACTAGTAGTAGCTTCTATAATCAGCTGGAGACTGTAATATTTTATTGGGCGTATCTTTAATTCTCGAAAACGAAAGAGTTCTGATAAAACTTTTCTTGTCAAAAGAATTAACCGTCGTAGTAAAGGCATTAACGGCCGATGTATTGACTGGGCCAGTTACTATCCATCCGAAAACAGTGCGTTGAGCAAGTAGTGTTTCTAAAACTGGCCGTATTTCACCTTTAACTATACGAGGATAGAGATCAGCGCCAAGTAAGATATCTACAGGACGGCTGTCACATAAGCTTCTATCTGCCAGCTGAAGTTCTGACAATCGTGATGCTAAGTCTTTGCCAATGTGAATAGACGGCAAATTGCCCGAAATATTAGGCAAAATTAGAGCCTCAGTCTCTAATACATAAGACTTTGTGTCAGACAACGTCATTCCGCAAAGGCGTATCAGCTTCGCTAGAGTATCAAATTCAGCCATGGTTTCGAGTAATTTCTTACGTAACGGGCTGTCAGAGGTACATAGCATTTATCGATGAGAAGATGGTAAGCGTCGATCTGTTTCTCTTGGGTCTTTTCCAGGCTTTGCCAAAGTTGTTGATTTACCAGGTCTTAAGACACAATAATAATGTCAGATCAGGTAAGGTAACACTGACTTTAGTCTTTTTCATAGCACACTCTGCAATGGACGAATGCTCAAGCGACACTAAATGGATTTGTTTGTTTTCGTTCAATGTGTGTGAGAATACACGTGTTGCTCTCTCGCGCATGTTGCCCAAGGGCTACCTCTCGCGGTTCGCTGATCTATAAATTATAGAGAATTATAGATATAGACTATAATCAATCACTGAGCAAGTCGAAGTTAACCTAGCTATTTTTAACAACGATAGATGGATTAGTTGCATGGAAATGATCTTTCATACTCTTATAATTACCAGTTTCAAAAATGGTCAGCCACTTCGATAGCATTATTTTTAAGAATCGTACATTTGGTACCAATGAAATGTTAGGTAAACTCTTATGCAGCTGAAGATGTTTTAAAAAATTGCAACCTTTGGGCCTTGTAAATATTGTGGCCTACAATTATAAGAGCCGACGGTTGCTATTTTCTAAAAAACATGTAAGTTGAAAATTTGCTAACAAAAGGCAATTGTTAACACAATTAAAAATAATGTCTTTACACATCACTTTTATAAAATAATACAAAAAAATCTCAAAAAGGATTTTTAACCGTTCATAACTTTTTTTTAATTATGATTCGATTTTTATGGTTTAAATTACAAATTAAAGCTTTACGTCCCACCTATTCAACAAACAAAACAGTTTGCAAAAATACTCATCCATTCAAAACTTTCAGATTTTTGATCCAAAAATTACCAAAATTTTCCACTGTGCAACGGCTGTGTGTTCCCTTATCGTCTGTATCTTTCGTAGGGGCATAAGCACAAATCAGCGTGATTTATTTCGCGTTGATGCGGATTGTGGCTATTCGGTCACTAACCGGATTGAACCGTGAGACAAGATGTCTGAGTCTCTCGCCAACTACAAATCTACATCCAAATTCGTGATATTACGCATGGCACCTGCATGGCAGAGGACCGGCCGTGGCTAATGGTTGGAACACGCAACTACCATGCGGGAGATCCCAGGTTCAACTCCTGGCTCCAGTCATCTAAAAATTAAAAATAAATTGTTTTTTCATTGCCGGCACCAATTTAAAAAATCTAATGATGCTTGGTGAAAATGATGTTTTGTGGAGATACGGACATGCGCATATCATATTTAAGTATGAAATGCGCATGTGTTGTTTTTTATAGAAACATTCTATTTTATTTGTGAAAAATTAAAGAATAGTATCTGAAAATAACTTATATTTTCATACATTCAGGTATCCGCATATGTATAATTTTCTCGCGAATACCATTTAACTTAAATATACACTAGCTGACCCGGCAAACGTTGTTCTGTCATACAACTTCGGACCCGGCAAATTTCTTCTCACTCCTAAGGTAACGCCTTCATATAAGCTCGTGGGTAAAGGAAATCACAATGTGTTTTATTTGAATTTAATCGAAATCAATGCAGAGCGATCTGATAAACAATGGAAAAAAATATGAAGATGGTGGCATTGCGATTTATTGATTGTTATCGCAAAAGCTAATTGAATGGGGAGTTGAATTCGCTTGAATTTGGATGGGAAGATCGGTTAGAATAATAGGAATTCGTGGGATAAGGACTTCCTCTCCTTTGCATTTGTCCTTGATAAACGTCGCTTAATCACATTGATCATCAGTTTCTTGAATATAATGCCACTCGTTATTACTGCAGCTTTTCGCATTATCATCTCCATCACTATGTTGAAGAGATCGCACGATAGGCCGTCGCCTTATTTTAGGCCTCGTCTGGTACAGAATGGCTCCGTACGGTCCTTGCTAATATTCACTGAAGACTTCGTGTCAGTCAGCGTCATTTCGCAAAGACGTATCAGCTTCGCTACCAAACTCAGCCATGGCTTCGAGTAATTTCTGCCGTATCGGGCTTCGAAGGCAGCTTTATAGTCGACGAAAAGATGGTACGTGTCGATCTGTTTCTCTTGGGTCTTTTCCAGGATTTGCCGAAATGTGAATATCTGGCCAGTTGTTGATTTACCAGGTCTAAAGCCACACTGATAAGGCCCGATCAGGTTGGATGCTTTAATTTTTCACATAGCACACTCGACAGGACCTTATATGCGGTGGGTAAAAGGCTGATCCCGCGGTAGTTGGAGCACACACTTGGATCACCTTTTTTCAGCACAGGACATAATACGCTTACATTCCAATTGTCGGGCATACACTCTTTAAGCCAAACCTCGCGCAGGAGCTGGTGCATGCTCGTTATCAGCTCCTCGCCACCGGACTTGAAGAGCTCTGCCGGCAGACCGTCGGCACCGGCTGCTTTGTTGTTTTTCAGCCGCGATGTTGCTCTTCTTACCTCGGTTTGACTTGGTGGTGGGCAATCTAAGCCGTCGTCGACAATTGGCGCAGAAGGCACTTGCGCTGCCTTCTGGAACCAGCAGTTGCTGGAAGTGTTCTCTCAATATGTGCAGCACACTCTGCGTATTCGTGACAAGATTTCCACCCTTGTCCTTACAGGTGGGGAGGCCATTACCGTATCCATTTGCTCTTACTTTCTGGTAAAATTTTCGGGCCTCACCTCTATCCCTGTATCGCTCTATATCCTCGTTCTACGGTTCCTTCATCTGACGTTTTTTTTCGCCTAAATAGCTGTCTTGACTGTTTTGCTTTCTCCTTGTGCCGTTCCCTAGCAGCATTCTATTATTCTATTAACCATTCATTCTATTAACCATCTTTAAATTGAGGTGACAGTCATCCTCTCCACGATAGAACATCAAGAGGTATTGAAGTGCATCATATGACCGATGAGTCTCATACTCGTTCCTCAGTTGTGCACTATTCCGAAGCTTGAGAACAATATCGCTTGATTCCACATTCTTCCCAACAATCACCACTGCGAATTCATTTATAGTGGGATCATTGAATTGTCGTGCGTGGCATCCAGAGGGTCTTTTGTCTGCTCTGATAATGATCTTGTGGCTGCCAGAATGCATTGTATTCAATGCAGTTTTGAACAATCGGATCAATGCGTTATTCTCATGCAGAAAATTTTAAAATCGTTAGATCATTTCGCGTTTAATCATTTAACATAATAAATTTCACAATAATCCGAAATTTTCCAAGCATCATAACGAATTTTCCACCTTTACGTCGACTGAAATCATTAAATCAAGCATACAATGCAGAATTTCGTCCCAAAGTCCAACTTTTTAGAGTTTTTCCGGAATTTTCCGAGTTTTCTACCGAAAATTTTTCCATTATCCGAAATTTTTTTAAAATATTTTTTATCAAATCAAGAGATGCAATGCAAAGTTTTGTAGAAAAAATCCAAGTTTTTCCGGAATTTTTCGAGTTTTTCACCAAAAATTTTTCTATTTTTCCATTCGAAAAGATATTTTGGAATAATTATCCGAAAATATACACAGTTACATCGTCCAAATTTATTAATTCATACCATAAAATGCAAAATTTCGTCGAAATTTTTTTTTTAATTTTTCCGAATTTTTTAACAAAAATTTTCTGTTTTTCTATTCAAAAAGCCATTCTGTTACAATTGCGCCCAAAATTTCATACAAAAAGGCAATTTTCGATTTTTCCAATTTTCCGACTTTTTCGGAAGATTTTCCCAAAATTTTCTATCACACAAACCTTCTCCTGGCAATAACGAACAACTGAGCAAAATCGTCCCAGCCGTTTTCAATTGATATAGCATTTGACTATAAATTTATTAAACAAAATATATGGGAATATCGTGAACCGTTTAGAAGATATCCCAAATATCTAAGCATCTAAAAATTAACATTATTTTGATTTTCAGTGGAATATAGTGATGTAGTCTTACTTTCTCCTGATCTCCTTTCGATAAAAAAAATAAAAACACTGTGCTAGAATGTGAAACTTTTTTTTGTAACACAATTATTAAGTGAAATCAATAATTCTATGCTCGGCTCCAAAAAACAGAAAATCAAGCAAAATATGGGTGTTTCAAAACCCAATTTTTTTCCGATAGGACCAATGGGAAACAGAGGTTCCAAGCCATTCTGTGCATCTTTGCTTAACAAACCGAAGAAAAATGGGAAGGAAATGTGGAGCACTATTAAAAAGTACAAAATACATATTTAAAAAGCGAATCTCGTTTAACTAAAAAATTAATTTTTTAAGAAAGATAAAAGCCGGCAAATTCGAAATAGTAGTTTTGATCACTTCATTAAATTATTACACCATAATATTACTAATTAACATTTTTTCAGAGGCCGTATATATGCAATGCCCCCGGTTGTTTGAAGCGATATACCGATCCTAGTTCTTTAAGAAAGCATGTTAAGAGTGTACATGGTTCTGACTTTTATGCTAGTAAGAGACACAAAGGTTTTATAAACCAAAATACTAGTTTAGATCGGGGGATCAAACAAGAAGACAAAAATCTCTTTAGAGACAATTTTCAGTACAATATCAACGTGGTTCCAACTATAAATGCTCAATCTAACACACAACTACGTAATGCTCCAAAAAGTTCAGAATACAATCATGTCAGTGAAAATGGGGACAATGAACCTGGAGATATTGATACGATTTATAAAAGAAACTGTCAGCCTTATACTGAAAAAATTGATTTTGCTGGTTTGCCACTCATCTTGAGAAATATAATTAGCGTGGGTTCCAACAATGCAAATGAAAACGTGAGCCCACATTATCCAGGGATACGAACGAACGTATCAGAACATGATAATAATTTTAGGGCAGATTTCGATGAAATTAATCAATGCATATCCGGTTTAAACATGGGACCAGTTGTTACTACGACATCTACTAAGCAACAAGCAGAAGAGAAACAGTTTCCAACAAATTCGAAACCGTTAATTGAATTTGAAACATATCTCCATACCAACTCAAATACAAAAACGACACCTCTTAATTTCCGACGCGACAGTCAAAATTCAAATACCAGTTCATATTATTGTAGCATGTACAGTCGGCGAAATAGTGACTGTTTACACTTCTCATCGAATTCAACAATACGTCCCCTATCATTAAATTCAGGTTCGCTATACGATCCCATATCGCCTGGATGTTCCCGCCGGTCAAGCGAAGTTTCTTATGTTAATACCGGAGCCGTTAGCTCAAAGGAATTGCCTGTATGTACTGATTTGAGATTAAATGTTTTGGGGAGTGAAACCTATGACAATTTTTTAAAAACTGTAAATATATCAAGTTTACCTCCAACGCAATCGTCACATCTCGTCACCAAACATTTACATTGTTCCATTTCGTCGAAAAACGTTCTTAATAATTTGCATCGTTATGGTCGTTATTCCATTCCTAATTATGTAATTTTTTCCTCGGAGATTTATTTTGGAAACAATTCTTTAATACGGAGATTTTCCGAATCTTCACGTAAACTATGCAAAGTAATTATGTCATCGCCAGCAACGTTTACATGCCCTTTTAGCATGAAACGTATATCTTACAAAACAAAACCAACAACATCTAAGGAACTTATGGTTATATCAATGGATCATCATCCAAATGAAAAAATTAATCTAGACGAGATTGAAGAGGACGAATTAATTGAAAACAAATTAGTTTTACCGGATGATATGTTACAATACCTAAGCCAGGTAGAAAGCCATTTAAATCCAACGTTTGAAGCCGCTATATCTTCCAATACATCAGTGCCAACCCCTGGTTTAAGTTCTGATATATATCAAAATGCGTTTACTTCAAGCCAAATCAGATTGCCAAGACAATTACATACTATTTCTTCTGTAAATTCTACAAATTTACCTGACAACATTAATTTAAATTTTAAGGAATATCCCACATCTTGCGATCGTGCTAATTATAATCAGTACCACATGCCACAGAAACAGGAAAACTTCAATTGTTTCCCAGATTCGAACTATATGTCAAATATAACTCATTCTGATGACTGGGCCATGACCAACATTAAAGACGGTCAACCAAGTGATACAAACTGCTATTATTCATGCAACAGCAACATGTCAGGTAGAACACAGATAATAACTAAATCAGCTAGTGTATTTCAATGCGAAATACAGTGCAATGAGATTACGCAGTCAGAAATCGCACCATCTGTGCGCCTAAATCGAAATATAAGCGCACAATATATACATGCAAATTCGTTTAGTAAGAACTGTAATGTTAATAAAAACAAAATACACGACGCATATCATCGTACCTTGGAATACGTCCAAAATTGCCAAGGTTGGTTTTTTACAAATTGCCCAAATAAGACAGCTGATTCTGGAGAGTTGTCAAACAAAACAACGATGTCCACAAAACCATTCAAAATTACAAACCATACAGCGTCTACTGAACATACTGATGTATCCAGCTGCACTTATCCTACGAATATGGTTGTAAATGATATGACATCTTCGCTTAGTTCGCTTTTTGAAGAAGATCGATGTTTAAAACTAAAATAAAATAAAAATTCCTTTGTATTCATGAAACACTCTCGTATGCTGCTGCTTTTATACATGTGTCCCAGGCCTTTAAAAATCCAGCAACAACGGCTTCCGCCTTAATCTGTACTATTAACGTGAACAAATAGAAAACGAACACAACCTAAACATTTCCACAAAACAGCATTGTAAAAACTTTACTTTAGATAATTAAAATTATTTGATAAATTACTAACCGACCCTTTTCAGCTTCTGTAGTATACATAATCACTAGTCCTATAATTTGGATTGTTATGATTAAGCTATAACTTTTGTAAAACATAACACTTTGCTTGTAATTTTTTATTGTTGTACATATTGGCTCGCAGATGTAGTAAAAACCGAATTGAACATAACAACTGTGTGTCTTTTTATAATGATAATTATAACTTTCTTACGTCAATCATAAAATAAAAACATTTTCCTTACACATTTTTCAGTACAACTTTCGTAAGACTACCATTTTAGCCATATTGCACACTGGTATAATAATGGTTATAAATAAATTGTTGTCATGAAACGAATATAATCTATGTATAGTCGGTATCCTGCAAAAAGGTTTCAAGTCCACCTTTTTCTGAAATGGACATAATGATTAAAAATTCCCAAATGCCTTTGTTTATGCCATGTATAAATCTCTTTAAAATAGTTTTGATTTTTTTTTACCAAATCTAATAACTTTAATGTACAAAACACAAGCTATAAACTTTAATGATCAATAACTCAGTAAAAAGTGGACTTAAGATCTTTTTGAAGGAAACGTACAATATGTATGCTTCTCTTGCGAAAACGAATAACTTCGTACAACATAAAGCTGAATATATGTTTTAAATGTATAAAAAAAGGGACCGGCCGTGGCATAGTGGTTAGAACACGCGACTACCATGAGAGAGATTCGTTGATTTAAAAACTAAAAAACTACCTCGACCTGAAATCTTCATGCTTCTCAGTGGGAGCTAGGAATTGATTTTAGCAACATAGTTTCTTAGTGAAAGTTTCTTAGAATTCCTCTAAACAGATTGACCCACCCTAGTGAACATTGACCTTTTGGACCGGAATGGTGACGGTGGTATCGATTTTATGCGAAATTTTTTTTTTTAAATATAACATACGTGTCAGATATCAGCACAATATGGAGGTTAATTAATTTAGTTCTTCTTTTTGTAACGCCCATAAGGAGGCGTGGTAGGTATGACAATATATATATATATAAATGATCAGCATCGAATAAAAGGTGACCGTCTGTCTGTCTGTCCGTCCCGCAAGCTTCTATTCTCAAAGCTAATGTTAAATTCTATGATGCGCCCGATCAGTCGAACCCAACTCCCACCTCACACACAAACTCCCCCTTTTTGGGGTTGTCCCTGCGATTACATACGTAGTTTAAGGGCAAACAAGCTGAAATTTAGTATGCGAGCTTCCCTACACTAAGCGGAGGTTGAGTAGTAAGGTGAGACGGATCGGTCAAAAACTACTCCCACCTCCCATTCAAAATTCCTCTTTTTGGGGGTGTCCGTATGTCAGTCCCGCGATTACATCAGTATTTCATAAGCAATCAAGCTGAAATTTTGTATGCAAGCTTTGTTGCCCTAAATGGAGGCTGCGTTCTAAGGTGAGCCCAATAGGTCTTAAACTACTCCCACCTCCCATACAAACTCCCCCTTTTTGGGGTCTGTCCCTACGATTACAGCTGTTTTTAAGAGCAATCAAGCTGAAATTTTGTATGCCAGCTTCCATACTCTAAGCGAA
This sequence comes from Muscina levida, assembly GCA_964034835.1. NCBI lineage: Eukaryota > Metazoa > Arthropoda > Insecta > Diptera > Muscidae > Muscina > Muscina levida. Next base: position 115,777,529 of record OZ035882.1, read on the forward strand.
TGTTGATTATTAAGATGAGACCGATCGGTCAAAAACTACTCTCACCTCCAATACAAACTTTACCTCTTTGGGGTTTGTACCTGCGATTGTAGCCGTTTTTAAGAGGAATATAGCTGACATTTTGTACGCAAGATTCTATCCTCTAAGCGGAGGCTTCTTTCTAAGATGAGCAAGGTCGGTCAAAAACTATTCCCACCTCAAAAACTATTTCCCCCTTTTTTGGGGTGACCGCTTAACTGCCCCCGCGATTACAGCCGTAGGTTCGGATATATCGAGCTGGAATCTCACCAACTCCCCTGTTTTGTGGTGCAAAGTTTAATAAAAGTTTTATTTCAATAGTTAAGCATCGTATCGAAAAAAACAAAACCAAAAATATGAGTCTTTGTTAATTAATTTTATTTGACTTCTGACCATATTTTTACATTTTGAAACGTTTGTAACTTTTTGTTTTTTAATAAAAGTGGGCACTTCAAAAGCAAAACATTCACAAATTTTTAAGAATTGTACGTGTGTTTAGAAAAATATCCGGAAAATGGGGTAGAAATCGAGATAGAATCAGTCACTAGTCAAATTTGACGTCGGAGTCAAAAATGAAATATGGAGGAAATGTAGCCTTTTGTAAATCCAAAAACAACCGTGTATATTTTTCTCGATCGAACTTCAAACTAAATGGCCGTTTTAAGGGTGCGCTTAAAAAATTTTTCTTGTGTCAAAGAATCGTTGTTGCCTAATCTTACAGTCCACGGGCTGAAAATTGCAACTTTTTGTCAACCCAATCTAGTGTACAGCTCATGATTCATACGACGCCGATACTCTCCGTTAACGATGATGACCCCATATATTTTACGGAGTATCTTTCTCTCGAATACTGCCACAACTAATTCATCCGCTTGAGTCATAACCTAGGATTCTTTGTTCGTTGAAACTAATAACTTCGTTACGTCCTCATTCACCATTTGACCCATTTTCGCTGATTCCTTCTGTATACCTACGAAGGTATGTTGAAATAATATGAATGTATGTTGTGTTTACTGCAGCTTTCCTCATTATCATCTCCATGACTATGTTGTTGTTTTTGTTGTTGTTGTAACAGCTGGTGGAAGTAGCTGAGGTGGTAATTCTTTATACAGATTTGTAATTTATCGGCACTCGATCGGGCATAAAATCCGATTATCATACGATCATTGATAGCAATTCTGTTTCGTTACTTTGTAGATAACAAGGTTTATGTCAAGGATTGTTAGGTGTTGTTGTTGTAAGTTTTAACCGCAAAATTCCACCAGAGGTGGTGTAAACTGGCTTGTTGATTTATATGCGATGTTGATAAATCATTTTCCTTTTTCCTTGATCTTTGCGCAATCTGGATATTAGTAGTGGTAGCATTTAGGATGAGGTTTGTTGGCTGGAGAAGTCGAAAGTATTTGAAAAGTAATTTTTCATCGATATTGATTTGGCTAGTGCCCCGGCCGGAAATCGAAACCGGCAACTTCGGATTGCTAGTCTACGTGAGCTATCGAAGGCCACTCATACTATGTTGAAGAGGTCACACGATATGCCGCCGCCTTGTTCTATGCCTCGTCTGGTATAAAATGGCTCTGAAGGTCCTTGCTAATCTTCACTGAAGATTTCGTGTCAGTCAACGTCATTCCGCAAAGGCGTATCAGAATATCAAACTCAGGCATGGTTTTGAGTAATTTCTGACGTCTCGGGCTGTCGGAGGCAGCATTATACTCGATGAGAAGATCTTACGCGTCGATCTGTTTCTCTTGGGTCTTTTCCAGGCATTGCCACAGTTGTTGATTTAGCAGGTCTAAAGACACAATAATAATGTTAGATCAGGTAAGATAACACTGACTTTTTCATAGCACACTCGATAGGACCTTATATGCGATGGGTAGAAGGCTGATCCCGCAGTAGTGGAACACACATGGATCACTTTTTTTTATAGCACAGGACAAAATACGCTAAGATTTCAATCATTCCAATCATTTGGGATCTTTAAGCCAAACCGTGCGTAGGAGCTCGTACACGCTCGTTATCAGCTCCTCGCCACCTAACTTGAAGTCCGTCGGCACCGGCTGCTTTATTACTTTTAAGCTCTTTTTTATCTCGGCTTGACTTTGTGGTGGGCAATCTAAGTCGACGTCGGCAGTTGGCGTGATAACTTTACGTGCGCTGCCTTCTGGAACCAGCAGTTGCTGGAAGTGTTTTCTGCATATATGCAGCACACTTTGCGTATCTGTAACCAGATTTCCATCCATGTCCTTACAGGAGAGGGAGCCCATTACCGTAGTTTTTTGTTTTTACTTTCTGGTAAAATTTCGGGCCTCACCTCTATCCCTGTATCACTCTGTATCCTCTTTCTTCCGTTCCTTCATCTGACGTTTTTTCTCTTTAATAGCTGTCTTGCCTGTTTAACTGTCTCCTTGTGCCATTCCCTAATAGCACGGAGTACAATTGACTGTAGCGTTTCCCTATTTCATTCCCTAGCACGGTTGTTGCGACGGTTGCCACGGAATGCGCAATAAGCTGCCACTGTGTATCGGGAACGTCAGAAGTAGAGGCTTTGTGCCGTAGTAGTAATTGGGAAGCTGGTTGGAGTAGATAGTGGCTATGCGTAGTATTTACAGCGTCGCGACGTCCAGTTTTCTTTGCATTTGGTTACGTGCGTTTTCGCTCTGCTCATTGTTGTGCACGTCACACGCACGTCCAAGACACTAGATACATGCCTGCCTTCAATTACCACTTGATTAATTTGATTTTTGGTGTTTTGATCAAGAAGTTGCCCTGTCGATATCTGTGTTCTGGAATCTGTTGTCTGAAGTGTCGTATACAGGCTGAATTTACCAATAGATGGACCAAGGACATATTCCCTTCCAATTTATGCATTAAAATCTCCCAGAACGATTGTAATGTCGTGGCCAGGGCAACGCACAGTGGGTAATATAAGGTGATTGCGTCTCATAATGGATTTTTGCACATGTTTAAAATTAACCATAAAACAAGTTCTATCGTCAATCTAAGATGTCAAGCAATAATTGTTTGCAGAAATTATGATTTTATGTCCACAAAAGTATTAGAAAATGCCGACAGAACACACTACTTTCGACTTAAAAGATTTGGGAGATAATATTTTACAATATTCAGGGGCGTATTATTAATATTTATAATTATTTTTTGTTGGAAAGGGTAACTTGTCCAGATTCTATTTGTTATTGTTTTATATTTGTTTTATATATATTTTAGCAGATGTGAAATTTCTTCATTTCAAATATACATATTATGTTTTTTGCCGTTCCTACGGAACTCTGACTAGGATTTTAACTGTTGGTGCCGTTTGCCGCTGATCTATTTTTAACATAGAATTAAAGTCTTACTTATTGTCTAATATATATATTAAAACTAGCTGCCTTTTCGTGCCTATACACAATTTGCATGCAACAATGTTGAGCAACTCTGAAATAAACAATACAAAAGTTGTAAATTGAATCAGCTTTTTTTCAAGTTTTAGGTTTTTATTAAATCGATTGTGTTACTAAGATTTTTCGAAAAAACAATCAGTTTTTAGAAGATAACATACTTGAAATATAAAAAATCTCCAATAACACTATGTCACAAAATTTCAAAAGTTTCTGTATCCAGGACATTTAATAATTCAAGGGCAAAAAAATTTTGTAAGATATTATTCTATCATGTAATTGTCTGAAATCGGAGCAATTCTTACGGAAACATGGAAAAAAACTTAATTAAAGGCAGCAAAAACTTGAAAAATCATTAAAATTTTTACAAAAATCTAACTTTGAAGTGCCATAACTTCGTCATTTATGATTGGATTTTAAACAGCTATAGTTTTTTAAAGATATAATTTTATTATCTTTTATTTTCGTCACAGTTTTCAAACATCGTTGAACTAAAACCAGAGAAAATTGCATTTTAGTAGACCTACCTTTTTTCAAAACACTAAAAATGGAAATTTTACCATATCTCAAAAACCGTTCTACTTTTCACATATCTGAAAGCAGATTTGAATTCAGCATGAAATTTTACATAAGGATCAACTATTTAGAAGCCGGGATCAAAAAACTGCATTATGTAATCGATAACACCAAAGTTTAAAAATCGTTTGCAGAAGGCGAAGTTTTCTTGAAAGAATTGAAGATTGGTTAAATACAGAATTTTTATTACTTCGCCAGCAAAAGGTAAGTCCTTAAACTCTTTGTAAATACGAGGAAGATATTGACTCAAAAGTCAAAAAGATACAATAAAACATAATTTCTGATGCATATCTTTTATTTCTTCCTTGGTGTCTATTAAACTTGTAGATGAAGATAAATGCTATGCAGATTGGCAAAATAAAGCTCCATCGTATTATATAATACCAAAGAGAAGTTGGGGAGAATATTGAAAACTAGCTGATCCTGCAGACTTCGTCCTGGTTAGAAAATATCGAGCTGAAATTTGATATGCAAATAATAGGAACTTACGTTGTAAAATGAGCAAGATCGGACGAATTCTTCTCCCACCTTCCATGCGAACTCACCCCTTATGGGGGTGTTCTTCTGTATATCCCTATAGTTTATGAGCTTTCGATCTGAAATATAAAAAATTCAAGCTTCTGTCCTCTAAGCGAAACATTTCAGAATTAACAAAAAAAATCGATGTGTGAAGCTAAAAGTAACGTCCACTTCTCACCAACTCCCCTGTTTTGTGGTACAAAGTTTAATAAAAGTTTTATTTCAATAGTTTAGCATCGTATCGAAACATGAGTCTTTGTAAATTAATGTAATTTGATTTCTGACCATATTTTTACATTTTGAAACGTTTGTAACTTTTTGTTTATTAATAAAAGTGGGCACTTCAAAAGCAAAACATTCACGAATTTTTAAGATCTTTACGTGCGTTTAGAAAAATGTCCGGAAAATGGGGTCAAAATCGAGATAGAATCAGTCACTAGTCAAATTTGACGTCGGAGTCAAAAATGAAATATGGAGGAAATGTAGCCTTTGTAAATCCAAAAACAACCGTGTATTTTTTTTCTCGATCGAACTTCAAATGACGTCACAGCGCAGAAAAAAACTAAATGGCCGTTTTTATAGTGCTCTTAAAAATTTTTTCTTGTGTCCCAGATCTTACAATCCACGGGCTGAAAAGTGCAAATTTTTTTCGACCCTATCTAGTTTACAGCTCATGATTCATACGACGCCGATACCCTCCGTTTACGATGATGAGCCCATATATTTTACGGAGTATCTTTCTGTCGAATACTGCCAAAACCACTTCATCCGCTTGTCATAACCCAGGATTCTGAACTATATATCAAGACAGGTAGAGCCAGTATCTGGTATAGCTGGATTTTTTTTCGTTGAAATAGGGATCTGTCATTAAATAGCTTGCATTATTTGGTTTGTTGCTGGCGGAGTCTAGGTAGATAAAATTATCTATCACCTTAAAATTATAGTTGCCAACGTTCACGCAGTTTTCCCAACGAGTAGATTCCTTGTTCGTTGAAATTGTTGTGATTCATTAATTGTAAGTCATTAATATTTTCGAGTCGTTAATTGCTAAGCTACTGTTTTAATTGAATGTGCGCTTTATGTACAAACCAAAAGCCTTGTTGAGTCGGTACAGGGTACTTGAACCGTGTATCCGTGAAGAAATGAAAAAACCCTTGATGTTTCTTCGTTGATTAACAATTTATTAATGTTCTTAATAATTACAAATTGTCTGCTTATAAACTAAATTAACTAGAGGATCATACATACATACATACTAGCAAACTGTGTAGAAATGTCTAGGTAAGCATTTCCTGTTTGCAGCTAGATTGCTGTCCCGACTATCGCGGCATTGTCACATAATGCTCTACTTGGCCTAGAATTGCCTGGTACCATTTCACGGTGAGATGGTAACATGAGTCTAAGTCTATCGTCGTGGGACTGGCTGAGTCAAATGAATTCATGTGGACCTGTGTGCCTGTATGTTTGTATGTATATTCCATATGTTTGAATATTGAGGTAGGTTGGCCATATGAACTAGCTACAATGCAACGTATGACTATGATGAGAACATTCGTGTGAAATAAACTCTTTATTTATGTGTGCTCCTCATAGACATAGTTGCTTACAAAGCATATTTTAACTTATGAGTGGCAAATAAAATATGACAAAATGAATGACCATATTATACTGAACATGATAATTAAAATTAACTTAATGATCGTGTTGTCTCTGAACATCCTCCCCGGCGTTGAAGTAGTTGGCTTCAAGGTTCTTGCAATTCGATCACGTACTTAGAAGGTGGGTTCTGCCGAGATGTTGGGGTAGGTCTTGGGTTGTTCCTGTCTCGTTTGGTGTTGCATATTAGCTTTCGGAATCTCCAAATAAGATACATGATGGGCAAAGTGATTGATAAGATGATAGCCATGTAACTTATTGCCTGATGATGGTAGTTATTGTGCCGTACGATTGCATGCAGGTGGGTGATATTGCCTTCATGTAGCTGGTTCTGGAAGTTGTTAAGTTGGTCGGTGTGAGTTTGTAGAATTTGCCTAGTTGAGTTGAATGTGTATGCAGGCTCACTGATGTTCGTAAGCTTGTTGAAACTCCAGAAACGTAGATATGATGTTTGGATATAACTGGATTTGTCATAGTGGCCTCGGATCGTAATCTCAGACGTTTTGAAGGTGCAATTTGGCTCAACTTAAATAATTCCGGAACCGTTCAAAGTGATTTGTATTATTTCATTTCCACAAACTGCGGATACCTCAATGGTTTTTGTCGTGGCATAAATCCATTGATTTTTGTGATGCATTTGCAACCAAATTGTGTGTTCTCTGTATGCCATGAATCGGCAACTATCGGTTGATCTGTGGCTGAACAGGTTTACCTCACATGTGGTTATAGATCCCTTTGCAAATGTAGCTTGCTTATTATCACAAATAAATATGTTGTTGTCGAGTTTGTTGCAATTACGTATGTCCTCATCTGATAGTGGTACGTATTCATCCCTGTGGAAGTTGATGGCTAAGTATGGCGTTTCGGGGGATATAGCCCAAAGTGTGCCGTTCTTGTCAACAGGCACCCCGAATATTTTCACTAACTCAAATGGTTGTTGGTCAATTAGCGGTAACTTAATCTCAAATATGACCTTGTCATTGGTGACTGCTGCTTTAGTCTGCATGACTTTATAAAATTGTATTAGATCTCCTTCGTCCATAGGTAGAACTCGTGATGCTGGTAGGTGAGCCTTGATTAAGCTTAATTCCCTCTGCAGTTGATCCGGTGCTAGTAGCGAAGGGCTGATCCGACCATGATGCGAATCAGTCAAAACATTGACTATTTCAGCCTCCATTTGGCGTAGTCGAGTTGCTGCTAAGATCAGTTCACTGGAGAGTAGTGCCACCAAATGTGCGCCTTTGAGTTGGTTTTGATTCTCTACTATGCCGTTATGTAGGTTTTCGATATCGTTTTGAATTTCATTGAGTCTTGACTTTAATGACAGTTCGTTCTCCTTAATAATATTGATGGTTGAGTCAATTATGGAAGTTTGGTTTCGTAACAATGATGATAGATGTCCTCTGTCATTTTCCGCCTCACGTATAGTGGTTTCCATTTCTGCTGCATAGTCAGAGTCCAAGACACCGAACAAGGATCTTGCGACGTTACCGATAATGTTAATGGCACCTCTACGGGAGCGACCTGACATTATGACATCCCTTTCCTGGATCAAGTCAATTTGAATTCGTCTTAGGTTGGCCACGAAATCGACGCACATAATCATTTGCGGAGACGCCTTGCACAAACTATGGAGCGCGTTTACCCCAGATGAAAATGTTTCAATTTTCGACCGAAATGGTATGAGATTGTAATATACCATTAACTTCCATTCCGCTGTTATTATCCTGGTACTGCCAATTCCCTCAAAGTACAATCCAGGATCATTGCCAAATACTTGTGGTTGTATGGTGTCGCAAAAAACAGCTGGTATGAGTTGAAGAGAGAGAATTGTTGCGCATAGAAGGTTAAAATTTATGAGTCTTGGTCGTTTTGTTGAGTGAGGTTCGGGTGGACGCTTTAGTAGCTTACTGGTAGTTTCCTTATCTGCGTCGTCATCGAGTAACGGTGCCAAACGGTGAATGGGTCTTTTGATAATGCCGGACGACGTTTCAACATCAACCACACGTATCAGATCATCTGGTCCTTTGTAAGTCTTTATGATTAGCCCAAGAGGCCATTGCATGACTGGCATGTTGTCCTCCTTGATGATGACAAGTTGGTCCGGTTTGATGTTTGCAGACGTTGTCTTCCATTTGTGTCTTTGCTGTAGCTCTGGCAGATATTCCCTTGACCATCGGTTCCAAAAGTTGTGCTTTAGCTCCGATACTAGTTTCCATTTTGTGGCCATGGATGTGAATGGTTGTTGTGCCGTTGCGTCAATTTGCGCAGTTAACGGTTCCCCTATTAAGAAATGACCTGGAGTAAGAGCCATTAAATCGTTGGGGTTTGATGATGTTGGAGTCAGAGGTCTTGAGTTGAGAATGGCTTCTACCTCTATTACCACTGTTTCCAATTCTTCATGAGTGAGAGATGCTGTGGAAACTGTGCGGAGATGCAAATGCTTTGCTGATTTAACACCTGCTTCCCACAGGCCTCCGAAATGAGGAGCCCTTGGTGAAATGAATTTGAATTCATTTCCCTTCTTGGTGCATTCCCTGCTAATCCTTTCTTGTGCTTCTTTAGCGAATATGGTCTTTTCGAGTTCTTGTAGTTGGTTTCTAGCGCCGACGAAGTTCGTTGCATTGTCGGAATACATGGTTTGGCATCTTCCGCGGCGAGAAATAAATCTTTTCAAAGCTCCGATGAACGCATCTGTGGTCAGATCTGTCACAACTTCCATGTGAACTGCCTTGGTGGCAAAACAGCAGAAGACGGCGATAAAGACCTTGTGAGGACGTTTTCCTCTGAGTTTGTAATGTACCCAGAATGGACCACAATAACACTATGTCACAAAATTTAAAAAGTTTCTGTATCCGGGACATTTAATAATACATTTTAATGTAAAATTTCACGCTGAATTCAAATCTGCTCTCAGATATGTGGAAAGTAGAACAGATTTTGAGATATGGTCAAATTTCCATTTTTAGTGTTTTGAAAAATGTATGTCTACTAAAATGCCATTTTCTCTGGCTTTGATTCACCGATTTTACTGAACTGTAAGAAAAATAAAAGATAATAAAAATATTTCTTAAAAAAGCCATAGTTGATTAAAATCCAATCATTAATGACGAAGTTGCTAATGGAGCTAGAGTTACTGAGTTCCTTGGCTGCTCTAAGCTTGGCAATGTCATCCTTGAAGTCAGCTGCTTGTATGGTTCTGGCTTAGTAACTCGGTTGCCAACCTCTCATTCTTTGTTATCTTGACGTTCTGAATAAAGCGCTGCACGTACGCCACTACTCTCTGAAGGAACTCAAAATAATTACGGTGATTGATTTTGTAGATGGTTTCCTCTAATCCAGTTTGAGCGACTGATGCGACAGTGATCGATTTCCGCTTGAATTCAAAGTCACTTGTAGGATGCAGTTCTTTAGAAAATTCCTTTGGCCAGTATTCTTCATTACCATGTAAGAAAATTGGTCCATAAAACCACATGTTGCACTCTGGTAATTTTTCGGGGTTCAATCCTCTGGAGATTAAGTCGGCGGGATTAGCCTTGGAGTTGACATGTCGCCATTGACTATTGATGGTAAGATCTTGTATTTTGCTGATTCGGTTAGCCACGAAAGTCCTGAGCGACGATGACGCCGAATTTATCCAATGCAAGACAATTTCGGAGTCGGACCAGTAGAAGATTTGTTTGTCTTCGTACCGTAGTTCCCTTTTGGCCTTGTTGGCCAGTTCTGCTCCTAGAAGTGCGGCGCAGAGTTCCAGTCTTGGTAGCGATATCTTTTGGAGAGGCGCGATTCTGGACTTGGCGCATAAAAGTCGGACAATTGTTTTTTCATTTTGGAGTTTTGATCGTATGTAGACTGCCGCTCCGTAAGCCTTCTCTGATGCGTCTACAAACACGTGCATTTGGATGTGTAAGGCATTTTGACCATCAAAAACATGCGCGGGAGGCGTGTGTTGTTTAGCATGTTCAGTGCTTCACGGAAATCATGCCATTTTGTGGTGAGAAGTTCAGGGAGTTCATCATCCCAAGATATCTGACTTTCCCAAAGCTGTTGAATGAAGATTTTGGCTGCAACTACGACTGGGCCTGCAATACCCAAAGGATCGTAGTTTCGTGCCACATCTGATATGACGGATCGTTTCGTTATAACTGAGGCTGGCTGAAGATTTGCCTTGAGGCAGAATTGATCCGATGCTGGGCTCCATGTTAGTCCTAATGCCTTGATCGAAGCATTTTCAAAATCAAGATTAACTTCTTGATCTTCTGGAGGTATGTCTTGGAGTAGCTGGCGATGGTTTGCACACCATTTACGTAATTTGAAACCAGCTTCGTGGAGCAAATGTGTGAGTTGGGATTGCATTTCCTTGGCTGTTGCCAAACTGTTTGAACCGCTCATTCCGTCATCAACGTAGAAGTCTTGATCCAGAATCGTTGCACCCAGCGGATATTTGTCCTTACGAGTAGCCGCTAGCCTTTGCAAACATTTCGTCGCCAGATACGGAGCTGATGACGTGCCATATGTGACTGTGTTCAACTGGAAATGGCGTATAGGCTGGCCAGGATCATTTCTCCATAGAATCATTTGAAGGTTTCTGTCCCGTTCGTCTACGAGTATTTGACGATACATCTTTTCAATATCGGTGGTAAACACAAATCTGGGTAGACGAAAACGTAGAAGTATTCCAAACAGGTCCCCTTGCACTGTTGGCCCTGTTAGTAAAATGTCGTTTAATGATCGACCTGATTAGATTTTCGCTGATGCGTCAAAGACAACCCGAAGTTTCGTCGTACTACTTTCCGGGCGTAAGACGCAATGATGACGAATGTAGTAGTGATGGCCATTGATTTTTGCAGGGTCAATTTGAGTCATATGGCCCAGATCTTCATACAACTTCATGAAGTCCTGATATTGCCTTTGAAGATTGTTGTCCCTTTGCAGACGTCGTTCCAATCCGAGGAACCTAGCATGGGTTGTTGATTTTGATTCGCCAAGCGTTGCAGCCTCGTCCGATAGTGGCAGACGGACTACAAAACGTCCGGTGGAGTCTCTAGTAGTGTTTTGTGCAAAGTGAGTCTCACAGGCTTGTTCTGCTCTGGTGAGACTGTTTTCTGAATAAATGTCCTCGATTTTCCAGAATTTTTCCACCAATTCTCCCGTCGATAAGTCGTCTTCGCTGAAAACTGCACATACTGTGTCATGCGCTCTGTCTTCCCACAGCCTTCCACTGGCGATCCATCCTAGTTTTGTATTTCGTAGGATGGGCAAGTTGGCTGCCAATTTGATTTCCTCTGATAACATTAGTTGGAAAAAAAATTCTGCTCCGAGTAAGACGTCGATTTTCGCAGAACTGTTGAACTGTGGGTCTGCTAATGGCACATTATCTGGGATTGACCAGACTGAAATGTCAAATGACCTGCTGGGTTGTGGCGGTATGATTTCCGGGAGCACATATGCTTCTAATCTGGATGAAAATTTGCATGTGATGGACTCAAATTTTACGTTCACTCGCTGTGTTGTCCGTTTTGATTTTCCGCCAATACCTTCAATAGATAATGCGGTCTGCTTTGGTTGAATTGAAAGCCTTTGGATTAGTCTTTCCGTAACGATGTTGATCTGGGAGCCTGAATCCAAGAGTGCTCGGAATTCCCCAGAACGTCCATTGTTCGCCGTTATTCTGATCATTGCCGTACCGAGTAGAACACTTCCCCGGCTGGTGTTTGCCGAGGCTACTGTAGATTGAATCGTAAGAGTTAGTTCCTTGAGTTCTGATGTCCCTTTATCTTGTTGTTGGCGTTGTCTGTCCTTGGAATTGTGTTGCCTTCCAAGGTGTAGCAATGAGTTGTGTTTTGAGGAGCACTTGGTGCATGATCTGGATGTGCACTCCCTTGACTTGTGATGGGCCTTCAGACAGTTCACACATAATTTGTTCTTCTGAACCCATTTCAGTCAATCCGCAGCCTGCATTGCGAGAAATTGTTTGCAGTAGAAAAGTGGATGATTGTCCTGGCATAATAGACAACCACCCGATTTCGACGTTACGACTGTCGAGACCTGTTTCCCCTTTTCCTTGCAACCAATAGCTTCAAGAGCTTGGAAGCGATTTTGAAGGACCTTCAGGAAGTGGCTCATTGTCTGTAGTTATGATATGATATGTGTGTCTGGCGATCCAATTTTCTTATCAATATGTGCAGAAGAATAGGATCCCAGTTTTCTGTGTTGATCCCAATGTTTCTTAGCGCAGATAAACTTTCATTGAGGACGTCATGGAAGTCCCTAATTGACTTGGCCTCCGCTGATAAGTTTCCCCAACTGAATAGTTTTTGCAATACTGTTGACATAAGGGCCCTTTTGTTGTCAAATCGGTCTCTCAAGGTATTCCAAGCTGTGGTATAGTTTTTTTCTGTCAATTCCAAATGACAAATTAACCTGTCGGCTTCGCCACTCACATTGGCATTTAAATACCACATTTTCTGTATTGCCGGTATGTTTTGCTCGTGAATCATCTTTGAAAATATATCCGCAAATGGCTGCCATTTTAAATAATCCCCATCGAACTTTGGAATGGTTATCTTCGGCAATTGGAGGTTTGCTGGCGTATTCAGTTGATTCGAAGTTACCGCCTGGCTGGGTTGATTTCTGGATATTAACGCCATTTGTTTAATAACGTTGTATTCCAGAGACAAATAATCCTCGTCGTCATATCCTTCGGCCTCCGGGTTATCGCATTTCTCCCAGATATTTAAATGTAATTCTTCTATGGTTTGCCATAGCCTTTCCATGACCGCCAGAGACTGTACTGGTGCCTCTTCCATGGAGCTGCCATTAAGAAGACGTTTCAACGATGTCTTGAGGGCACCTTGACGCCTGATAAAGCCTTGAACAGAGTCTTTCTGGGCTCTCGCGCTGGGAACACGAGTTGAAGCGGAAGCTGGAGTGTTGCCTTGTGATGTTGCAACGGGAGCTGAAGTGGGATCAGGTTGCTTGCCTTGCGATGCTTGGCCATCCTTTAGTAATGCTTCACGCCCCTTTCTTAGAGTGTCTTTGACTTTGTCGTACAATTGCCTTACTCCATCATAGTAACCGGACGTGAAGTAGTCATCATCCATGTTTAGCTCGGGGATTGTGCGGATTTCAGAGTCCGTTTCGTCGAAACGCCTCCACAATGCCTCGAGATTCTCCTCTCTTGTGATGAAATATTCTTCCGTTGTCTTGCGAGCGGCCGAATCCTTTTTGAAATTTGTGATCAATTTCTGGATATCTGCCCCCAATTGGCTTTGCCTTGCTGTCAATTTTTCCATCGTTGAGCCGTGGATTTAGACTGTTTTCTGTTTTCCGTTGCGACTCGATACTCCAATTAATCCAGGAGGAGTTGTATAGAGCGGTGCGTTGCTGGGAATTCACACGAATGTTGGAATCGTAGATTGTCCAATGAGTGTCTCAAGTGGTGTTTTGTCCACCTGATGATGATAAGGATGGTTTCCTTCAACGTTTGCCAATTCGTGATCGAATCGCTAATGATGATTACCAAAGAGTGTTCCAAGTTCCTTACCACTGGTGGGGGGAAACTTGAAATTCAATGGTAAGTCGGTTTGACTGTTGAGACTGTCCTTACTTGGAAGGATCACGTCGGGGTCACCAAATGTTTTAATTGAATGTGTGCTTTAGGTACAAACCAAAAGCCTTGTTGAGTCGGTACAGGGTACATGAACCGTGTATCCGTGAAGAAATGAAAAAACCCTTGATGTTTCTTCGTTGATTAACAATTTATTAATGTTCTTAATAATTACAAATTGTCTGCTTATAAACTAAATTAACTAGAGGATCATACATACATACTAGCAAACTGTGTAGAAATGTCTAGGTAAGCATTTCCTGTTTGCAGCTAGATTGCTGTCCCGACTATCGCGGCATTGTCACATAGTGCTCTACTTGGCCTAGAATTGCCTGGTACCATTTCACGGTGAGATGGTAACATGAGTCTAAGTCTAAGTCTATCGTCGTGGGACTGGCTGAGTCAAATGAATTCATGTGCACCTGTGTGCCTGTATGTATGTATGTATATTCCATATGTTTGAATATTGAGGTAGGTTGGTCATATGAACTAGCTACAATGCAACGTATGACTATGATGAGAACATTCGTGTGAAATAAACTCTTTATTTATGTGTGCTCCTCATAGACATAGTTGCTTACAAAGCATATTTTAACTTATGAGTGGCAAATAAAATATGACAAAATGAATGACCATATTATACTGAACATGATAATTAAAATTAACTTAATGATCGTGTTGTCTCTGAACAGCTACCAATTAAGTATTTTTGGCATCGTTGCACAAAAACACAACTGAAATTGGAGCAAGTACAACACGAGCCATTCGTTGTTCCAGTTGTTTTCTTGCTCCGTCATTCTACATGTTGACAAAATAAGGTCGAATTGCATTCTTTGGATTTCCGCATGACGTTTGCTTATTACATAAATGGGCAAAGTCATGGGAAAAATGAATGAGTTGAACGCCCTATTTTGCTGATCGGCAGAATTGCAGTTTGGGTTTTTGGACAAAGTAAATAAAAAAAACGTAGAATAGTCATAATAATAATGGAAAAAATAAATAAAAGGGAGCTGGAGACTGAGAGAAGAGTCAGCTCCAGACAACCAGAAGACCCATGAACATGTTTGATGACTTTCAGCAAGGCCGATGTGGTAAGTAAGAAAAACCTCTCCTCCCCCTTCCCCCCCCTTTAATTTGAATTAGTGCCTTAAGGCGCTGACTCCCCCTAGCGCGGTGCCTCGCGTCCCAAAAGGGCAACAAGGACAGCCTCAGAGGCAGTCCTTGTTCTTCTTTACTGGCAGCAACAACAGAAATTCATCTATCAGTAGCCGCACATAGAAAACCATTCCAAGCGCTTCGGTCTTTTGCGCTCCGTAGATAGTTCGTCATACAAAGATTACTTAACATTTCCGTCACCTGGTCCATCCAACGGAGTTTTGGTCGCCCCCTCCTGCGCCGCCCATCGAGTTTATTGCCGAAGACTTTTCGAGCCGGAGCGTTTTCGTCCATTCGTACAATGTGTCCAAGCCAGCGCATTCGGTCTATTTGAACGCGCTTGACCACGTCGATGTCGTTGTACAGCTCATACAGCTCATGAATTATTCGACGACTGTACTCGCCGTTCACGATGATGGGTCTAAATATTTTGCGGAGTATTTTTCTCTCGAAGACTCGCAGAATAGATTGATCCGCTTGTGTCATTACCCACGATTCTGCGCTGTAGAGCAAGACAGGTAACATCAGAGTCTGGTAGAGCTGGATCTTTGTTCTTCGAGAGAGCGCTTTGTCGTTAAATCGCTTGCTTAGCGCATAGTAGCAGCGGTTTACGATCAATATTCGTCTTTTGATTTCGAGGCTGACATTATTATTTTTGTTTATGGCGGAGCCAAGGTAGACAAAATCATCTTCCACTTCAAAATTATAGTTGTCAACGTTCACGCAGCGTCCCAGACGAGTGGACTCTTTGTTCGTTGAAACAAATAACTTGGTTTTGTCCTCGTTTATCACCAGACCCACTTCAGCCGACTGCTTTTCAATGCTCGAAAAAGCCGCAGTAACGTCTCGCAATCCACGTCCAATAATATCGATATCATCAGCATACGCGAGCAACATGTGGCTTTTGTTAAATATGGTGCCATTCCTGTTTACTGCTGCTTTCCGCATGATCATCTCCATTACGACGTTAAAGAGATCGCAGGACAGACTGAAGACTTCGTGTCAGTCAGTGTCATCCCGCAGAGTCGAATTAGTTTTGCGGGGATACCAAACTCAGCCATAGGATCCAACAATTTCTGTCGTATCGGACTGTCAAATGCAGCTTTGTAATCGATGAACAGATGGTAGGTATCGATATGCATTTCTTGAAAGCCACACTGATAAGGTCCAATCAGGTTCGCCACAATGGGCTTTAGTCTTTCACATAACACACTAGACAGGACCTTGTAAGCGATGGGTAAAAGGCTAATCCCGCGATAGTTGGTACACACACTAGGATTGCCTTTCTTAAGCACGGGACATAGGACACTCCGATTCCAATCATCGGGCATGCACTCCCTGTGCCAAATCGTGTTTATGAGCCGGTGCATGCATGTTACCAGGTCATCGCCGCCGGCTTTAAAAAGCTCTGCCGGTTGTCCATAGGCTCCCGCAGCTTTATTATTTTTAAGCCGCGCAATTGCCGTGCTGATCTCGTTTTGGCTCGGTGGTGGAAAGTCTACTCCATCGTCGAGGATTGGTGCGATTTCGTCACTTACGCTGCCTTCGGGAACGAGAAGAGATTGAAAGTGTTCCCTCCATATTTGCAGCACACTCTGAGTGTCCGTGACCAGATTTCCGTCTCTGTCCTTACAGGTGGGGATCCCTGTTCCAAAACCTTTACTTTTTACCTTTTGGTAGAACTTTCGGGCCTCACCTCTATCCCTGTAGTTTTCGATATCCTGGCTCTCTCTTTTCTTCCACAGACGCTTTTTCCGTCTGAACAGGCGTTTCATGTCCCTCCTTTTCTCTTTATAACGCTCCGTCACCGCACGCGTCGCCATTGGCTGCAGTTTTGCCTTGTATGCAGCATCCATTTCCTCAGACATTTCGCGACATTTATCATCGTACCAGGGCTTGTCTGAGCGTGGTTTTTCATAACCCAGTACGGTTGTTGCGGCAGTGGTCATTGAATTCGCAATATGCTGCCACTGCATTTCGGGAACATCAGAACTAGGGGGATTTGTATGGAGTAATTGAGAGAGTTGGTTGGAGTAGGCATTGGCTTTCTCAGTGGTATGCAGCTTTGTGATGTCTAGCTTCCTTTGCGTTTGATTACGAGTGTTTTTAGCTCTACTTAATCGTGTGCGTACCTTGGCTGGAATTAGGTGGTGATCCGAGTCAATATTTGCACCGCGCATCACACGCACGTCCATAACGCTTGAGACATGCCTTCCATCAATTACCACGTGATCAATCTCATTTCTTGTATTTTGATCGGGAGATATCCAGGTTGCCTTGTGGATATCTTTATGCGGGAATCTGGTTCCACTTACAACCATGTTTCTTGCCGACGCGAAACTTACCAGTCTGAATCCGTTATCGGAGGTGTTGTTGTGTAGACTGAATTTTCCGACTGTTGAACCAAGAGCATCTTCCCTTCCTATTTTAGCATTAAAATCTCCCAGAACAATTTTAATGTCATGTGCAGGGCAGCGGTCATATATATCCTCCAGGCGCTCATAGAATGCATCTTTGATGTCATCGTCTTTGTCTTCCGTCGGGGCGTGTACACAAATCAGCGTAATGTTAAAATATTTCGCCCGGATGCGAATGGTGGCTATACGGTCACTTACAGGGTTAAACCGCGAGACCAGGTGTCGAAGTCTCTTGCCGACTATGAAACCACATCCAAATTCGTGTCTTTCTGCATGGCAGCTGTAAAAGATGTCACAGTTCTTCCGTAGTGTGCATCCCTGTCCCGCCCATATCATTTCCTGTATGGCGGTGATGTCAGCCTTGTATTTGTCGAGGAAATCCGCCAGTTGGATAGAGGCACCATCTCTGTAAAGAGTTCGGACATTCCAGGTGCATATCCTTAAATCATGATCTTTATATCGTTTGCGGGGGTCGTCAACATTTGGGGGGTTCTTGTTTTATCTATTCTCCATGTTTTCATAATAAATTTTGTTTAAGAAGAGTGGCTCATTAGGCCACCGCTCCCGATCCTAGTTTCTTGGGGCTGCCAAAGCCACTAAGAGAGCCTGTGTTGAGCTTCAGTAACTTCTGTTACGTAGTTCCTAAGACGCATCGGTGGTAGCATGCCGATTAGGTTACTCAACATTTCGCCTTCTAACTTTAGCTAACTTCGAAGCGGTTGCTTTAAAGTCATTGCCCGGGGAATACTTGGTCTAAGACCGGAAGTAGTTAGCTGCTTGGACAGTGCCGCAAAGGAATCGATTCTGGTCACTCCCAAGTGCGTGACAATCAGTAACTTTCAGCCTCTGGGCAAAGTCCCATTCCCCAGTCCTTGTATTAGGGCATATTAGTCTTTGCATCCTTTCCTTTTGCTCAATTCCTTTTCCCGAGTACCCGCTATCCCCGCGGGTACTCAACAATGGCGCAGCCGGTCTTCGGACCAAAATAGCGTTCTACTACTTAGGCAGCAGGTAAAAATAGTACAGACTTGGTCAAAACTCCTTACTCAAACATTGATGAAAACCGGGTAATAAGATTTTAGCTAATTTTCCCAAGCTTACGTTTTCAAACCATCAGTAAATTATGTACAAACACTTTGTAAAGAAACTAACAATTGCCCCATAAACATTGAGGTATGCTGGCTAATAGATAGACGTTTTTCAAAAGATTAAAATACAATGCTTTTGTAAGCTCTCCTGCTAGTCAGAAAACAACAGCTATAATTTTTGATTACATATTTCTTTTCATTTAGGCATTTAATATTATTTGCTGGTTCTGAAAGATTGATGTGTTTGGTGTTAAAGTAAAAAGTCCTTATGAAAGGGTGCGAAAAAAATACTACTGAAGATATAGAGGGTTCATAAAAGAATCAATTGAATTGTTAAAGTAAAAAGTCCTTATGAAAGGGTGCGGAAAAAATACTACTGAAGATATAGAGGGTTCATAAAAAAATCAATTGAACTTTTAATTGTATTGTGTGATGTCCCAAGTTTCTGGAGAAGTATTATAAACAACGTAACAATTGAATATTATTTCATTTGAATTATGTAAAATGGCTACACAAGATTCAGTAATTTGTTTGCGTGCAGCATCGGAGGTTCAGCAAGATTTAGCTGCTGCATGCGCCTTAAAATCAGAAGTGGTATGGGATGTATTGGGTCCCGATCAGTCTGATATTTTGATGGGGAAAATTGGAGTGCTTGTATCCAAATGTTAAAATAGATTTGGCATACAAACGAGACGTAAGGAGAGCAAAAAGGCACAATGAAAATCTTAAGGAAACAAACAATTCCGAAATATTAGGGAAACCTAAGAGCCAATCTCCGGACGTTTGATAATGGGTTGAAACAAAAAATAAAGGTAAATTTATAATCGGGTTAACAATTTAAGTAGGGATAAGAAGAAAAATAAATCTATTACGCACATTAACTTATGTCCCTTAAGCGTGGTTCCGGTTAAAATATGTACAACTAAGTGCAACTAAGTGGAGTGCGGCCAGAAAACACAGAAGAACCAAAGTAGTTAGTCAAAATTGTGGTATTAGTTTAAAGGGTACATGCTATGGTGGAAATAAAAAATGGTCCTACGTGCCACGGACATAGATCTCAGAGGGAAAAATTAATATGAATTATGTGAGAGGCAGGAACTAGCTAGGATATCTTGCACATATGAAGCAAGATCAATGCCTAACGGCCCTGTTAGAGGCTGCTGTCACGGAAAATTCATGGTTTCAGGTTGTAAGGCAACCTGGTTATAGCGCGGAAAAATTCGGCTACTGGTATAAATTATGGGTATATTTTTTTTTTGGTTATAATTGGTTACTGCCAAAGGTTTAATTGGAGCCTGTGTTAAAGAATAAGGCAGTTTGTTTCTGAGATATGTCATTTTTTGGATGTTATATTAACTACTTTTGGTTCATTATGGTTGCACTCTAGGAAACATTGTCCAGCTGTGTACGTTTCACGATTTATTGTCTTAACGTCGTTATGTGCAGCAGTAACTGACAACATACTCATTAACGTGAATGCGCGGGATGTGGACGCAAGGATCAGCAATGGCCATTATGGATGAGCATTGTTGATCTTTTCCCCACAAATAATAAAAGAGTAACAATAAGAGAAAAAAAGGATTTTTTTTTCGGACAGAACATTTATTAAATGGACGCAAGGATCAGCAATGGCCATTATGGATGAGCATCGTTGATCTTTTTCACAATTGATTAAAAAGCAAAGAGAATTAATATATTAAAAAGTGTTAAGAAAAAAAAAATTAAGGAATCATTCAGAATAAGAAAAAGTATAAGAAGTATAAGAAAAATATAAGAAAAGAAAAATATAAAGAAAAGAAAAATATAAGAAAAGATTTCAAGAAAAATGTATAAGAGAACACAGAATATTACCAAATGGACTTGTATGAAATTATGTTAACTTACATGTGTATAAAATTGGTATAAGAAGTATACATTATATAGGATATATATAAGGATATAATTTATAAAAGAAAAATATATGCAAATATATATAGATAGAAAATGTATGTTTATATAGGTATATAGGTGTATATAAATAAAAAGAAAATGAATAGATGAAGTACTAGAATAAGTAAGTGACAGTAGCGTAAAACAGAGAAATAAAGTTAAAGAGGGAGAGCTACTGTCGAATCCCCAATTAATTGATAAGTATACAACCATCTTCCCCGAGCAGATCATCCAATAAATTACTAATTGAACAATTATGCAGCTTGAGGACAAATCATCAAGGAACACATGATATCCGTTGGCTGAGCCGTATCTTGAAGCACATGTACTACAATCACCAGAGACCATGAATTCACCGTAAAGATGTAACTGGGTTACTACGACGTATCGGTCGTTGCTCGAGTGGTCCTTTCGGAGGTATACAGCATAAAAACGCCAAAAACGCGACGAATGTGTGTCAATCCGTATCCGTAGTGTTGTTACAGTTATTGGGAATGAATGATTGGTATCCTGGCTACACCAATGTCTGCGACATTACACTGACGATTGAACATTCTGTCCACATCTTACCTCAACCAAACAACAGTAGTGATAAAACAAAATACAACAACAACAACAAAACACGCAATCATTAGAATCGTTTTCCGGCGAGAGGTTCACAAAACTCTTGATCAAATTACGTCAATTAAGAAAAGTCCAAACGAACCAATGGACGAAGATAAGAGGGGCAAACTTTTTGTTTGTGGTCTTTATTGGGAAGCCACATAGAGGAACCTTTTTCATTACTTTTGTAGTTTGGGTGAAGTCATCTATTGTGGTGTTAAAAACAACAACGAAAGTGGTTGCTGACCCGGCTGATATTTACCATGTTCTGCAGTGGTCCGCATACAAAATCTTGGAAATCTACGCACGTTCCAGAAAACCGAAGAAAGGCCCTGGTTTTTAAAATATAATTTGGTGAATTTGCAGTTTGAACACTTCGAGATTGCATCAGACGAATACTAGGCGACAGCGGAACGATCGGGAGATCGTTCTCATTAAAGGGGGGAGGGATGTTGTGATGCATTAATTGTAAGTCATTAATATTTTCGAGTCGTTAATTGCTAAGCTACCAATTAAGTATTTTTGGCATCGTTGCACAAAAACACAACTGAAATTGGAGCAAGTACAACACGAGCTATTCGTTGTTCCAGTTGTTTTCTTGCTCCGTCATTCTGCATGTTGACAAAATAAGGTCGAATTGCATTCATTGGATTTCCGCATGACGTTTGCTTATTACATAAATGGGCAAAGTCATGGGAAAAATGAGTTGAACGCCCTATTTTGCTGATCGGCAGAATTGCAGTTTGGGTTTTTGGACAAAGTAAATAAAAAAAACGTAGAATAGTCATAATAATAATGGAAAAAATAAATAAAAGGGTGCTGGAGACTGAGAGAAGAGTCAGCTCCAGACAACCAGAAAACCCATGAACATGTTTGATGACTTTCAGCAAGGCCGATGTGGTAAGTAAGAAAAACCTCTCCTCCCCCTTCCCCCCTTTAATGTGAATTAGTGCCTAAAGGCGCTAACTCCCCCTAGCGCGGTGCCTCGCGTCCCAAAAGGGCAACAAGAACAGCCTCAGAGGCAGTCCTTGTATTAGGGAATATTAGTCTTTGCATCCTTTCCTTTTGATCAATTCCTTTTCCCGAGTTCCCGCTATCCCCGCGGGTACTCAACAAAACTAATAACTTCGTTACGTCCTCATTCACCATTAGACCAATTTTCGCTGATGCATTTTGTATACCTACGAAGGTATGTTGATATAATATGAAGGTATGTTGTGTTTACTGCAGCTTTCCTCATTACAATTTGTTGTTGTTGTAACAGCTGGTGGAAGTAGCTGAGGTTGTAATTCTTAGTCAGATTTTTAATTTATCGGCACTCGATCGGGCATATAATCCGATTATCATACGATCATTGCTGGCAATTCTGTTTCGTTACTTTGCAGATAACAAGGTTTGTGTCAAGGATTGTTAGGTGTTGTTGTTGTAAGTTTTAACCGCAAAATTCCACCAGAGATGGCGCCAACTGGATTGTTGATTTATAAGCGATGTTGATAAATCATTTTCCTTGATCCTTGCGCAATCTGGATTTGTCGAAAGTATATGAAAAGTAATTTTTCATCGATGTTGATTTGGCCAGTGCCCCGGCCGGGAATCGAACCCTGCAACTTCGGATTGCTAGTCTACGTGACCTATCGAAGGCCACCCATGACTATGTTGAAGAGGTCACACGATATGCCGCCGCCTTGTTCTATGCCTCGTCTGGTATAGAATGGCTCCGTAAGGTCCTTGCTAATCTTCACTGAAGACTTAGTGTCAGTAAACGTCATTCCGCAAAGGCGTAACAGCTTCGCTAGAACATTAAACTCAGCCATGGTTTCGAGTAATTTCTGACGTATCGGGCTGTCGAAGGCAGCGATGAGAATATGGTACGCGTCGATCTGTTTCTCTTGGGTCTTTTCCAGGCTCTGCCAAAGTTGTTGATTTACCAGGTCTAAAGACACAATAATAATGTCAGATCAGGTAAGATAACACTGGCTTTAGTCTTTCTCATAGCACACTCAGTGGCGGATTTAGAACTGCTGCCGCCCTAGGCACTATGTGATACGCCGCCCTTTTTATTTATATAGAAATGTTTAAAAAAAATTAATAATAAAATTATTGTGTATTATTTTTGAATGTATATATAAATACAGTGCACCACTAATGTCTACGTCCTGTTAAAATGAATATAATATTTTATACTGAGCTGTATAGTAGGGTGTCCCATTCAAAAAAAATTTTGGGCATTATTCTTAATTTGAATACTCATAAGGCTAAGAATTTTTGAGAATTTTTCAGATTTTTCGGAGGTGGTTTAGAGGTCGCGCAAATTGATTTTTTACCAAAAATCGACCTTTTTGATTTTTTTTTTTTGAATTTTGCTTCAAAATTGGTAAAAAAATAGATATTTCTTCAGCTTCTGAGTCAATATTCTTAAAGAAAATTTTCCGATCTTTAATTTTATGTGCATAAATAATAAGTTTCGGCAAAGATTTTGCACATTTTGACAATTTAATAACGGTTTTTCATAAATTTTCAACAAATATGGAAAAGAATGCTTTAATTTTTGAATTTTGAATGAAAGGTTGTAGCTGGTTTCGAAAAATGCATATTTTTAGAGAGTATATAATTTTCATAATCAAGCGAGCTCGGTTAATGGTTCCAGGAGATTTTATTGTTGGATGCGGCTCAGGTCTATCACCCAAAAAAATAAGGCTCAATTGCAGCATTTCTTTATAATCTTCCCTTGGTTGCAAAAATTATTAGATCTTTTCGTATGAACTCCGGAATAATTTTTTCAACAATTTCGTGGTTCATACAATCCGAAATTTTTTTTTTATCAATGGATTCCCACCTTCCCTGAAGAGTGACGAAAATTTTAATTTGTGGGGATGTAATTTGATCCTCAATATTAAGGGCCTTAAACGCTGATCCAGCAACTAGTTCCATCATATGATGGCGGCATGCCAAAAATATGAGGTCTTTTTTTAATTTTTGGCGAAGTAAAACGCAAGCCCCAATCCGCCGTCCTATATTGGAGCTGGTTGTGTCCGCACACATAAATTGGACATTTTCCGTTACATTCCAAGATTTTAGGGTTTGAAATACTGCCTCGGATTGGGCCTCTTCTGTTCCTGATGAAAGTGGTACTACTCCCAGAAGCTTGGAGTTTGAATTACCAGTTACACTAATGGATAACCGATCATTTTTATTCCTTTTGTTTTTTAAATCAGGCATTATTTTTCCATCCCAATGTACCGTGTTATAATTTGAGACAACAAACGATTTTTTAATTGAGTCTGCCACAATCAGTCGCTGCTTTTTACGTTCCCTCCAATTTTATTTTCAACATTTTTTTTTGATGGTTCATAGACCGAAACGTCAGAATCATCGCTGTCAACGCTGCTGATATCCTCCTTTTCAAACGGTTTTGATTTGGTCTTCCGAACTTTATTTGTGGGCTGAGATTTTCTCAAAGGTTGACCTATATTGCAGAGCGCGCTCTGCAAGTCGTTCACAAAGTCCTTTCTTTTCTTTTGGTTTTTCTAGACTGTCCCTTATATAACTTTGCCCACTTCGAGTGCAATATTATTATTTTGCGAGAAATATTGCACAGTTCCTGATTTGGATTCCACAAATCTCTGAAAGTCTTTGCTATTATTCTGGCGCTTTTGGAAACAGTGCACTTTTCCACTAAATGCAATTTAAAAAATCTTTGCAGTATTTGCATTTTTGTCGGCGGTTTGGCAGTATCAAGGTCTTCAATCATTTTGCCTACACACCACACATTCCTTGTATTCGACAATGGCATATCTATTTTAAAAAAATATTACCCAATATTTTTTGGACTACTTTATGATAATTTCAACTTACCGGAGCAATAAAACTTCAGATTAACAAAATATTTTTATTAAAAAGACGGGACTTCTTGTAATAATTACAAATGTTTTGAAAGAAAACCACTGGTTTTTCACAAAAGGTTTTTTTCTTATTTCTCTGCCAGCTGATCACAAAAACTTATCAGCTGATTTAACAGCGGATGCAAACCACCCGTATTGTGCTTTGTGAAGTAGCTTAAGCTTTTCCAGAGATTTTATATATTTAGAGATTGCTAATTACCGCAAGAGGGCTCTAGCATAGAAGCTTTTAGCTGAAGAAATAAAATGTATCTCAATCTCAAGCAAGCGTCTTCCACTTATCAGTTTACAAAAATTTTAATTGCATTGTGACTTGTTATCTCTAAACCTATAGACTATCTGCCAAAAATAGGGTTGCAGTTCCCCCAAATCCAATAAATCATGAATTTTAGTTCGAGCCATATCAGTGTCACCTAGTGATAACGGCTTTTTGGCTACTTTTTTGCTGTCCACAACTTGACAACATTTAAAACTAAGCTTTGACTCAATAAATAAATTTGACTTTGACTCAATAAATAAAATAAATAAATTTTCAAATCTCATAATCTAAAGTTTACAACAAATCGGATGCCGAAATCTTAAAGTACTCAAAATTTCATACAATGGGTGCAAAGCTTTAAAAGGGTATAACTGGAGAACGGCAAGAGAAAATTATATTGTTTTTTGATACATCATGTTTGAATATTAACGGTCAAATTCAAATTATAATTGGTGCTGGACATTATCGGCTGATATCTACTTCGCATGTACATGTTTGACATAATTGTAGATATATATACAGCTGATGATGTACCATTGTGCATCAGTTCGTCACAAAGGGGTCTGAAGATGAACTCGTCATGGAGTTCGAAACGCGTAATCCTCTAGTGCGTGACACACTGAATTTGACCAAAAATATCAAACAATAAAACACTTTTCTGATCGTAAGCCGAATTTGATGTATCATTTGATACACTTTAACGTAAATTAAATATATATATTGAACAATTCTAAATAAAGACACAGCCAAAATTAGCATATCTCAATAATTCAAAAATAAATAAGTTATTTAAAACCAAAACTTAAAAAAATCACTTATTTGCTTCTAATAAAGTCTTCGTACATTTAACATTCCGTTTACGTTTCGCACTAATTAACTGTTAGTTTTTGTTCAATCATAACCTTATTCATACAGATTTAATTATTTCATGCATGCATACGATTTTGTTTATAATATTTATATTTACAAAAAATTGATAAATTTTTACACAAAAACGTGTGTTAAAAACAAATGTAAACCAAATTTTATAATTAAAAAAATTATATCAAATTTTATAATTTTCTTTCAAAATTAAAATATTATAAATGATACTATTATACATATGTATGCAGATAGAAAATAATAACAAAAGTTTTTGTAAAAAATAAAAGTTACTTTATACATAACTTTTGAAAAACAATACTATTTTTCTGAAATAGATAATTAAAATTCTTTAATCAGTGCTTCTTTTAATAAATTGGTATTTCGGGACTTTGCCCGGCAAAAACGATAATTAGTTTATAGTTTATTTCTTGCATTAATTGGCCTTCAATAGACAATAATGCAAGACCATTAGGTCTATCTTGGCCCAAACTTGCCCGAATATAGTTTTTTACCCTTTTTAGGGTGGAAAAGGATCTTTCTGATTGACAGTTTGTAGCAAGGATACTCAAAAAAAATTGTTTATTTCTCATATCCTGAAGAAATAACGCTAGAGAACCATACATTTGAACAACAAATGATAAATCAGCCAGAGATGCTTAAAGTTTCTTACTAGCAGCATTAAAACGATCTAAAATAACATTCCAAACAATGACTGGAATAGCTGTTTCTAGATTCGGTATTTTTCGTTGTAGTGCAATAGCTTCAGGTCGTGTAGGCGGTTTCTCGTCTATGTTTTGTGCACGTAAGTCTAACGCATCTATAATTGCAGAACACTCTTTTTCTAAAGCATAACATGCATCATGTCGAGCAGACTAGCGAGTTTGAGAGAGGCGTTTTTAGTCTTAAATTTGTTCGCTGCACCAAGATGTCCCATAGATGTGTAGATATTGTAAAAAAATTCTTGCAAGGTGAAAAATATCGACTGCTTCAGCTACAGATTCAGCTGGACAAGTGCCTATTAAATTCAAAGAAAGGGCAGCGCAAGGCACGTAATCTGCTAAATGATTAATTGTTTTAATTCTTGGCTGAAGTCCTAAATATATACCTGACATATTACTTGCATTATAATTCATTACGGCCAAACCAATTTTTTCTAAAGAGTTTAGCACTGCATTTTCAATATCTTTGGCTTTGTGACCAGTATTTGGTACAAATTCTAAAAATCTGTCAACGGTCTCACCATTTTTACGTACATATCTAATAATTATAGCAAGCTGATCGACATGTGCAATATCAGGTGTAGAATCTACAATGATACCAATGATGCACTTCCGTTGAAATGTGTTGTAATACTTGACCTCGAATCAAGATTATAATATCTTCGAAGATGGTCTAAGGATGAGCATATTTTAAATGCTCAGATAAAAAAGGATCAAACTCGGCAAGAAGTTCATCTGTTCCTAAGAAATTTCCATTTCGCAAATCACCAATTTGTTCTGTATGTCCTCGAAATGGCAGTCCTCTTATTGCGAGTGATTTAACAATTGCAATTTTTCTGTATAATTTTTTTTTCAATATGAAATTTCTTCATCGAGCTGTTTTACTAGGCGTTGATCAACACGGTCGTGTACTGCTGCTCGAGCTTTTATATGATAAATATTAGTTTTATGAAATCTAAATTTTGGTGAGCTTCAACGCGTGCATTTGAGTTTTGCCTGTCCCTAAACCCTTCGCCAGTAAATGCATAAGTAACGTCACTTCTACCAAATAACAAACAAGGAACACAAAACACAGTTTGTTTAGTTTCTGAATAAGTCAACTAATCACGGCATTGAATCTCTCCGTTTTTTAAAGTACGTTAAAATAGGTTTTTGCAACAATACCTTGTTTTATCATTGTAAACGTTTTTGGAATTTTTGAAATTTGTAATGTTGTTTTGTGGCGTACGCTTTAACTAATGTAATTTTAAATTTTGGCGCCCTTAAAATCGTGCCGCTCTAGGCCCGGCCCTCACGGCCCTATGGGTAAATCCGCCACTAAGCACACTCGATAGGACCTTATATGCGATGGGTAGAAGGCTGATCCCGCAGTAGTGGAACACACATGGATCACCTTTTTTTATAGCACAGGACATAATACGCTAAGATTCCAATCATTCTAATCATTCTTGAAGTCCGTCGGCACCGGCTGCTTTATTACTTTTAAGCTCTTTTTATCCTGTCATTACTTGGTGGTGGGCAACCTAAGCCGTCATCGGCAGTTGGCGCGATAACTTTACGTGCGCTGCCTTCTGCAACCAGCAGTTGCTGGAAGTGTTTTCTGCATATATGCAGCACACTTTGCGTATCTGTAACCAGATTTCCATCCTTACAGGAGGGGGGGCCATTACCGTAGTTTATTGTTTTTACTTTCTGGTAAAATTTCGGGCCTCACCTCTATCCCTGTATCACTCTATATCCTCTTTCTTCCGTTCCTTCATCTGACGTTTTTTTCTCTTTAATAGCTGCCTTGCCTGTTTTACTGTCTCCTTGTGCCGTTCCCTAAGAGCGCGGAGTACAATTGACTGTAGCGTTTCCCTATTTCATTCCCTAGCACGGTTGTTGCGACGGTTGGCATGGAATGGGCAATATGCTGCCACTGTGTATCGGGAACGTCAGAAGTAGAGGCTTTGTGTCGTAGTAGTAATTGGGGAGCTGGTTGGAGTAGATGGTGGCTATGTCTAGTATTTGCAGCGTCGCGACGTCCAATTTTCTTTGCATTTGGTAACGTGCGTTTTCGCTCTGCTCATTGTTGTGCACACCTTGGCTGCAATCAGGTAATGATCCGAGCACGTCACACGCACGTCCAAGACACTAGATACATGCCTGCCTTCAATTACCACATGATTAATTTGATTTTTGGTGTTTTGATCAAGAAGTTGCCTTGTGGATATCTGTGTTCTGGAATCTGGTGTCTGAAGTGTCGTATACAGGCTAAATTTACCAATAGATGGGTCAAGGACATATTCCCTTCAAATTTATCCAGAACGATTGTAATGTCGTGGCCAGGGCAACGCACAGTGGGTATTGTTGTTGTTGTAACGGGTGGTGGTTAGCTGAGGTGATTATTCTTTATACCGATTTTCAATTTATTGGCTCTCGATCGGGCATATAATCCGATTATCATACGATCATTGTTGGCAACTCTGTTTCGTTCCTTTGTAGATCACAAGGTTTGTGTCAAGGATTGTTAGGTGTTGTTGTTGTGGGTTTAACCGCCAAATTCCACCAGAGATGGCGCCGGCTGGCTTGTTGATTTATATAAGATGTTGATAAATCATTTTCCTTTTCCTTGGTCCTTGCGCAATCTGGATTTTTGTAGTGGAAGCGTCTAGGATGAGTTTTGTTGGCTGGAGAACTCATAAGTATTTGAAAAGTAATTAATTTGTCATCGATGTTGATTTGGCCAGTGCCCCGGCCGGGAATCGAACCCGGCACCTTCGGATTCCTAGTCTACGTCGCTTCCATTGAGCTATCGAAGGCCAGCACAGCGGGTAATATAAGGTGATTGCGTCTCATAATTGATTTTTGCATATGTTTGAAATTAATCATAAAACAAGTTCTATCGTAAAGCTAAGATGTCAAGCAATAATTGTTTGCAGAAATTATAGTTTTTTATGTCCACAAAAGTATTAGAAAATGTCGACAGAACACACTACTTTCGACTTAAAAGATTTGGGGAGCTAACATTTTACAATATTCAGGGGCGTACTTTTAATATTCATAATTATTTTTTATTGGAAAGGGTAACTTGTCCAGATTCTATTTGTTATTGGCTGTGTTTTTTTGGTATCCTATATAGGATACCGGTATAAGATACCAACAAAACGCTTCGCCGTTAACAAAAAGAAATTACTTGGCAGCACAGTAACTTTTGTCAAATAATTATTTGTTTTGTTTTCATTCATTCGTATATATTTTATTATATGGCGTTTTGATTTTTTTTTGATATTTTCGAAAAATTTTGTGATATTAATATAAAAATGGTTCACATAGGATCTAATGTGTCGCAGGGACCTTAAGTCACAAATTGGAACTTTTTTCTAGGGTTTGCATAACAAATTAGCTGTAAAATAACATTTTATTGAAAAAATATCATTCAAATGCAAATTATCTTATTTGACGTTCTCTTTTCATTTTTACTTTTTGTTTACCTATGCAATAACAAATTTGGTCACATTTTTATTTTTTACTACTATTTTGAACAACTTATCCCCGTTTAGCTTAGCATGTAAATTTATCCCAGTTAGCGTATATGGGATAGCAGTTGTATGGCTAAGCGGATATAAGTTACCAACAAAACGCAACCATTGTTTTTAGAAGATCTGATATTTCTTCATTTCAAATATATAATGTTTTTGGCGTACCTACGGAACTCTGACTAGGATTTTAACTTTTGGTGCCGTTTGCCGCCGATCTATTTTTAACATAGAATTAAAGTCTTACTTATTGTCTAATATATACATTAAAACTAGCTGCCTTTTCGTGCCTATACACAATTTTCATGCAACAATGTTGAGCAACTCTGAAATAAACAATACAAAAGTTGTAAATTGAATTAGCTTTTTTTCAGGTTTTTTTTAATAAACAATAAAATATTTTACGTGATTTGCAATAAAAGTATCTTTATAATCGATATAAACGATCTGGGATTTCACAAAAAACAACGGATTTTAAAATTAATAATTCAAAGTGCTATATAAGCCTATTATCGTGATTAAGTGGTAAGAATCGATTGTGTTACTAAGATTTTTCGAAAAAACAAACAGTTTTTAGAAGATAACATACATGTAATATTAAAAATCTCCAATAATCGATAATACCAAAGTTTAAATATCGTTTGCAGAAGGCGAACAGAACTGTTAAAGTTTTTCTTGAAAGAATTGAAGATTGGTTAAATACAGAATTTTTATTACTTCGCCAGCAAAAGGTAAGTCTTAAACTCTTTCTAAATACGAGGAAGATATTGACTCAAAAGTCAAAAAGATACAATAAAACATAATTTCTGATGCATATCTTTCATTTCTTCCTTGGTGTCTATTAAACTTGTAGATGAATGATACATGCTAAACAGATTGGCAAAATAAAGCTCCATCGAATTATATAATACCAAAGAGAAGTTGGGGAGAATATTGAAAACTAGCTGACCCGGCAGATTTCGTGCTGCATCCAAAATTATTGATGAAGATATTGAGTACTTGTTGGAATCTAATTAAGATTGGCTAATTTCCTTTGGCCTCTGAAAATTTTAAATTTAAAGGGCGAAACTCTTTAGTATTTTGTATCAACAATTATTTTTATTAAAAGTTAAAAAACACCAATTACAGTGGATTTTTCGTAATTTCTTAAATTTTTGTACACTAATTTATCCAAACTGACTTCAAATACTTGAAATTTGTTACGCTTTTTATAACTTTCCCCGAATGTTAAAAAGTAGGTTTTTATTCTTGGGAAAAAGTAATTCCCAGGGAACTAATTTTCCTGTATGTTAAATATTCATTTTAAACTTTGAGTTACAATTCATTATGGTGTAGCTTCAACCTTTTGCTTTTCGCGATTGGTAACATGTTCTGTGAACATTGTTCACTCATTTTTCTCCGTTTATTCTCTAAAAGTGGCAATTTCATATCTCCCGTCTAATACAGCGGTTATGTCATAAAATAAAAATACATACCAATTACAAAGAAACATTTGCTGACCGTGTTTGCCGGGGGTAAAAATTTCCAGAAAGAAACCCCATCTTACGACGTATCTACGTCGCATATGGAACCTACATGCCAAATTTCAAGGCTCTAGCTTTAGCCGTTTTGGGTTGGGGGAGTGATCAGTCTCATATGATCGGTATAAAGATCGATTGAAATTTCGGATTTTGTGGGCGGTGCTACGTCATATTGTCAAACTTTGTTTTCATGCAATTTCTGAAAGACGCCCTACGAACCGCATGGAGAAAAATTCGGTGCAATCGGTTCATTAATTTGGATTATATAACTACAAATATTTCCTTATATAAACCGAATATGTACTAATATAGATATGTTCATTTGAGTACCTAGAACTCATTAACCACTACACATACTAATACCGAATTTAAGAAAAACCTTGGCATCAAAATTCACTCTTTCACTTTTATAGTACTCGAGAATTATTTACTCCCATAGCTATCCACATTAGTGTTGATCACATTTGTACGGGACCATACTTTGCTGCCTATACTCACGGACGACTACACGTACAAAGGCCATTTTTAAAAACGTCGCCTCTCATAAGAGCTTTACAGAGAAAAAATCGGTTCATGCATTACACAGTACATCTATCACGGTCACAATGAAAGTTCCCTACAAATAATACGACTACTCCATACACCCGTGTAAATTATAGTCCATAATGGACGAGGACTAGTCCAATAATAACCCAAATGCATGGAAAAACCTACCCCTTTAACATTACGATGTCCTAGGGGTGGTCCATATAACCCTGCTTTGCATTACATCAGAGTAGTCTCAAAACTACTCCACATCATTACTCCTGTCAGAAAAGCCACTACAAAAAACAAACGCCTGCAAAAAACAACAACTTAATATGCAAACGATAAAACTCGAACAATAGAAAATCTTATTTGACAATGACATGGTCCATGACTGCATTACATAGGACAATGTTGTAACTAGTCCATAGCAGCCTGAAAGGATCACGTAGTCCAGTATTATTTGCAGGGATATTTGTATTACTACTAACAATGTATGTGAGGTGGGGAACCCACTTCTTTAGTCAAAATAAAAAATACCATATTTTACTCCAGAATTGGTAGTAGATTCTGTAAATGTTTGAGGAAAAAGCAAACATCAAAAAAACGAACGATTGCAGCGACACCTATCGGGTCCAATAGTGAAATAAGCCATGTACGGACCTACTCAATTCTATAAGTTACATTATGTAAGTAATTATTTACAATTTGCGACTTAATATTAATTAATATATTGACTTTAGAATTTATCTCAAGCTCAAGACCAGGGGTTTTGAAAGAAGTTAAAGGCAGAATGATATTCTCATAATGCCAGGCAGTCTGTACAGCTGTTTCGGATTCAGCCACGAATCCTCATCAGCAGCCTTTGGTATAATGATTGCAAACTGTTTATCAAGTCTTATGCACCAGAATTAACAACAAAATGAGAATTCTTTCCTGAGTGCATAGACTCGAAAAACTTCACAACCATTCACTATGAGAAACCATTTGCTTAACTTCTTTCATGTTTTGATTGTTTATGTTGAAAAAGCAACAAACAACATGTTTTGTTGTTGGTTTCGCAACCAACAGATTTGCCATAAGCATTATTACAGCTTTGCGGCCCGTCGTGCTCTACGTCATCATAATCGTTGTGTTTGTATTTATTCGGTCTGTTTGTATGAACATTGACTTTACAATTTATCTCAAGCTCAATACCAGGGGTTTTGAAAGAAGTTAAAAGCAGAATTATATTCTCATAATGCCAGGCAGTCTGTACAGCTGTTTCGGATTCAGCCACGAATCCTCATCAGCAGACTTTGGTATAACGATTGCAAACTGTTTATCAAGTCTTATGCACCAGAATTAACAACAAAATCAGAATTCTTTCTTGAGTCCATAGACTCGAAAAACTTTACAACCATTCACTATGGTTTCTCATAGTTTCGTATAAATATATATTTTAATATTCGCTTTCGCAAAAAAAATATTCCAATATTCGCATTCGAATTCATACAAGTAATAGTAAAAGTGAGACTGATGACGACATGCAAGAGATTACGTTTTCAGTCCCTCATGCAATAAAATTGTTAGCTGAATACAAAAAGGAAAAAAATTAATATTTCAGAAGATCCTTTATTGTGGTGAAAACGGAACAGCTCGAAATACCAAAAATTGGTACCTTTGGCACGCCAGTTCTTAGCTACACCTCCGGGAAGTGTTCCCAGCGAACAGTTGTTTAGTGGAGCCGGACTTATCTATGATCCACTAAGAACTAGATTGCATAGCGAAAAAGCAGCGAAACTTCTTTTTGTTGAATACAACTTGGCTCTACTAAACTTTGAACACTGAAAATTATATTGTTTTTTTTTTGCTTACTTATTTAAAACTTCATAATCTTTTAAATTTCATCATTAGTTTTTTTAGACTTCATACAAATTAAAAGTTATAAAGACTTGCATTCCTCTCTGCCCGTAGTGCCCAATCTGGGCCCCCGAATACTCTAATACTACATATCATTTATATCGCATATACTTTGTGATATATCTCTGATCTGAAACAGACGATTGATATATCTTGTGTATGGGAGTGACCTACTCCAATGGGGCGACGACGTGATGCAAAGGACTTTCATTCCTCTCTGCCCGTAGTGCCCAATCTGGGCCCCCGAATACGCTAATACTACATATCATTTATATCGCATATACTTTGTGATATATCTCTGATCTGAAACAGACGATTGATATATCTTGTGTATGGGAGTGACCTACTCCCATGGGGCTACGACGTGATGCAAAGGACTTTCATTCCTCTCTGCCCGTAGTGCCCAATCTGGGCCCCTAATACGCTAATACTATATATCATTTATATCGCATATACTTTGTGATATATCTCTGATCTGAAACAGACGATTGATATATCTTGGATATGGGAGTGACCTACTCCCATGGGGCTACGACGTGATGCAAAGGACTTTCATTCCTCTCTGCCCGTAGTGCCCAATCTGGGCCCCCGAATACGCTAATACTATATATCATTTATATCGCATATACTTTGTGATATATCTCTGATCTGAAACAGACGATTGATATATCTTGTGTATGGGAGTGACCTACTCCCATGGGGCGACGACGTGATGCAAAGGACTTTCATTCCTCTCTGCCCCTAGTGCCCAATCTGGGCCCCCGAATACGCTAATACTACATATGATTTATATCACATATACTTTGTGATATATCTCTGATCTGAAACAGAGGATTGATATATCTTAGATATGGGAGTGACCTACTCCCATGGGGCTATGACGTGATGCAAAGGACTTTCATTCCTCTCTGCCCCTAGTGCCCAATCTGGGCCCCCGAATATGGTAATGCTAAGTATCTTTTATATCGCATGCATTTAGAAAGGAAATTATTTATTAAAAATTTAACAAATGTATTTATTTTTTGCTTTATATATCAGTATTATTCACTATTTTTCAATTATTATTCACTATTTTCAAGTTGAAATATATTTTTTTCATATACAAACTCGTTTTGATGAATTCCTTATTGGGGGTTTGTGTCTTCGCTAAAAACGTATTTAAAAAAACCTATTTAACTTCACTCCCTTAATAATTGGTACCTTTGGCACGCCAGTTCTTAGCTACGCCTCTGGGAAGTGTTCCCAGCGTACAGTTTTTTTGTGGAGCCGGACTTATCTATGATCCACTAAGAACTAGATTGCATAGCGAAAAAGCAGAGAAACTTCTTTTTGTTGAATACAACTTGGCTCTACTAAACTTTAAATACTGAATAAGTCAAAGTTTTCGAAAATAAATAAAATTATTGTTTAGTTAGTGAATTTCTGAGAATTATATATATTTTTGTTTTTGTTTTACTTTGAAATCAATATTTTATGCTTAATATGCAGACAGTAGGAATGATACTAAATTATTCGTTTACGTAAACCATTTTTTGACATTCGCTAAACAATTTTGGAATATTCCAAAAATAACCAAAAATTAGAATTCGCATTCGCTTTCGCAAAAAAAAAATATTTCAATATTCGCATTCGCATTCGCTAAAGCACATTCGTTACATCCCTAATATATAACTCATGATCCAAATTAAGACAAAATTTTACACAAACCGTCCTATTGACGACGTCTTTTATTAGATATTTACAGAAACGAAATCGGTTCACGCATTGCAGAGAATTGCACTCACCGCTGTTGGAGCGCGTCTTGTTTATTTGAGTGCAAAAACCGAACTGACTTATTCTACCCTAACAACGATGTTGCTGTTGCCGCCGCTGCTTCCATAACAACGAAGTTTCTGCTTCCATTGCACGCGCCAGGACGAGTTTCAAGGAATTTGCTGAGCCCATGTCTGGGATGAATGCGCGTGTTAATTATGTTGAGTATGCTCAACTTGTTCGTCGTCAGTTGAGTAAGCTCAACTTGTTTGTCGTTAACTCCTCCCCCTTTAAGTCCATTCGTCCACGAATGGGTTAAGAAAAAAATGGTAAACTGAGGATGCTTTTTGATGTGCCCTTCCTTTGTAGGTCATGACAGTTTCCGGAAAGGTTATTGACGGTATTGGAATTCGTCTTCTGTGTTTCGGGACTAGCCTCGATGTCTTGGCTACCCTGATTATCTGCTGGCTTTGTTTCTGAGATTTCAGCTTTCTTTTTCATTGAGTAATTCTTCAAAAAAAAATGTCACCAGTGCTAGGAAGATTACCATCATCGCAAAGATTAGTGATTGACTCAACCAGTTTCTTGCTTCCAGTTTACTTATTAGAAGGGTTTTTTTTGACATGCATTTCATTTACAAGTTCTAAGGATAATGTTTTTTCTTCTACATCAGTTGACATTGGTTGGACTAGCGCGGGCAGAGGTTTTGTGCTCGAAATTACTTTATTGCTATAGATTCTGTTGTCTATTTTTATGGTGGAGTTAAAGTGGTGTACAATATAGGATCCGTTTAACCAAATAGGTGAATTGTCCGCATCGATTTTCCCGGCAAATTGGTTCAGCAACAGTATTCCTTCTTCTATCTCTTCTACTCTTGGAATGTGCTCGTTGTTGGTTGTAGTGCATCTTGATGTTTGGCTGGCTAACAGTTTTGGAATGCATTCAGATTCGGTAATGTTTACAAACTTATCTCTATTACAAATCGATAAGCTATTGTACGTTTCACAATCTTCTTTTAAGCCAAGGATTTTAGCGTTACAGTTCAGAACATATTTAAAATCGATTTTGTTAACAGTATTTCCCTTTTTTATGGGTTTTACTAATAATTTTTTACAATTTTCAGTCTCTGTGGTTGGTATGCTTATAATCTAAATTATATTTTGTCCTTCTGAAGCAATTTAAATTTTTGCAAAATGTAGCAATTCATCAACACTTGAAAATGGAATGTTGTTCTTATCAAAAACATTGTCTAATATTTGTAATTCAAGAGATGACAATATAAAAGAGTTTACAACGTTAACCTTAGCCAAATGAATTGCAAATTCTATATTTTCAATTTCATCCTTTATGATTTCTAATTTATATTTTAGTTTAGATATTACTTCATTATTTTTGGAGTATTCAGAATATTTAAGGACTTTTATTATTTTATTTGTGACATTAGTGAGACTGTTTATTTTCTCTATTGACAAACGGTTTATTACAACTTGATTACTATTGTTTTCTAGGATATTATCCATTTTCTTCTGGATTATCTCGAAATCATGATGGTCTGGGCTTCCAGCCAACCATTTCCATGCACTTCCAAGAAAGTCCAGAGAGCGTCTGGATTTCAGTTTAGGTTTTAATCTGGAAATGTGCGATTTGATCTGGGAAATGGTGAATGACAGGAAAGGGATCAAAGGATGGCTTGTCGTGTTTCGTCGAATGATGTGTTCCAATTCCCCGACAATTTTTTCGTAACCTTGAAGATCGATTGTGTGGACAATTTTAAATGTGCCAGATTGGATTTTCGCCAACCCAACATTCATAGCCACGAGTTTCGAGTTAGAGTAGTCCAATATTTGAACTTCTCCCCTACCCATCGTTATTAGCAATAGCAAACTGTAATTAGGAATAGAGACAATTAATATCTTATGTGTCGTTTGTGGACCACACGGCCGCTTTCCGTCAAAATAGAATTTCTATTCTCTTTTACGACTTCTTCATTGTACTTCTCAGTTAACTTAGTACCAAGGCGTTTATTAACTTTAACGAATACAGTCTGCCCCGGGATGTATTCTTTTGGGTCTGTCTTTCCTTTATTGTGATACATTAAATCTTTATTCTGTTTTTCCTGTAACTTTTCCATATTCGTCTGTCTTGTCCTATCGTAACTTCCCGGTGAAAAATCGACAGTGCGCCCAAAAAAGATGTCCACTGGTTTCCTGGCAATTGTCGAATGCACTGAATGACTATACTCACTCACTGCCCTTTCCAGTAGCTCATCAAAATCCCTACACACCTTCTCCGCTTTAATACACCTCAATAATTCAGCAAGAGTCAAATGAAAACGTTCAACCTGCCCATTGGATTCGCTTCTATAAGGAGGAGTAGTGAATACTTCGATGTTAAGTTCATCCCTCATCATGAATAAAATGGAAGCAGAGTTAAGAGATCGTTCGTTATCAATCACTACTACCTTAGGTACGCCGAAAAAAACAGGATTTCCCTTAGAAGTTTTCTGACATCTTCTGTGGACTTCCCTTTAATAATTCTTGTCTGAGTGTATTTTGAAAATTTATCGATCGAAGTCAATATAAGATTTTTATCAGTGGAGAATACATCCACGTGTATCACTTGACCTGGATAAGATGGAATGAGTGTTTCACCAAGTTTCGGTTCGTTAGGATGTCTGTCATATTTGTTATTTTTGCAAATCGAACAAAGTTTTACTATTCGCTTTATTTTGCCAAACAATCCCGGAAAGTAATACTTCTCCAATATTTGGGTTTTATTCTCTGTTGGGGATCTTTTCATTTGGTTCTGTAAGGGTTAAGCTAGTACTGTACAGAAGAATTATCTGTGTACTAATACTAGATGGCAACCATGCGCCTATATTTCCATTTTGACATTTCCACTTTTCATTCAATTTGGTGTTCTATATCTTTCCCTTTTGCACTCTCATCGTTGTTGTTCTCAAAATCACCCGATTTCGAAACAACCGTTACTTTTAATGATGGCTGATGCAACGTGAAGTTTGCGTTGTAACTAGGGAAAGAAATAGAAAGATCAACAGGGACAGTCGAGATTAAGCAGTGGATAGAGTCGGTCGAAGAAAAGCTACGGTTTATATTAAATAATACCAATTGAAAATAATAAACAGGCATAGCAAATGCAAAAACACCACAAAAATGAAAAAAAAAGAATTAACACAAGGTTTAAAGTGATGCTATTGCTACTACAACATATATGTAACTGAAAACAACTAAATTTGCAAAGTATTTAACATAGAAACTTCTAAAAAGCCAAAAAAAAAAATATCGGACATTCGACCAAAAGCATATAAATAAAAGAATTAAAAATATACCTGGAAATCATACTATAAATGTACTAAATTATTGAAAAAAGAGGAATTTATTTCATTTGTATTAAAACAACTAGCTATAAAAAAAAAATTATATAACACAAACTTAAAAAAAATAATAAAGAAAGGGAATGATCGTGACAAATAAAACGCAATTACCCTTCTTGTTTTCCGACTAAGATTAAAGAGAAAGAAATAGAGAAAAAAACCCAACAAAGCTTGAAGTATAGCTAAGAGAGTACCTTAAAAAAAAAAAAAAATTAAAGAAATACAATATTAAAATCATTGAAATTGAAACTACTACAATAAACTAATAATAAGAAAAGAAAAAAAAAACATAATAATAATAATAAAACCTACACATAAAACTCTTAAACTATGAAACCTCTCCTAAAACTAATTTGTGCTAAACTGTAAATCGTACTGTTTAAAAAGGACATGTATTAGCCAATAAAATAAATGTTGCTGACGAGAAAGATGTATTTAAAACTAAATGATGGAAATTATGTTATTTAAAACTAAGTGAAACCGTAACATCTCCCTGCCATTACCAACACACAGTGACAGTGAACGAATGACAAACAGCCATACCGTCTGCAGAATTCTTAAAAACAGCTTCAACTTCATCATCAATTTACACCATCTTTACCAGCTGAAACACCATCATTACCAGCTTAACTTTATTAACCTCAACAACATCATCTCATAACCAATCAGCACTTTCATCATCATCATCTCGTTCATCGCCACTTTCATCACCATCATCATAATCATAATCATCATTATGTATTTTATATGTATATTAGTTGTAAGTATAGCGAGTAAGGTTAGTTTAAGATTATAATTATTTCTAGTTGTTTTTTTTTTCTTTCTTTATTTCTAAGTTTTCTGATTCTTTTGTTAATAAACCATATGTATTGTAATATAAAAATGGTTCTTTAAACTTTTCTTTCTGTGGGTTTATGGTAAAGGGGAGTATTGGTATAGGGGGGAATAGGGATTCATAAATTTTAATTTTTTTTTCTCTCGCAGCGGCATAATGCACAAGTAATTTGTTTTATCATCAAATAAAAGTGGTCATAATGGCATTTATTTTTATATGTTTACGCGGCGAAGAATGGGCTGTGAACCTTTCCACTGTGGCGGAGCTAGCCATTTAATATATATGCCTTAGGCCCAAATTTTCGCATTGTAATATCTATCCTTTTTTAATGACAACTTTAGTCTAGACCGCGCGCGTAACATAAATGGCGCCCAACGTAAAGCAAAAATACATATGGAATTGTTTATTATATTTTTTTTAATAAATTAAATTGTTTCGTTGATATGGTCTGGCTTAAAAGTCACCGGCTGAAGACAAAGCCAATTCCATAAAGTTTTCCCAATTTAGCCAGATCAATATCAGCGAACAATTAAAATTAATATGCCAAAGCCTGCACAAAACAGTTAAATTTTCATATTTTTCCATTTCATTCTATTTGGTGATGAGACTTTAAAGTTTATATTAATGTAAACAATTGTCCACTCCAAAAGCTAGAATTATTTTTTTCAATTTTCAATTTAGTACTAAAGACATCAGTAAGTCATATAAGTGAAGATTTTTTTTATTTTTTTCTTATATTTGCGACTGATGGTTTGGTGCTAATTATTGAGTTAAGTTATCCAACGTTTTATAAGTCTAAATCATGGAACAATGACTAAACTGTGTGTTTATTGCAATAAAACGTTGGATAAACATAAAGTCTTTAAAAGTTTTTTTTAAAAAGAAACTAGTAAAGAAAATTTTAACATATTTTTTTATTTTACATAATAGACATTATTTCACAAGAACTTAAATTGAAATATATGATCATTGTGTCTCTGAACTAGACAACTACAATTTCAAATTTACAAATTTAACATTGTCGGTTCAACTTATAATCTCTATTCACCCTTGCCATGCCCATACAAACCCTTACCAAAACCCCTAAGACTGTCATACTATTACTTTTGAAATAACTCAGCTCTTCATCTATAACACTAAGGTAAATACCCTTTTTTTTCACTTTTCTATTTCTTACTTAATATATATTACATTTTATCTAATAATTATATTTACATTATTTACATAAACCCGTACTATATTTTATGAAATACAATTCATGACGGGTAGACATGAAATGTCTCTTCGTAGCAAAAGTGCTGCTTCCAATATTTTAAATTCATCTCGCGGTCGAGGAAGAAGCATATCGTCGCCTAGCAAGTCTTTAGATAATCTTGAGGAACCACCTCCGTCAAGACCTTTGGTAGTCCACTCACCACAACGTAGCGCTAGTGTTTCTTTGAATTATAGTGAATGTAAGTGGAAATTGTCAAAGTGGAAATATAGCTGATTCTAGTTTTAATCTTGTGGAATTACAAAGCGATTGTAACCCTAGTAATAATTCGGATACAATTGACTCTTTCCCTGAACGTTCTGACCCTGTTAGTTACACCACTACGTTATTAGGCTTTCCGATTAATCAAAGTGCATCTCAAATGGAGACTAATAAAGAAAAAGTAGTTAATACCACCCAAGAGGGGGAAATATTAGCGGTTTTGCGTACCATCCAGCAGACACAGGCTAATTTCAATGCTGAATTAGGCTCATTGAGAGCAACCGTTTCAAATCTGACCCAGCGTTCAGATAGCACAGTGGATCCAAACCCTACAAGTAACCAACCTAACTTGCCAACTTCTCATTCTCAAGATTCTCAAGATTGTGGAAATCCTACCATGTCTGACAGACCCGTTAAAGTAGACTTTGAAAAATGGAAAATAAAATTTGATGGCACGGGTAAAGTTGAAGATTTTTTATTTAAAATTGATATTTTGGTCGAGAGGACTCGTTGTAGCTCAGATCAGCTAGAACAAAATTTTCAAACATTTTTATCAGGGAAAGCTGAATCCTGGTATTGGAATTTTATTAAAACACATAACGATCCTCCATATCGTCTTTTAAAACGGGCTATAGCTAAAGAGTTTGCGGCTCTAGAAACAGATGAAGACCTTTTAATGCAATTAAATACGAGAAGACAAAATTATAAAGAGTCATACGACGATTTTCATTCAATTATGGTGTCTATTAATTCGAGAATGTCAGACCCTCTTCCTGAGGATAAACTGTTGGGAATAATACGTAAAAATATAAAGCCCGAATTAAAATTCATGCTATTCGGCTCCGGCCCAATGAATCTGCATTCTTTTAGGGACACTGCTCGTGAGGCCGAAAAAGTTTTAGCGGAAAATAAAGGCGTCGTACCCGTGAGAAATGCATCTAAGCAATTGCATGCTTTAGAAATTAACTCTGAAACTGAAGAGGATAGTGAATTTCAATCTGACCCTCAATTGGAGGCCATTAATATCTCTTGTCGTCCATTTAAACCTGACTATTCGCATATTAAGTGTTGGAACTGTTTGTCCCTCGGACATTCTTACATCTATTGTCCTGATGAGACGCGATATTTATTTTGTTATAAATTGATTTTTATGTTGTTCCCTCACTTAGCCAGGAGGTATATTTAGGTCTTGACTTTTGGCGAAAATTTGCAATAGCCCCAAATGTTATCCCTGCCATCGAGACAATCGAAGGTCTGCAAAATAATAAAGATATTTGTTTTCATGAACTCTCTGCTGAGCAGAAATTACTTCTAGATTCTGTTATTTCTGAATTTCCTGCCCAGCAAAATATTTTGTTGCAAAGAAACAATTACAGAATAGCTTTTACTGATAAGTAACAAGTTCCACTTTCGGTTGCACAATATATTATTTTTGTTTGAAATTGTCCCAAAACCAACATGTTCTCCTGGAACCTGTTATGAAATTAATTGCCACATAACTGAATTACATATGCTGTTTTTTGAAATTTAATTGGTTTTCAATTGGGTGCTAGTTCTAAATATATTTTAACTCAGATTTTTGAGTTTTTCTTAATAAATACCCCCTAAAAAACAAATATTTCGAATACGAATATTCATTTTCTGTTCTACGGAATCTGTGGTGCAACATGTTGTACATAATCGGTTATATGGAACCAGAAACAGAATAGAAAGTCGATTAAAAAAGAAACGATTCTAGTATCAATACCATTCGCAACAAGTTCTGAAAAATTTTCCTGGGTGCATTTGAAAAATTGGGCTTAGGCCGCACGCATCTTTTAAGTCATGACATTGATACTGGCGATTCTGTACCGATAAAGTGTAAACACTATCCGTTGTCCCCGCCTAGGCAAGCTGAGGTTTATAAAGAGCTTGACCGTCTGTTAGATATGGGTGTTATAGAGGAGTCAAATTCACCGTGGTGTTTTCCTGTGGTAAATGTGCGAAAACCCGGTAAAGTGCGTCTTTGCCTGGATTCTCGGAAATTAAATGTCATTACCAAAAAGGATTCTTACCCTCTGCCCCATATCAATGGCCTACTTAGCAGACTTAAGGACACACATTTTATAAGTGGAATTGACTTAAAAGATGCCTTTTTCCAAATCCCACTGACAGAATCATCCAAGGAGAAGACAGCCTTTGCGGTCCCTGGTAGACCACTCTACCAATACCGAGTCATGCCATTCGGGCTTTGTAATGGTCCTCAAGCGATGAGCAGGCTAATGGACAAATGTATACCGTCTCGCTTGAGGGAGAACGTATTTGTCTACTTGGATGATCTGCTGGTATGCAGTGCGACTTTTGAGAAACATTTGGAGATTCTGCGCGATGTAGAAAATGCTTAACCCTTTCGCCCCCGAAGTTGCTTATAAGCAACTTTGATTTTTAGCACCGTTTTATTTGAAACTAACGGGACTAACTTATCAAAGCATGCATTTATTTAGTTAATTGCAGTTCTTAGAATAAAAAAACAACAAAAAAGTATTAGTTTTGTCCAAATTAACATTACTACGGTGATTTATTCAGTGAGAAGTCGAGCAAATCGCGCGTGCTAAAATTATAGTGCAATAAGAAAAAAATAAATAAAAATACTTATAAATTATAGTTTTAAAAAATAAGTACGCAGTTTTATTAATAAAAGGTGTAATTATAAAACACAAACAAAATATTTCAAAAAAGTTGCATTGTTTCTTCACAATATTTTTTTGTTTATTGAAGTTGCTTATAAGCAACTTTGGTCCACGGGGATAATAA
Source organism: Muscina levida (assembly GCA_964034835.1). Classification (NCBI taxonomy): domain Eukaryota; kingdom Metazoa; phylum Arthropoda; class Insecta; order Diptera; family Muscidae; genus Muscina; species Muscina levida. The sequence goes on from OZ035882.1 coordinate 115,821,954, forward strand.
AAGTATTGAAATTCAAGACATGAGCAAACCACAGAAAGGACTTTGTGAAGCGGATATAGAAGCCATTCTGGAGTTTGACTGGGACGAGTCTTCTGATGAAAAGTGTGAAGATGAGGAAGAAGAGTTTTTGGAAAAGAGTTTAAATGAAATTTTGGAGAAAGGTGAGGAAATCGAGATCGATTTACTAGAAGGTATCACCACTGAAGAACGAGTTGAAGAGTATCCAGAGAGTTCCGAGCGTCTTGTTGCTGAAAAGGTGGACTTGTCTACATTGCGATGGAGAAAAAAACCGTTTGATGCAAGAGACGTACAGTGGGAAAAGCCCTTAGAAGATGTTCAAATGGTGAATAGCCCAATACAATATTTCAGTACATTTTTTGATGATGCAGTGATTGAGTGGATTGTAAAAGAGACCAACTCATATGCACTTCAAGAGTCCGGTTCTGAACTTAAATGTACCAAAGAAGAAATGCGTCGTTACATTGGGGTTTTGTTATATTTGGGTGTGATTCAGCTTCCGAATTACAAAATGGCGTGGTCCAAGGAGCTAAAGTTGACTGCAGTAACCGATTCGATGACACGTCAAAAATTTGAAAAAATAAAGAAATTCCTCCACTTCTCCGATAAATCGAAGCAACCCAAAAATGGTGATGCTAACTATGATAAGCTATACAAAATACGTCCAATTTTATCGATGCTCAAAGACAAATGCAACAGTCTTCCTCAAGAAGAACACCAAAGTGTTGATGAGCAAGTTATAGCATACAAAGGTAAGTTCAAATTTTGACGATGTCAAAAAAGAATATTATTGACTCCTTGTACACTTAATTTTTAGGAAGATCAGTATTCA